>ML997607.1:113482-142137 GCA_010365825.1 Otus sunia
CCAATTTTGGAGCATCTATTAATCCGGGGGGAGGGAGCTCCCCCCCCCCGCCCAAATTTTGGCCCCACAAGACATTATTTCCTCCCGCCCTTCCTCGCAAGGACCTGGAGATGGGGTTTCCCTGGAGTCGCTTCCACTGGGAGCGCTGGGAGCACTGGGAACACTGGGAACACTGGGAGCACTGGGAACACTGGGAGCACTGGGAATGGTGGGAACACTGGGAACGCTGGGAACACTGGGAGCGCTGGGAGCATTGGTAGCACTGGGAGCACTGAGAACACAGGGAGTGCTGGGAGCACTTGGAGCATTGGGAGCACTGGGAGCACTGGGAATGCTGTGGGTGCTGGGAGCACTGGGAACACTGGGAGCGCTGGGAACACTGGGAACACTGGGAGCACTGGGAGCGTTGGGAGCACTGGGAACACTGGGAACTCTGGGAGCGCTGAGAACACTGGGAGCACTGGGAACACTGGGAACACTGGGAACTCTGGGAGCGCTGGGAGCACTGGGAACACTGGGAGCACTGGGTCCTGCAGCCAAATCTTCCCCCATTTTATTGCAAAAGCCCCGGGGATGAATTTTCCCGGATCATCTCAACCACAGTTTGGTCCCTCCTGGTTTTCCATCCCCTTCCCTGATAAAAATTGCCGTTAAAACCGGATTTGGTGAGAAATGCTGAATTTCTGCCTGTTTCCTACGAAATATTGGATGGGGGAGGGCATCGCTCAGAATATCCCTGGAATTATTTTGGGATGGGTTGAGATCGTCTCCGAAGGGTTTCGGCCGCACGTACGGTCCAGAGGCACTACGTGAGGCCGAGGGGTCAGCGATGTGATGGAGAAGGTGGAGAATGAGCTTAAACTTCAGGCTAGGGACCCAGAACACCCGGATTTTCCAACTCCTGCGTTTCCTAGGGTGAGCGACTGCCTGCAGAGCCCCATTTCTAACTCCCCACTTCCAACTGATCGCCCCTAAAAAAAATCCAGAAAATCTTTGCTCCAACATTTGCGCCTCCTGCTTGAGAGCGGCCTCTGAAATTCGCTGATCTTGGGGCTGGCGGCCGGGGAGCAACTAAAAATCGATGGTTTGGGTGTCAATAAAATAATGGAGGGATGCGGTGGGTGGTGGGGATGCATCTCCCCGCCCACCCCCCCAAAAAAAAATAAAAATAAAATAAAAAAATCACAGCGTCGTGTCGCTGGGACAACCCGCGGGAACTCAGAGCCTCGCCCGATCCTTTGGAGGGGTCGGGGCGATGGTTTGTAGGAGGTTCTCGCCTTGTAAATCAGCCGCGGGACGGGTCCCCCCTCATTGCCATTCCGCGGGAGCGAGCGAAGACGAGGAGCCATAAAGCTGTCGCCGATTGTTTCAGCCAGCTGGGAATGCCGGGCGAAAATATTTCGGGTTTTTCAGAAGCTGGAGAATTTGAATGGGAGAGATAAGGGGAGGCAGATGGAAACCCCCTCATTTTGGTATCAAAGGATCATCTGCTCTCAGCGTCTCGGCTTGAAAGAGATGAAAAGCGGGCAGGCACACGCGGGGCGTATTTTAAGCCCCATCCTCGCCAAAAATGTCCAAGTGACAAATATTTTAGGGTTGTCCTGATGCAGGGCTGTTTCTTCTGGCGCCAGCAACAGTGAGCATCCCATGTTTGCTCCTCGAGCAACCCATGTCCACTCCTCGAGCATCCCACATCCACTCCCTGAGCATCCCACATCCACTCCTCGAGCATCCCACATCCACTCCCTGAGCATCCCACATCCACTCCCTGAGCATCCCACGTCCGCTCCCCGAGCATCCCTCATTCCTCTTCCCCAATTTCTCTGGCCGATGGCCAAAGCCATTCCTCCACTGGTTTCAGAATCTTGAGCTCATCCTCCAGGAAAAGGAGCCAGGCCTGGATTTTTCCTCCACGAATGCAAAAATCTGCTTCTTCCCTGGAGAGTTTTTTCCAGAGGTTAATTATCATCCCTGGCGCCTGATTTCCCAGTTGAATTGGCTTCGCTTCGACATCTAGCCATGGGGTCTTGCTGTATTTCTCTGACAGTAAATTAAAAGTCTCCTGCACTCAGCCTTGTTGGGATTTTTTTCCCCCCAGAAAAGCATCTTTCTGCTGTAACGGGTCACCTCTGGATGGTCTTTTTCCCATCGGATCTCATCCCACCAGATCTGCAGGACCAGGGATGCTCAGCAGCATCCCTGCAGTCCAGGGATGCAGGTGGTACCCAGCTAGAAGAGGTGTCCGAACCCCCAAACCACAAAAACCTCAATCAAACGTCTTATTCCACACCCCTGTCCCGAGCTGGAGCACAAACTCCTGGAAAACCCTGAAATTAAATCCCCTTCACCTAGGAGTCCCCCGGATTTTGTGGGTTGTGCCATTTACCTGCCCCAGAGCACGGGCACCTCGGCGGGATGGGTTTTTCCTCCCTTGAAGTCAGTGTCGTAAATATATAATTACCGCAAACTCATCAGCGCTTATTCAAGAGCACACGGACGGTTCCTTCTCAAAAGTGATGAGCACTCGGAGAGAGTTTGCTAAAATATTAAACATTTGGCAAGAGCGGCGACATATATAACCAGCAATATTTACATTTTTACATAACGGGCTTCAAGAGAAAACAAATTACATAAAATATAGCGGTTTAGTCTCCGTCGTTTGACTGCTCTTCCATAAATAATTCAATTCTCTTTCCAAGATTGCATTATTGCTTGTGTCGGATTTCTCTAAGAAAACTGTGACGGGATACTCTGAAAAATACATAAGAGCGAAGCCGAGTAAATTATTAAAGGATAGTTGTTAAAACCAAGGCGGGGTTTTAAGCTGCAGCCACAGCCGGGGCTGGGATCCTATGGCTGAGCTTTGCGGCTGAGCCCAGCTTAAGCACGGCGATGGGTTCAAGGGGTAAGATTTACTCCCTGGGGGGAGGTCTGATGCCCTCAAAGGGTGCTGAAAAGGGCTCCCGAGAGAGAGCTGAGGACCGGTTTCGGGCCCGATGCTACCCCAGGCTGCCCCATCCCGGGCGCCGGCGGCGCCGCCGGCCCTTCACTCCTCTCGCCTTCGGGACGATGCTTCGGACAAACCACCGTGAACATTTGGGCTGGACTTTTAGAAGACGTTTAGGATGCAGATATTTCCCCACACCTGTCAAAGCCCTCTCCAGTTACGAGGTTCAAGAAGAGGGGAAAAATATCAGCATCATCCCAGGCAGCCTAAAACGCAACATAATTAACCCGGGGCCGGACAGATGGACAGTTGTCTGTCTGAACCCGACGATGCTTGCACCAGGCTGAAGTTAAACTTTTAACTATTTAACTTTCTGTTAAAGCTGATTTCCCTCCGTTTGTGGTACTTCAGATACCCACAGGACAACTCCTCTTCTTAAATATGTTTATTTTTGCCTCCGCACATGGTTTTCCTGGGAATAATAAGAGAGCAAACCCAAAAAGATTTACAGCGCCGAGGCGACAGCATCATTTTTGAAGCCTCCGTGCATTTTAAATAGCCTCAGACACACAAATAGGAGCAAGGGATGCTCCAACGATTTGACAAATCCTAATAGATAAATATACGGGAGAATATAATTAAAGAATTTATTGATAATCCATAGGCACAAGGAGGGTGTATTAAGAATAAGTGATCAATGCTGGGATGGCTCGATATTCCCGGAGGTTTCCCCATGTGAGATTTAGTAAGATTAAATCTTATTTCTTGTGCGGGATCGATGGATCGATGATAAGGGTGGCTAAAGCCAAAGGAAAGGACTTTTCCCTGCCATTGCCTCCCCCGGCAGCCGTGATCGAGTGGGAAAATACCTGAAAAAATGGGATTTCTCCTCCCCCCACGCCGGCGGAGCAGGGGTTAATGATGGCTCGTTGAGCTGGGAAAGCACTTTGGGGTCCTTCCAGAGGAAAAATGCTGAATAAATTACAGGTTATATATATTTTGGTTAGAAAATCCCCGCTGCCAACTTACTCCTTTTAAATGTTTAATTTCAAGGCATAATAAGTGCGCGGCTGGTTCTGGCTGCTCCTTCAGGCTCTCCCATGCAAAGTTACTGCGAGCATCCGATTGACTGATCCTTTCCCAAGCGTTTCCAGAGATTAAAAATAAAAAGAGGATCTGGATGTTTAAAGCGACTTACCTTCAGCGCTGGGGCAAGCTTTGGAGTCTGTTTTCCAGAGGCGATACCGGCCGGTTGCGATAGGGATGGGCTGGAGGGAGGACGAGCGCCAGGGGGAGTAAAAATTCTAAATAATCATAAAACTACACCTTGTACAAACGGCGTGAAAAACCACCCTGGGGTTGATTAATGGGACAAGCCGGGTAAAGCAATAACCCCCCCCTCCAGTTGTTTTTCACTTGGGTACCCGCAGCAGCTGGGGAGCTGGGGAGCAGAAGCTGAATCCTGCCCTTTTAAATTCTGGCTCCACCTGAGATGTTCCTTCCCCTTGGCTGGGCTTCAGCCTCCCTTCCCCGTCCTCGGTTCGGTTCAGGCCGCAACGGGAGTTCAACCTTCACCCGCAGCATCTCCGGACCAACCGCCCGCGCCGGCCCGGCCGGGAGGAGCCGGTGGGGGCAAGAGCGGAGAGATGGTCACAACTCCTTAAAGATGCAAATTGAGAAGCAGCCATCATAACAAGAGAGCTCTGCTAATTCTCTTACATGTATGCAGATTTCGACGCTGACTTTTCCGAGGCTTATTTGTTTTATTTAGCAATAAATTTAATACCTGTTCCCTGAAGCAAAGAGACAGATGGACTATAAACTTTGAATTTTGAGCAGCTTTACTTCCTCAGGTTAGTGTCATCTTTGATCTCTCCTGAAATTACATCTAGGAAAGTTTGCAGGGATTGAATTTTGCTTTTTTACAGCCCTCAAAGCCATTTGATCAGCTGCCTCTTTTTTTTTTTTTTTTTTGCACAGGTTACCCAAAAGGATCTTAAATACCATCTAAATGATTCATACCCTTGGCTGCTGGAGTTATCTCAGAGACTTGCTGATGGACCCGAGAAAATCAAAGCACTACATAAGATGTCCTTCACAAGCAAAGGAAAGCAAAATAAGTTTTACGTCTCCTTTGGGATGCAAAGCTCCTCAGGCCTGAAACAAAAACCCCAGGGCTGAAATAAAATGGTGCCCTTGGAGAACATGGGGCAACCAGTACGTGGCTTCGGAAGGACCACAAAGCCACGACGCAGCAGAAATGACTCATGTCCTATTTTTGTTGCCATCCACCAGCAGTTTAAAAATTAGGCTGGAGGTGAGGAGAAACCAGTGGCCAGGGAGGTTGGAGCAACCCAGGGAAGCCCCCGAGGGGTGGGTGATCTCCATCCCGGGGTTGCCCCAGGTAGCAGGTTGAAGCCACGAGCCGATCGAGTGTCGTGATGGCCAGATACACAAGAACATCTTTTTCCCAATGACCCTGAGGCGTGTGAAAATGCAGAGTTTAATTCTGGGATATAAAAGCCACATCCCACACGCCCAGGACTCAGGCAGAGGAGAGCTCAAGGGCAACCCTGTGACTTTTGAAGGAAGCTCCCAGGAGCCACGTGGCACTTTGACCTTGCATGTCCAGGCCCAGCCGGCTCCCACCACGACTAATTTCCCTGCTGCCACACACAAATAAGGAAGGAAATTAAATTTTTCTTAAAAAAAACCTCAACAACAACAGCAGCGCATCATTTCCAAGCTGCCACCTGGGGAACAGGGGACAAAAATCGATACATGTCAAATGAAAAAGGGGGAGAGCAGAGGTGTTGCAAGGAGCCAAGGATAAAACCGTAATTAAAACTGCAAGCAGGCTCGCCTGCCAAAAAAAACCCACCTGCCTCAAAGTCTTGGGGCCTGCAGTGATGAATCTGGGCCGTTTCAGCAGCTGTTGGTTGCTCACGGTCACCCACCATCCCACCACGGGTGGACGTTGCCATGGCCCAGCCCTTTCCAATGAGACACCATCGACCGCTCAACTGCGGTTGAATTGCTACGGATGAACATATTATGGGGACATTAAAGTCTAATGAGCGGCCGGTGATTAATGCCATTACGAGGAATACCAAAAGGACTAATGATGATGAGCCACTTAAAGTGAAGTGTCGAGGGTTTCGTTATCGATGGCTCCTTGGTTTCTCGCCTAAAAACTCTTGGGTTGGAAGGAGGAACAGGTTGACACAGGGACAGGCGAGAGGTTTCCAGAAGCAATTACCCAAGGAGGTCCCGTACTGACACTCTTTTAAGGACGAGACTGATGGGAAACAGCATTTCTTGGAGAAACATTTGGGAAATAGAAGTTTCTTGGAAAAATGTCTCCCCGTGGGCTTTAGCACCTCCAGAAATTCCATTCTTAAATGCAAATTTTAAATTTTAGCAGCTCCCCAGACCCTATTCTTGCCTCTTTTTTTTTTTTCCCCTCAACCTTCCTACATTCATTTTCCATTGGTTCTTTAACTTTGCCTCTGCCCCATCACCTGCAGCACCCAGGGAAGGCTCCTCAGTGCAATTGAAGTCTCTCAGGTAGTTCCTCTCCTCCTTCCTCTCCTTGGCTGGAGCAGATTTTGTTGCGCTGTCACTCAGGGTCATTGACCCCATGTGGGCACGACGACATTTAAGCATCCCCAGGAGATGACTACGGGACCTTTTTTTGTAGAGTTTTTAGGGAAATCACTCTGCAGTTGCTTTATCTTCAGGGAGCCAAGTGTCAAAAAGCCTTATGTGTACTGATGTACAATTTACTGGCCTGAGTTAAAATTGTATTTGGTATAAAAAGTCGCCAAAAGCAAAAAACAACCAACTTCCTCCCACCTGGGAGGATTTTGAACCATAACGGGTGATGATGGAGACACGCTGTCCTTCTCCATCCACCTTCTCTGAGTGCTTTTCAGTGGGGCTGGACTCATCCCGCCACGGGAAATGCTTTCACTCCTCCACCTCCCACCAACTGGGGCTGTTCGAGGCTTTTAGAGGCAGCTCCTCTTGCTGGGATGGGATTTTTTTTCATTTTAAAAGTGACTTCATATCCCATCTTTTTATTTTTTGAGCGTTGCAGGATTTGTTCTGTTTGAAGTCTTACATCCTCATTTCCCGTCAGGACGATTAAAATTGATTTCCGCCATCAGCAAGAGAAAGATAATCCAAAGTGGGTTCCTGCGAGAGAGAGCTGTATCCCCAGCGGAGCCGTTACAAAACCTCTCCTATTATTTTAACTTTCTTCTCTTAGGGAGTTCTCTTTGGAAAAAGGCCACTTAGTGCTTCTCGGCCATACGCGTCCTCCAAGAAGTCAGGGAGAACTATTTCACCTCGCGTGTTGCCGTTGCAGAAAGTGGACCAGGGGATTTAAATAGCTCTTGTTTACCACCGCCACCCTCCCGGAGGTATTTTTAGAGGGGTAATTGGATCCTCTCAACGCCTTCACTTCGCTTTCTCAGGCTCCGCATCCTCCGACCCCGTCGCTGCACCTGTCCCGGTTTATATCCAGGCGAACCAAAGCGGGATGGGCTTTTCCCATCGCATTAAGCTGGGTGGTGCCCGGTGCTTCGCAGAAAGAGGACGGAGGGATTCAGGCTGGAAAACCATCTCCAAGGTGTAAAACCTCCAGCTGACAAAGGAAATGTGGAAATAATTGGCACAGAGGGCGAGCGGCGCTCGGGGATCCACCTTTACCCATCCCTTGAATCAATGAAACCTGAAATACTGTAAATAAAACAATCAAACAAAATCGATTAAATCAATTAAAATATTTTTTTTAAATCGATGAAATAAATTTAAAGATTAATTAGATCAACTAAACCCTGAATATCCTAGATAATCAATTAAAATATTTTTTTTTAAATAGATGAAATAAATTTAAAAATTAATTATATCAACTGAACCCTGAATATCCCAGATAATCTCTGAAATAAGCCAAAACCACCCCTAAAACATAAAGAGCATCTTTCCAGGCTGGAGGATCCCAGGGCCCCACAACCATTTCACTTCGACACCGGTTTGCAGCAAACCTCCGTAAGCAAATTTATGCAAATGAGGGGGGTTGGTGGTTCCTATCACACCTTGGGGGGAAATGATGGGCTTGTAGCAACGCTGCAAGAGTCCAGCTTTCCCCGGCCACCATCCCGGGGCTCCCAACCCAGCAGAAGCCGCCCCAAAAAGGGGGTCCCCAGCCAGGTCCCCTCCATCCAGCGGCGTCCCCACCAGGAGGCTCAAATACCTCTGCAAGAGAGTAATTTAACGCCATCCCCAGCTTAAGCTCCATATCTACCGGGCGTGAAATTAGTTCCAGCAAGCTGCAAATTTGCTGCTAATAAAAATATTTAGCAATTCGCTAGTCTTTAAATCAGGAGCAGAATATTTTGTTGCTTGCATCAACGCCTGTTTCTTTTTAATTCTAATATTTGAGAGCCGGGGACCTCCAGCCGTAAAACCGCGAGTTTTACGACTGCGCGAAGAGTTTTAAATCAACTCCCCCAGCACTTCCAACGCTGCCACCAAGAGTTCGACCCTTTAATATTGATATTTTAATATTTTAATATCATCCATTTGATGTTAGGCCGCGTTGGTCATTTTGGCCACCGGGATGAGACAGGCGTGGATGGGGGGTTTGAGGTTTTTAACCCACAAAAGGCCACCTTGACCCAAACCCGCCCCATTTCTGGGGGCTGCTCCTTGAGCGGTGCCTGACAAAAGAGCTTTGCTCCGTATGATCCTGCCTCGTGGCCCTCGGGGGAAGGTGACCTCTCCGTCCTCCTGGGCCAAGCGATTAATTAGCCTCAGCACTAATTCTTCTCTCTGCCAGCCCATTTTATCCAGTTCCAACATCGGGATCTTTTCCATGCCTTTGCCAAGAAATGCCACAACGCCCTCATCTTTTCCTTGGGAAAACCCACCCGTGGTGTGAAGCATCCTTCAAATCGCTTCAGGATGGGGCAGAATCTCCCATCCACTGGTGGCCACCTCAGTTATTTGTCTCCAAATCCTCGCATTGGGCCTGCTGGGCTGCAAGCATCCAACAGCATCCGGATGACTCTGCTTCTCCTTATTTACCACGTAAATTGTGGTATCACTTGAGAGCCTTGACAGTAAAGGCTTTACAGTACCTCGATTATTGCTATCAAATAGGTCGGACCTGGAATTAACCGTTACCACATCGTTTGTCTTCGGTTTGATGTGTCCTGCCCAGAGCAAGGGTTTGGATGCAAGTCAAAAGTCTCGATGAAACTCAGCTCTGCCGACGTCCCCACACGAGCCGTTATCCCGGGAGAAGACCCCACAAACATGAAGTTTCTCCCAAAGTCGTGCAATCACAGCAAACAATGCAAAAATCCTCCATTTCTCCTGCTTTTCTACATTTTTAAGTCACATTTTATATTCGGCATTGCTTTTCCCCCCTTTTCTGTTTTTTTATTATTTTTTTACAGGTGCGATGCAACTCTGGCCCAGGCAGTACATGATGCCAAAGCCTAGTGGGTAAAAAAGCTAATTTTAGAATAGCCATAAATTATTCTTTGACCATAAAATCTAATCTTTGCATTCAACTGACCAGCTGCTGGAGCAGCCCTGTAAGGCAAATCCCCACCGAGGCATTGCTGAGGCCGGGGGGAGGCTGAGATAAAGAAGGGAATGTTTAGGGCGAGGTGTTTCATTGCACGTGGGTTGGAGAAACCCCTGAGAAGGTTCTGCTTAGAAATATCACATCGAGGCTGGGTTTTGTGGGTACCTTCTCCCAATTCCTTAGCTCTGGATTCACAGTTTGCCTCCGTCATGCTCGAAGAAACCAACAGCCCTGCTGCAACACCGTATATGCTGGATAAATAAAGGCTATAGGGGTGTTTGGGAGGGCATGGGGCTGCTGGGCACCGTTTCAACTCCAGATCTTGGTGCTTGAGTTACATCAGCCTGACTGTGCTGGATACAACTGGGATTGTTGTCGCTATGGGAATGTGCTAAAGGTGCCACTGTAAAAGCTGAGGATAAAAGATAGAAGGGAAAATTCAGTAAAGGAAAAGGCTTGTTGGCTGATGGACAAAAATTATCACTCCCAGGTGGAAAGTCAAAGGATGGGAGAGGAATAGCAGGAAGAGAAGGGTCCCTTTGAAAACAGGGCTATGAAAAAGGAATTGGGGGTTTTGCAAACTACTGGGGTCCGAAAATGCAAAGAAATGGGAAAATAGAGAAAAGCAAACGGAGACTCTCAAACAACAGGAGCAAATTTATAATTTCTGATTGCCAACGGGAGCAGGAAGCACCGGGAGTAACGGGAGAGAGGGGTCGGGGAAACGCCGGGGCAGACGGACACGGCCCGCGTGGGGTCTGCAGAGGGAAACCCCTCCCCGGAGGGACTGACAGCACGAGACGGCGCGGGAAGGAGTTTGCTATCAAACTACACTTTTAATGTGTTGGCAGGCGGTTCCCACCCGATGCCAGCTAAAGGTGTCGGAGGCAGTTTGTGCTCTGCTTGCTGCAGGGGTTGGTGTCACACCGGCGGCTCTGATCTCATCGCAGGGGAAGGCAGGTCGATGCCGCGCAGCATCATTAACCCCCGGTTTATTCCTCCCATTGAAAGGAATGACAGAAAGAAAACAGCAGTTACATGACATTTTATGCAGTTATATATCATCAGACTTCAAGTAGTTGAGAGGAAAAACTGAATATATCTCAATGCATTAATTTTTTTCAGGTTAACTGGTAGACGAGCCCTGAGTACTGGGGTGAAGTCACCCACCAAACCAGCGCCGGCCAGATTCTGACAGGCAAGACGCGATGGGCAAGAAACAGGATTTAAAAATCGGAAGAAAAATGGGTTTTAAACGGAAATCCCTCTTGTCTTGGTATTAAAAGATGCTCGGTGCATTGACAAACCTCTTTGGCTTGGCTTGGAGGCCCTCGACCCCCGCTGTGGCTGTCCCACAGCAGTGCAAAACCCCTGTTTGCGTTAGCCAAATCTGCCTGATTTTAGCCCTAAATATTTTGAGGGTGAGGACAGTCAAACTCAGGTTTTTGGAGTTGAGACCTTGCTCAACCAGAGATGCCCCCTGCAGCGGGTGGGCAGGAGCTGGCTGGCGGCTGGGGCCGGTGGCACAGCCTCCGCCACGGGCTACGCCGGGTGAAATCAGCACCGGTCCGTCCGCAACGGGAGCGGGGAGGGGGGAAATGCCCGTCCCACCGGCAGCACCGCCCAGGACCGGGATGGGGGCTGCGGCCGCGGGAGGGGCAGCGGCTGGAGGAGGGTCCTGAGAGCTCCCTGGCGCCGGGAGGGCCGGGACCGGGACCGGGATCAGGACCGGGATCCGGGCCGGGATCGGGATCGGGGACGGGGCCGGGATCGGGATCGGGATCGGGATCAGGGCCGGGACCGGGATCAGGATCGGGGCTGGGATCGGGGCCGGGATCGAGGCCGGGACCGGGATCGGGATCGGGGCCTGGATCGGGGCCTGGATCGGGGCCGGGATCGGGATCGGGGCCGGGATCGGGATCGGGATCGGGATCGGAGCCGGGGCCGGGATCGGGATCGGGGCCGGGACTCACGGAACCCGGTGGCGCGGCCCCGCCTTCCGCGGCGCGGGAAAAACCGCGGCCCCGCCCCACGTCCCGCATCATCCAATAGGAAGCGGCGGTTGCGCGTCGGAGGCTGCTGATTGGTTTGGCCGCTGCGGCGCGTCGCCCGTTGCTAGGCAGACGCGGCAGCGGCGGAGCGGCATGGCGGGCACGGTGCTGGGCGTGGGGCCGGGCGTGCTGGTGCTGCAGGCGCTGTGGGGCCTGGCGCTGCTGCTCTGCCTGGCGCTCGCCCGCACGGCCGGCCGGGCCCGGTGAGCCGCGGGAACGGGGAGGGTGCCATCAGGCCGGGCCCGGTGCTGAGGCCGCTCCGCCCGCCTCTCCCCGCAGGTTCGCCGTGGTGCTGGTGACGCTGGGAGCCGCCGTCCTCAGCGCCGCGCTGCTGCTCTTCCCCCGGGAGGACGAGAGCCCGGCCGTCGTCGTCGCCGATGAGGTGAGCGCATGCCGCGGCCTGCCTGGCCAGGCGGGCCCAGGGCTGGCCCCAGCTGCCCCCCCGAGGCCCTGGGGATGGGCCTTTACCTCAGGGTAGGCCCAGGGGCCACCCAGAGGCCCCAAGATTTGCCCTGAGGGCCCAAGGTTTGCCCCAAGGGCCATCGTGAAGCCCCAGGAATGGGTGTTTACCTCAGGGATGGGCCTTTACCTCAGAGTAGGCCCCAGGGGCCACCCAGAGGTCCCAAGATTTGCCCCAAGGGCCCAGGGTTTGCCCCAGAGGCCCCAAGGTTTGCCCTAAGGGCCCAAGGTTTGCCCCAAGGGCTGTCTTGAAGCCCCAGGAATGGGCCTTTACCTCAGGGCTGGGCCCCAGGGGCCACCATGAGGCCCCAGGGACGGGCCTCTACTTCAGGGCTGACCCCAGCAGCAGCCCTGAGGCCCTGGGGAGGGCCCTGTGGTACCTTTTTGGTCTCCTGCAGCTCCTTCTGGAGTGCAGGCTCCCATCGGTACAGGCTGTACTGCTCATCTATCAACTTCTTTAACTAAATCCCTTCTTTATGTGCCATTATATGTAGCACGTGGGGTTTAGCCCCCATTTTCCCATCCCCAGGCCCAGGGGGCTCTGTGCGGGAATCGCACTTGTACTTTTATCCCTCCCGGCTCAGCCCTGAGCTCCAGCAGCCTCTGCCCCGCCTCTGCCATCCCCTTTGGCAGCTTGGTCCGTGGCTCTCCGTGCTCCCACCTGCCTCCATCTTTCCAACACATCCCAGAGCACGTTGGTAGCCACGTGGCAGATAGCTTTGATGATTTTTCCCTCTAGTTCTGCAGCCTTTCGCTTTCCCCCAGCTCCGTTTGCTATTTTGAAGCCTGGTAACTGCTCTCTGGCTCTCTTGTAGGTTGTTACTGTGCCGAAGCCATCTGTGTTTTCAGACAGCCCCTTGTCTGTGTTGCAGGCCCAGGGGATCTCCCCCAGTTTTGGGTCGCATCAGGCTGCCTGCGCCACTGCTGCCTGAGCTGCCATCTTGAGCTTTCCCAGAGCTCTTTGGGCTTTGAATACACAAAGTTTTGTGGTGTTTTAGGTGTCGTTTTCTCTGTTCTATTATTAATGCACATTAATTATTGCTCTTCTAGATCTTGATCTATGTAAATCCCTGCTAAAGATACTTGTAAGTTTTTTTTCTTTTCTCTGCCTTGCATGGGACTTGCTCCTGTAAAGGTTGGAAGCAAGATGAAGGGCAGCTGAGCACGTGTTTGTGCCTGGGAGGCCAACAGAATTAGAAAGCTTTTTTTTTTTTTGGATCTTCAGTTGGACTGGACCTGCCCTGACTATCAATAATACATGACCTGGGCTTTCTGCACCGAAACTCTGCTAATTGGCTAATTAAAAAGTGAAACGTGCAGAAGGAGCCAACACTTTACTCACAAGAGACTCTTTCTGCAGCAACACCAAGGCTGAGCGTGTGCTAATGCGATTTATAAAACTGAGCTGGGGGTGAGCAAAGCTCTGGGGTAGTCTCAGGAGCTGGGAGGATGATTTCATAACCAGCTCCTTGCGGTTGGCTTCTCATTGTGCCTTGCCTTGCCGCTGTATCTTCTTTTTTTAATCTTTTTTCCTTTTTGCCCCCATTTCCCTTCTGAAAGGGAAGAACTGTGCGCAGTTCCGTGCAGCACTGGGAGGTTTGTGGCCGGGGAGACCAGCTGCAGGTTTTGACTCGTGTTTCTTCCCTGTGCTCGCTCCTTTCCTCCATGTTAGCTTTCCCATGAGCGGCTTTTTTCAGAGAAAAGAGATTCCTCCCTACTTCCCACAGAGAGCACCCATGTCAGGAATGAAAAGTGAGAGGAGAAATCTGGGAAAACCCCGCAGGTTTTCCTCCTGGGGTGATCTTCTCTGACCGCACCCTTTTCCAGGACGTGGCACGCTCCCTCCAGGCTCCTGGAGCAGACTGAGGTACTTTTTTTCCGTTCTCCGCAGATTGTGGACACCTTCTTTATCGGCCGCTTCGTCCTCCTGGCCGTGATGAGCCTGGTCTTAGTTGGGTGCCTGTTCCTGCTCCTGATTTACCACCTCATGGAGCCGGTGTACGCCAAACCGCTCCACAGCAGCTAGCGGCGGCTGGAGGCAGCAGCCCCCGTGGAGAGGAAATCCCAATTTCATGGCAATAAACCAGGGAGGGAGACCAGGAGACTGTTCTGGAGGTGAACCCGTCGATTCTTCCGAGCTCAGAAAGAGCTGGCGAAGCAAGTGAAGTGTGTCGCTTGCACCCAGCGCTGCGTCTTTCATCTTTAAAAGCAAAGTTTGGACTGAGCGCGAGCGCCTTCCTCTCCAGGGGCGTTCAAGCCTCTGCAGACTGCAAAGGTGTTTTAACCTCTCTCTTCTTTTTCACAGGAGAACTGAAACCCAGGCGCTTTGTACTACACTTGATTCAGTGAATTGAACTGAACCGAGGTGATTTGTTATTGTTATCCACAAGAGATGGTTTGTTACTGTTTCTTTTTCACCGTAGTTTAATAAAACTCTCTGAGAAACCCCTGACTAGGTCTTTGTTTATTCTCCAGGAGCGTCACCTTTTGCCACCCTTTGGTGACAGTGTCTCTGCAAACCGCCTTTTCCCTGTGGCAGACGTGGGGTTTTCTGGAAATTCAGCGTGTGGCTGGGGATTGTTTCCTTTGATTTGAAACCTGAGGTTTTGGAGCGGGGAGCGAACGACGTGCAAAATAACGTCAAAACGGGCAAATTAAAATCTCCCGTGTGCAAGGATGCAGAGGAAAGCCAGGTCTCGCCTCCCTGCGCTAACGATCCTTCCGGCCCGTGAAAAAAAGGTCTTGATTTTCACTGTGGTGATATCCGAGTGTGTCCCACGTATGTTGGGACCCCGAGTTGTCGCCCTGAGTGGGGAGCTGAAGGCTCACGGTTTCTGCTACCCTAAAATACAGACCCACTGCTCGCAGCAGCGCGGGCCGCTGCTCGGCTCAGATACCTTTCCTCTTGCGGGGTGGGGGGGAAAAAGCACTTTCTATGTTTTTCAGCAGCAGTGACGGGGTCAAATCCCATTTCTCCCCCTATTTTTTTGTGGAAACGGGGTGAGGAACAGCCCTGCTGAAGCAGAGTGGGGAGGCTGGGCCGGGCTGGCAGCGACCTCGCTCAGCCTCCTGCAAATCCCTCAGCTGATGGCAGCGGCCGGCGCAGGCCGGGTGTCTGTAATTCCCGCTTGGCGCCGTCCTGGCCGTCGCTCAGCAGCCGTCGTTTGTTTTCTTGCGTGAAATCTCACGAGGCTTTTAAATCGCTTGCAGGAGAAAAGCACTTCGGTGACCTGTCGCGCCACGGGACCGTCTGGGAGCGGGGAGGAGCCTGTCCCATCACACTGTGCCCGGCAGAGGCTCCCGCAGGTGCCCGCCGGCGGCGGGCTGAGGGGAGCTGCCTTTTCCAGCCCGGAGGGACGGAGCCGCTCGGCCTCTCGCGGGTCCTGCGCTGGGGTTGAAGCTGGGTACGAGACGGTGATACAGCCAAAAACCTGAGGGCATGAAACTCACAGCTCTCATACAGACTTATCTTTTCCCGTTTTCAGCTTTGGTTTTTTTTTCTTTCATTTTGAGCAGAAGACGGTGAACGGTAAATAAAAGAACCAGCCAGCTCCTTCCAGCCCTGTCCTGCCAGCTGTCAGTCACAAAACACCACTATCAGGACATGAAAGATTAATAAGGCAGAGCTGGCGGGCTCGGAGACAACGCTTCCCCTGCAGAAAATGCCCCAGCACCCAGGAGCCCTCACTCGGTCAGCTGAAAACGTGTAAGTACATCTCAAAAAAAGGCAGAGGAGAGGTGTCTCTGCTTTTCGAGGCGCGTAAACGCTCGATCCCTTCGTATCCTGCAGCTTATGTCCAAGGGAGTTGAACTATCGTGTTAAGGAACACGCCGAGCATTTATGCAACACAAGCGCGTCGGGTCTCTTGGTGATTTTGAAGTTACGCCTGAAACAAAATTCATATTTAATTCATCATCTTAATAACATTTATGAACACGAAGCTGGTCTCGCGGCTCGCGCCGGCTCCGCGCCTGCCGTGTCTTTATCCCCCGCGCTCGTGCGAGGGCCTCGGTGCGGCCGCGGTGCCGCGCGGTGCCGGCGCTCTGCCGGCCCTTGGGACAGGCGGGGCAACCGCGGCAAGAGCAGCTGGGCCGCTCAAAACAACCCAAGCTTCTTCCAGTTTCGCACCATAAATAAACCAAAGAGATTTGGTTTTTCCCGTTCCCTTAATCTGTTTGTCCCTGAAAATCAAAAGGCTCGTGGTGCGGGGGGCGTTTGGGGAGAGCGGAGAGCCGGCGGCACCCGCACGAGGAGGCCATCTCAGCGCTTCCCCGAAAATCCCATTAAGTGGGGAAAGAGCCCCATTTCGCTCCCCCCAAGACATTTTCAGCTCCATCCTCATCCTTCACCACCCTTGGCAGCGGGGAGCGACCGGCTGGATGAACTCAACCCGGACTCTCTCTGTGTATTTATTTATTCTGGGCAATTCTGCTCCTCGCCGTGCAGGGGCTTTCCAGACGGTTCCTGTTTATTTTTGGGAAAGGAAAGACCACGTCAAGGAATTGGTATGAGCCAGAGCTGCTTTCCAACCAGCCCCAAATGGTGATTTTTTTTGCTGCTTTCCCCCACCCAAACCTTCAGCTCCTGGAGGATAACGTCTCGCTACACATCCACCTCCATCTAGCGCCCTGATCATTTTTATTATTTCTTTTTCCCAATTAATGTGTAGCAGGAGGGCAGGTTTGGATTAAATCCCAACCTCTCAGTTGCTGGAAAAGGTGTTGGGAGCTCAGAAGACGTTACAGCCAAGGAGCCGTGCTCTAGCCCAGCTTTCTCCCAAAACTGAGCAAATGATCCCAGCTTTCCTCTTGCAGGGTGGGAGCGCCGGGCGCTCCGTGTCCTGAGGTGCAGGTGACAAATCCTGTTAAATCCCAGCGAGAGAAACCTGCCGTGCCAGAAGGGCTGTTTGCACAAGATACTGCGCGCCCCAGGAGGAGGGTGGCCGAACTGCTTTCAGGTCAGGTGGGAAAACAAGTCTTTTTTCCCAGTAAATTCACTGTGTGGCTCGTTAGAAACAAGCAGAGGTGCTCCTGCACCGGAATGCCGGTGCCCAGCTCATGGCGGGCTCAAGACCAGCCCTCTTCCCCGCTAGATTCCCTGCCCGGCTCGTTAGGAATGAGGCCGAGGACCCAACTCGACAGGCGACCCGAGGGCAGCGCCTCCCTCCTGCCCGAGGCCGAGCGGGGATGAGGGAGAGCAAGCGGCTGCTGGAGAAACTCCTCTCCTTGATTTAAGGTCCTTGAATGACGGCAATTCCTCACGCCTCGTGCCGCGCTCTGCCGGCACTTAATTACCCTCGCTGGTAAAAGCTGGCCTCTTATTTCCACCTTGACTTTGCTGACTTCAGCTTCCCTGCTGCTGAATCCCACTTTGCCTTTGGCCGCTAATTAAAAAGCCCTTCAGCGTTTGCCGGCTGCTCCTTGCATGGGTAATTACGGACCGTGCCCCAGCCACCTCCTCACCTCGCAGCAGCCCGCCGGACCGGCGCGTTGCCCCAAAACCAGCCGCCCCCCCCTCCCCAGCACAGCTCCGCCGACGCCGTGTCGCCGTGGCGGGGGCCGTGGTGTCACCTGTAGAAAAACACCCGCGCTCTGCGTTTACCAAACCGGCTCCTAATGAGCTTGTTTCAGGTGTGAGATTCTTTTTTTCCCCCCTCCCGGCCGCGTGTTCGCGCAGGCCCCTCGCCGCGACGCTGCGGAAGGGGCTCGTGGCGGGGGGAAAGCGGCGGCTCCTTCTCCAGGGGAGGAGGAACGAGACGGGGTGAATCTTGCCGACTTCTCCCGGAGGAGCTCAGCTCCATTTAAACAGTCCTTTAGCTGGGGCAAACCCAGGGGATCCCCCCTTCCCCGCCTTCCCGCCCACCCCTCAGTCTCTAAAATCTCAGCGAGATCTGGGGTTTTCTTTGGCGTTTGGCTCTTTTTTTTTTTTTTTTTTAAGTTTAAAACTGCCGTGGGCCGTCTGCCCTTTCTCCTCACTCCCAGCAGCACAGCCAAGGCTGCTCAGACTTTCCAAACACGAGCGGGACGCGGCCCAGCCTAAATTTGTCCTGGAAAAACTATGAGCAGCTGAAAGAATAAGCAGGAGGTGGCAGGGGGGGGGGAAAGGGAGAAAGAGGAAAAAAAATACCAAACAAACAAACTCGCTTTTGCAATAAGCCCCCGTGTGTGTCAGGGCTTGTGGGATTTTTTGCTTGAAAATATATTTCAAGCCCACCTGTCCTCCTCCGCCAGGTGGATGGCAGATAAGCAGAGTGAAAGCTCGGTCACACGTGCACCGAAAGCACCGTTCTCAGCCCAGTGTGTCTCTGCTGGCCTCGTGCTGCCGGGGGCCGGTTTGCCACGAGCCACAGCGCCCGGGGACGCCGCGGTGTCAGCCCTCGGCCTCTGCTCAGCACGGGCCCCGTCCTGACGCCTTTCCCTGTGGCTCCATCGGGATTTGCCCCGGGAGGGGGGTTATTTCCCGGGAAAAAAAGGGCAATGGGGGATTTTGCTTTTCTCTGCCTGCCCCAACATTCTCCTGCGCTCTCCCCCAGGGATCTGCCAGCGAGTTTTCAAGCGGGTCAGCGTGGAGGGACCGGAGGCCATCGCTGTCCAGCCACCTCACACTGGCCACTCTCCGAGCTGCCTGTCCTGCCCGGCTGCTCCACCGCCCTGCAGGGCTTTACAGGCAGCTGATCCAACTGGCCAGCAGGTTTTCTTCTTTTTTTTTTTTTTTCCTCTTTTCTTTTTTTCCCCTTTGCTGATGAAATCAGCACTTAATAAAATCACATCAGGCCCAGATGTTTTCTCCTCGGGTTAAGATCCAAGGAGGTGAAGTCAATTAGAGTTCAGATTTATACCGGGCATAAACACAGCCCCTGGCACCCGAGAGCCAGAGCCTGCCAGGCGCAGTCCCGCCATGGCCAGCAGGCTGGAGAACACACCCCACGGCTCGCAAACGCCCCGGCTCTTCGCCCATCAGAGTCGGGGGCCCCCCCACGAGCGCACAACTGGCCCCCGCCTTAATCGAGGGTCGCTGCTGGGGCCTCCCAAACCCACCTCTGCCGAGGGAGCCCACAGGCCGGCAGCGCTGGTGTGACCTCCTGGGGACCCCCGGCCGCCTGTCGCACAGCTCCTCCTGGGGAGGGGGTGTCTGACACAGACCGTGAGTCACCGCGCTGGGCTGAGCGGCCGTGGGCTGCAAGCGGCTCCTTGTCGTGGCCCAGGGGCTGGTGCGTGGCCACGGGTCCTGCGGGTCCTGCTTTTGGGTCTTAACGGTATGAACTGGGAACTGGAATAATCAGGAAAAATGCTGGTTTGTTGCTTTTTTTTTTTTACAGTGGGATGAGACGAGGAGCAAAACCACTTAATCCGGGCTCAGTGAAAAGCCCGGAGATGTCCTTTACGCAGAATAAGCGGCGTTTTGTGGGTGAGGCAGCGCCTGAGGTGGTTTGGGGCAGCCCCCCTGCGCTGATACCCCGATACACCGCGCGCTGGGAGAGAGGCTGCACGTGGAGAAAAGCGAGAAAAGGGCACGATCGCTGCCCCCAGCTTCACGCAGACCTGGCTGAGCCCCACCAGGAAAGGGCACGGAGTGGCGAACGTAGATTTTGCACGTTTTTATTAATAAAACGGCCGACGGCGAAGAATCGGCCCAGAAGAGCAGTCGGCCGGGGGGGCCCTCGGCTTGCTCCTCGCCGCCGCCTCCCTCCGAAGCCAACCCACGGTGGCCCAACGTGCCCGCGGGGCCGTGGCTGGGGCCGTGCCTCGGCGCTGCCGGGACGAAGGCGCTGCCGGCGCGCCCCGGCCTCTCTCTGCCCTCAGACCTCTCTCAGCTCGGGGCGGCTCGCGGGGGCAGGTCAAAACTCCTTAAACCTGCGGGGAGAGAAGCGAGCGGCTGAGCGCGGCGGGCGCCCTCCGGCAGGCGCTGGGGTACACGGCGGGTGCTGCGGGGACGCCGGAGAGACGGGAGGAGAAAAGTGGGAAACTCCAGCCCCCTCTGCGCCGCGAGCCTGGAGGAGAAGCGGGCGCGGGGAGAAGAACCAGCCACCGTTCTGTCCCTGCAGCGCCCCTTGGAAAAACCCCCCAGCTCCTGCGCCCGCTCTCTGCCAGCTGCCCTGGAGACAACGCGCTCCCCGAAGCCCAATGATGTGTCGCAGCGTTTCCACAAGCTGAGCTGGCTGCTTCCCCCACCACAGCACAGCCAGATTTTGGTGCAAAGGGGGACAGTGCCGACCCCGCCAGGACAGTCCTTGCCCAGCAGCCTCGGCACAGGAGAGCGGAGCCTGACAGCCCTCCACCGGTGGCCGGAGGAGATTTGGGCCGCACTTACCGCAGCGCGAGGCCCAGACTATTGCTCTTTCACCTGCAAACACAAGACATAAAGGACCAAACGTCCGTGGGGGGGCCCAGGCTCTGGCGCCCTCACCACGGGACTGGCTGTGGCCCCTTCCCCCTCCGCGCTCGCGGCGGGGCCTCGTGGCAGCTGGAGACAGGCTAGTGCTGATCCGGAGTTTATTTATACCCTCGCTGCAGTCATTTGGCCACGGATTTGATTAGCGAGCCCGGATTCTGTGTAATCAAGCTCATTAGCATGGGTGGGCAAGTCAGCCTATAAATTGGGCCATTTCAAGTGCATTAATCAATACCAATCAATCGGGCATCTGGGCTGACATCTCGTCAGTCAGCCAGAGACAAGGACATGCTGCCCACCCGCCCATCTGCGCTCTCTTCCCCGGCCATCGCGATTTGATCCTTTTGATTCCCAAATCTTGATCTCGGCCCTTAAATTATCAGCAGAGTGGCTGTTTCTAGGCTGAGCCTGCCAAGTAAAACTCAAAATCAGGGTGAATCAGGCTTGGTGCTTGCATTTAATCCTCAGGGCTCAAGCGGAGATACTCACACCGAGCTACTTCCCGTCCAGCACTGACTCTGTTAGCTGCACGCTAGAGCTACAAAGACACAAGGGCGGCGTCTTTAGCACCGAGAGAGTTCCACGAGGCGCGAGCAGGTGGCTAAAACCCCCCGGGCGCTGCCCTGGCTCGAGGTGGAAATGTCTCTTTGTGCCCGCAGGAGCGAGACGGGCGCCAGGCACGCGGCCTGGCGAAGCCCGGCGCGATGCCCGCGCGGAGCTGCAGCAGCGACAGCAGGGGACAACAAACGTCCTTCTGGAGCGGCACCGGGGCCGCGTGTGGGCTCGGCGGGAGCGGGGGCCGCCCCGGGGCGGCACGTACGTACCCTCTCTTCCTCGCCATGTAGCCGCACCACCCGCGGACCTCTTTGACCACCACGCGAGCGAGGAGCTGCGAGAGGAGAGAAAAGCGGAGGTTTGCTGCAGGGCAGAGGGTCTGCAGCCACCAGCCTCGGCGGGAGTGTTTCCATCCCTGGGAGATAAATTTTAAGGCTCTTCCTAGGGAAGGCAGCACTAAAACCGTGTGTGGAGGAGGTCACTGGGAAAAGCCAAGTGAATGGACACAGATGTCTCCCGAGGACCATCCCTGCCCCCCGCCGGCGATCAGGCTGTGAAAGGGACCTCTTGAATATCCAGGGTAGCAAAACCAGTCCCGCCGAGCTGGGACCTACCAGGCAAGCCAAGACGTCGGCCGCTATCAACATGTAGAAGACGTTATTCCAGCCCGTGGGGGAGATGAGCCCTGCGAGCAGCGGCCCCAGCGCGGCACCTGCGAGGGCACATGAACCATGTTAGAAGATGGGGACCAGGACCCCCGCTCGGCCTCCCCCAGCCCTACGTACCTATGGATCCTGTGCCATCAATGATGGCTGTGACAGTGGAAAGGGCTTTGGCATTTCCTTTGAGAGACTCGTGGGTTCCCTGTAGGGACGGAGGAATCACAGAATCATCTCGGTTGGAAAAGCCCCTGAAGCTCCTCCAGCCCCACCATGAACCTCACCCTGACCGTTCCCAACTCCACCAGATCCCTCAGCGCTGGCTCAACCCGACTCTTCAACCCCTCCAGGGATGGGGACTCCCCCCCTGCCCTGGGCAGCCCATTCCAACGCCCAACAGCCCCTTCTGCAAAGAAATCCTTCCTCAGAGCCAGTCTGACCCTGCCCTGGCGCAGCTTGAGGCCATTCCCTCTTGGCCTGGCGCTGGCTCCTTGGCTCAAGAGACTCCTCCCCCCTCTCTGCACCCTCCTGTCAGGCAGTTGCAGAGGGCCATGAGGTTTCCCCTCAGCCTCCTCTTCTCTAGACTATAAAAAAACCCCAGTTCCCTCAAAACATAAGGAGAAAAAGCAGCTTCAGGATCCGCAGCCAGTCCCAGCGTGAGGCCGTTCACACCCCGGCAGCAATTTCCATGATCAGACCCGGCCGTGAACGGGAAGACTGAACTCAGCTGCTGCCTGCAGCCAAACCACGGCAAAACCAGAGCTGCCAACAGCGGGCAGCAATCCCGGGTGATTTCCCAGCAAATTTTTCCACTCTGTGCTTAGAGGGAGATGCAGCGGGGCTGAAGCAGCATCATGCGGCCAAGGGGGAAGAACAGTAGGAAAAAAAGCCGTGTTTAAGGGAGGGCGTGTTTAAGCACGAGGTGTGACAGCCCTGCCCTTCTCCGCTGGGCTTCAGAGGCGTTGGAAAACAAAGCTAAAATGCAAAAATCCCAGCAAACACCCCTCCAGGAAGGAGGGAGCAGCCTTGGGGTGTGCAAGGGGGTCTGAATTGTGCTTCTTACCAAATCTGCCGAAACCGCCGTCGTGATGAGGGCGTAGGGCCCGTTAACCAGAGCGCCGCAGACAATCAGCATCGCTGCCAGGAATGAGACGGCCGCGGAGGTGCCCAGGAAGAGGTTAAATCTTTTCAGTGCAGGGAGCAGCAGGACGTCGGGTCCGTCGTCCCCGGCCCGTGCACAGACATCGCTCTCCTGCGCGTCCACCCCCTGCTCCTTTCCCCCGCCAGAGATCCCACCCAGCGGGCAGCCAACGCTCATCCCCCACCACCCTCCCCCCAGTCCTAGACCGGGAGCCCGGCTCAAGAGGAGGAATAAAGGCAGGTGAATCCGCAGCATCTCCCATCGGCCCTTCGGTGAGGGGAGCCGGCTGCGCCGAGGAGCTCCTTACCTATCGATGTGCCGATGCCGTTCTGGCCAACGTGGTTATACAGGAACAGCTGGAAAAGAGACACGAGATGAACCACTTACAGCTATTCCAGCTGTTTTCCTAAGCGCTTTCCCTGCCGCAGCACCCCGGGGACAGGACGGAGAAGGTGGGGACCTGAATTATCGCCGGCGCCAAGCTTCGCGGCCCCCCCCGACGCGGCGTCTGAAGAGGGGAGCTCGGGGAGCCGAGCGCGCCCTTGGCTCCGCGTCCCGCCGTCTGCCTGCCAGATGAAATACCTGGCAGCTGGCAAACGGAGGTGCTGCTGCGATTTACGGCCCGGCGCCGCCTGCAGCCAGACGGTGACTTGCCCCGCCGGGCTGTCGGGGCGTGAGGCAGCCTCGCCGCTCTGCAGCGCGCGCCAGCCTCTTTGGAGGGGAGAAGCTCGCGACCCCGAGCCAGCCGGGCTGGGTGACAGCTCGTTAGCTGCGGGGTTTTTGCGGCAGCAAAGCCAAACAAGCTCCGTGCAGGTGCTTGGGAAGGAGCGTCCCGGCCAAGCGCCGCTGGAGCATGAGGTGGGTGGCACAGGGGCTTGTGGGGTGCGGAGCAAAGAGGTGGAAGCTGGACCAGCTCGGTGGGACCCCCAAAGCTTTAAGACGGAGCAGAGTTATGGTGAGATGGAAGAAAAAAAAGAAAAAAATCTAAAGGGGTTTTTTTAAGCTGTCAAAGATTCCACAGCCCCCTCCCAGCCTCCAGATGTAGACGTCCACCCCGGCACCCATCTGGGCATGTGGTTCAATCCCAGCTCTCAGCTCAGCTGAGCGCGTGACCAGCTCATCCCATCCTCGGGAAGAGGAAGGCGGCCGTGACTCAAAAGAGCCGGAGGAGAGGAAACCCCCGTGACTGTTTTTTTTTTCTTTTTTCCCCTCGTGGCAACTCACCACAGGAGCGGCGACGACCAGCATCACGCAGCAAGTGGTGGCCCTGCCGCCGGTGTAGTCGGAGATGAGGCCGGCAAAGATCCCCCCTGCAAGAAGGAGTCGCAGGCATCGGTCACGCTGCCCCAGCAGCAAAATTTCACCCTGGCTTAACCCAAAATCCAACAGGATGCTGCACCGTGATGCTTTTTCATCCCTCATCTTTTCAGCCAGATGCCCCCAAGGTTAAATATAATATCAGAGCGAAGAGTTTTGGTTTATCCCTGCCGCTTTCTCCCTGCAGATGGTTTCCCTACACCTGCATGCAGCTCTGGTCCCCCCCCATCCTTCCAAAATGTTTTATTTCTCTGAGGAAAAAGAGAGCCTGAGCAAACGAGACCCAAGGAAAGGTGTTGCGATGGTTGCCTGGATGGTAAAATAAAAGCAAGGGGCGTTTCCTGCCCTCTGAGCCCTATGGACACCGAATAAACCTCGCTAAGGCGCCCCGGGGGGAGGGACGGTGCTACCGGCAAAGCGTTCCCCTGGAGGGGACTCTCCGTCAAGGGCAGGATTGTCCCCAAATCATCCCTGATCCGCCCCCTCTGCCGGGCTACGTGACGAACCTAAAATGCCCCCGACGTCAAAGAGGGTCGACAGGTCCCCGGCTTCCTTGGCACCGAAATGAGCTGTGGGGGGGAGGAGAGGGGTGAGGAGAGGCTCCCCCCGGCCGGGTCGCTCCCGCCTCGCCGTCCTCCAGAACTCACCGACGTTCACGATGTAGAGGGGCAGCCAGTAGAGGAAGGTGTAGCTCACCAGCTTGGCAAAGAGCAGACAAAGGGAGAACTCCACCACGCCCTGGGGAGAGAGGAGAAGACATCAGAGGAACCCAACCTCCTCCAGATGGTGTTTTTTCCCCCCAGTTTTCTGCCCTGCGGGCTCCCCGTTGATGGGGAGAGCTGCCCTGGCTTTGGTCTTTCCCCGCTCCCCATCACGACACAAGGGGTGTCCGTGACTCACGGGTATCCGGAGGGCCCCGAGGAAGCTGATGGCCTCGGGCTCCTCGGCTGGCTCCTTGGGGCTGTCGGAGCGGTCCATGCTGCTCTGCCCCGAGAGGCTCAGTGGCCCCTCGTTGGAGGTGACTGCTTCAGGATCCTTCTCGTTGGTGGTCACTCCTCTAGCGTCCTCCTCGTCGGAGGCCATCTAAAAGCAAACCAGAAGCAGGGGATGGGGCTCTCGTTGCTGGAAGGGGCTGAAATGTTGGATTCACCGCTGGGATGTGACCTGGAGGACGCTCATGTTGGAACAGCAACGAGCATCCTCCGAGATAACTGAACATCGCTCTAATGTCTGATGTTACGACCTGACACCCCAGTTGTTTTGCTGTAAACGGAGCAACCACCCAGCCCAGGACAAGCTGGGAATCGATTCAACTCACGTGATGCAGAGGCGGGCTGCAGCCAACGTCCTCAGGATCTGCAGGGAGAAGGGAAATCCCGTGAGAGCTGGGACCAGCCCTGCTCCGCCTGCTCTCCCTCCAGCATCTCCAGGGGAGAAACATGGGGCTGGGAGACCCACAGAATCATCTGGGTTGGAAAAGCCCCTGAAGCTCCTCCAGCCCCACCATGAACCTCACCCTGACCGTTCCCAATCGCACCAGATCCCTCAGCGCTGGCTCAACCCGACTCTTCAACCCCTCCAGGGATGGGGACTCCCCCCCTGCCCTGGGCAGCCCATTCCAACGCCCAACAGCCCCTTCTGCAAAGAAATCCTTCCTCAGAGCCAGTCTGACCCTGCCCTGGCGCAGCTTGAGGCCATTCCCTCTTGGCCTGGCGCTGGCTCCTTGGCTCAAGAGACTCCTCCCCCCTCTCTGCACCCTCCTGGCAGGGAGTTGCAGAGGGCCAGGAGGTCTCCCCTCAGCCTCCTCTTCTCCAGACTAAACCCCCCCAGTTCCCTCAGCCGCTCCCCATCAGACCTGAGCTCCAGACGCCTCACCAGCTCCGGTGCCCTTCTCTGGACATGCCCCATCTCCGTGTACCCACTTCCCGGCAGCAAAAAACCCCGATAAAATCCCAAAGTGCTTCCCAAATGTTTCTTAGAAAGACAGGCTGAGGGGAGTGACCGGCACAGGCTGCCTGGGTGGCCCCATGGTGGTCAGCTCCACATCCCACAAGCTGGAAATAAGTGTTCGGAGTTGCCAAAAATGCTTGGAGATGGGCAAGGAGAAAAATTGTGGCTTGTGGCCCAACTGATCCTGGCGTTACGCTGTGCTCCGGGTCACACCACTCACACTCCACGAGGAAGAAGAAGCAGATGATGCCCATGACAGCGATGATGATGCCGGGCACGACGAAGGACAGGCCCCAGGCAGAGGAAACCCAGGCGCCGGCGATGAGCGACCCTAAGATGTTGCCGACGGAGGTGTGCGAGTTCCAGATGCCCATGATCAATCCTCTCCTGGCGGGGACAGACCCGGGCTCGGTATCGCCGCGGTGGCTGCCAGGGCCAATGGGGAGCGGGACTGAGGTGTGACCCAGCTGTGAAAAACTCACTTTCCCTTCCCGAACCAGTTCCCGACGCAGGCCACCACAGAGGGCCAGCCGGTCGTCTGCACCAGCCCGTTGCAAACCTGCAAGAGACGGGCAAGAGCACCCAGCGCCCTCGGGCACCCGGCCAGCGCCGACTTGACCCACAGCCCCTGCGCCGTTCCGGGCAGCCGGCGTCAAACGTGGCCCCCCCCAGCCCAGAGCTGCCCGGAAAACACTCGGTTTGGGTTGTTGGGGTTTTTTTTTCCGGCCGGGGCAATCCCAGAGCTGTTCCCCTTGGGTAAATCGGGATTGAGTGGTGTTGCCAAACCGGCCGCCTCTGCTTAGCGAGACGGGCGCGCCCAGTGGTTTCGGCGCCCACGCCCCACGCAGCCGGGTCTTGCGGGAGTGGAAATGCCCAACGTTCTCCCGCTTGGAATCTGGGGCATCGTCCCATCCCCAGATGCCACCGAAAATCCGGGATGAGGCCATGGCGATACAAACCCAGAGCCTGGGCAGCCTCCCCAGCGCCGACGCACCTGCATCACGATGAAGTACCAGAGGACGTGGATGTCCCAGAAGTAGCCGAGGCCGAAGAGCGCGGTGAAGAGCCCGCTCAGCACCATCCCCCCCGACAGGTAGTAGCGCAGGGGGAGGCGCTCCCCGAAAATGCCGCTGCGGAGAGGGGGAAGAGCGAGGAGAGGAGCTGTCGCGGGTGATGCCACCGACGGGCGTCCTCGCACCGACCTGGTGCCCAACCCCGAGCAGCGCCGGCACCCGGCTGCTTTCCCTTAGCGCGACCCCAGCCCCATGGGAACCAGTTTCCTGGCGGACTGGTGCAAACTGGTGTGGAGGGAAAGAAAGGGGTGCAAAGGATCTGGGTACCTGATAAACATCCCGATGGCGTAGGCCACCAGGAAGGCGTTATCCAGCGCCCCGAAAAGCTCCTTGTAGTTGTCCCCATCTGGAGAAGCAATATTAGACCCGCATCAGCCTGGCCCCCATCTCACTTTCCCTCCCTGTGGCCGCTTGTCCTCATCCCCCATCCCCAAAACCTTCCTCTGCGGGTTCTTGGAGCGTGGCAGTGGGACCCGGTCCCATCCCAGCCCCAATTTCACCACGACTGCTGCCCTTTGGCCTGAGGGCATGGGGCAGATACCTGCTGCTTAATTACCTCCGGGTGCCTAATGAGCAGCCGGCCTCCTGCCAAGATCTCAAGCCATGAGCTGGCTTAGGCCAGGGGCGGGGGGGAGCCTGTCTTGGCTGCCATGAGTTCTGGGGGTGATGGGGGGTCTCAGCCTTACCGAAGGGTGCCCAGCTGCACCACGTGCTGCTGTTGGAGTCATTGTGGGGGTTCGGGCCCAAGGCCGAGCAATTGGGGTGCAGCTGGCTCTGCGGGGAGAGAGAAGGGGTGACATCAGGATGCCCTGTCCCCCCCCACGTCCCCTCTCCCCGCCAGCGGGGCGAGGCTGGAGCTAACCTTGACGATGCTGATGGGTTTTCGGGAGAGGTGGTAGCTGGTGTAGCAGAGGAAGGTCAGCACCAGCGTCAGGCCCCGATACCTGCGGGGTGACAGGAGCACAGAGGTCAGGGCTGGGGGGGACAAGGCTGGGGACAGGGCTGGGTGGCCTGTCCGCATCGCAGCTGGCCCCACCCAGCCCGGCGGGGGTGTCTGACACCTCCAGCCTCGGCGTTAGCTGTGCCTTTCCGTCCCCCTCCCCAAAATCCATGCTTCATTGAGAAAAACATCAGGAGAGGGGGATGAGAGCCACCAGGGCCAGGCTGGATCCGCTCGCTGGATGCGCACGCGCAGCTCTGCTGCTATTTAACCCGCCGGGGTCTTAGAAATGTGTGAAAAAGGGGAGAAACGGCATCATTTTTCCTTCTTTCCCTCACAAAGTTCCTCCTCATCACCCCAACCAGGGCTTCGTCCGCCAGATGGGTGAGCTGAACCGGCCCGGCCCAGCCCGGCGGGGGGCAACCAGCCCCCCCAAAGTGGCCAAGGAGGCGACTGAAAAGGACCAGCTGAGTCCTGGGGGAGGGAGCAGCGACCGGTGCTTCCCCCTCCCCGAACCCGCGGGCTGAGCAAGCGCCTCCCGCGTCACGGGTGGAAACGGGCACGAGATGGGGC
>ML997607.1:144172-162540 GCA_010365825.1 Otus sunia
CCCCCCCCGCGGCCCCGAGGTGCGAAAGCGGAGCTTCCCCTCGCTCCCCAGCTCGGGTTTAAACTAAACCCGACCTAAAACCCGCCTCGACGGAGGGAAAAGCAAAGCTGGGCAGCGGGCAGGGAGGGGAAATCCCTGCCCCCTCTGCCCTCCCCGGGGCTCCAGGATTGACCCTGGATGCTGTTTTTCCAGCTGAAAATGCTACTTTTTAACTTTTCTACTCACTTTTCCATCACCCCCCAAAAGCGCTTTGGTGCCCTGATTTTGGCTAAGCCACCCCAGCCCTGCTTTTGGGTTTGTTTAGAGTGATTTGGGGAGTCCCACTCTCCTCTCCCCTGGTTTCACACCAGGAGAAAACACCACCCCCACCCCCNCCCCCCCCCCCCCCCCCCAAAGGATCCCATTTAGGCTGCCGGGACAGAGCCAGACCCGGCGGTGGAGGAGCAGCAATGGCTTTATTTAACCACGATTCCTTCGAACCACCCCCCAAACCAGCCCCCGGCCCGTGGGGGGGCCTGCTCCAGCCCCCGGGGAGAGGTGGAAACAGGGCTCCCCGGGGTGTGAGCAAGGGCTTGGGGACCTGCCAAGGAAACGCTTGTCCTCAGCTGCCCCAGCACAAAGCCCTGCCCTCAAATCAGTTAAAAAAAACCACATTTACAGCTTTAGGCCTTTGCTTCCCTGGCCCCAGCGCACACAAAAACCTCCCCGGCCAGATCCTGCCCTTTAAAAATCTGCCTCAACACCCCGGCGTCTTCCCCTGACGCAAATAGCGGTTAATAAATAGCACCACGAATAAGTCAGTGAATGATTTTCCAGCGGGAAGGGAGGAGCAGGCCCTGGCTGCTACCTCTGGACCGGGGTCGGGGGTTTGCTTCGCACCCGGGGAAGAGAAATCACCTGCCACGCTCGGCCACCCACCCTTCCTGCCGCGGTTAATAGCGGAGTAAATATTAATGATGGGTTATGTTGCAACCTCTGTCCAGGAACACATTAGCCCAGCGGTGGCATTTGTGGCAAAAAGGATGGTGCTGCAGCAGAGTCACACTCACCTGGAGATGAAATACAGGTTTTTTTTCCTAGAGTTAAAAAAAAAAGCTCCTTTCTGGAGTAAAATAGAGGCTGTGGGAGCGTGGGTGAGGTAGGGAGCGGGGTGGATGCTACTAGAGAAGCCCTCAGCCAGAAGAAAGGGAAGGAGCAATAAATACCTGGCTCTGGACTGTGACCAGAGCAGCAGGGGCTAGTGGAAGCCACAGGGCAAGGGAGAGAAGGGAGGGGGAAGGAGCAGGTCAGAAACCCTCCTGGTTCCTAACCCAGAGATCTCCTGACCCCAGGTGCCTCGTTTCTCCTCATTTCACTCTGCTGCTGAGACAAACAACCCTTAAAAACAGTTTATTTAGAACTGAACACCAAAATTCCAGTATATAAACCCATAAGCCAGCCCCGCCGAGTGATGGGACCAACTCCTGGTCCAGCCAAGCGCAGGCACGGGAGAGGGGCGGCTTAAACCCGAGCCTAAGGCGTAGGAGAGCAGAGGCGCAGCCCTGCCCTCTCCTCCCAACAGTTCCAGACGCAGAGGAGGGGGACGCCGCCTCACAGGGGCCGCCCCCAGCGCGCGCAGAGAGCGGCCAGGTGGCGGAGCGGGGCCCTCGCCGAGGGGCTGGTGTCCGTGGGGCGGCAGGACGAGACGAGGGACTGGAGCGCGCGGCTGTGGGCTGGGCGGGAGGGACACAGAAGCAGCGTTAAGAGATGAAAGTTTCACTTACGGCCCGAAACTGGGCTCGGCTGCAGCCTTTGACCATGAAGGAGAACAGAGAAGAACTGGTTTTTAAGATTAATCAACATGCCTGTAGTTTTCCACATGCTGGTTTGCATGCTCTGCGTGATTACGAGCCTGGGAAAGCCAAAGGTTTTTATAAAGCCCCAATTTCTCTTCTCTTTTTTTTTTTTCCCCTCCCCTAGAAGACAACTCCCAGTTGCTCAGGCAGGTATTCTCCCAAGCTGTGCTCCAAACCAGAGCACTCTCCGTGACCTAACAAAGACAATTTCCACCACCTTCTTGCATCCCCCCAGCAGAAGGTTCAGCATTAAGGCAAAGAGGTTTTCTGTGCCTGTAACAAGCCTGTTTGCAGCCGCGGGGTTCTCCCTCTACCAACACACGTAGGTATTACAGCAGCGTTATTCACAGAATCCCAGAGACATCTCAAGTTGGAAGGGACCTTGAAGCTCCTCCAGCGCCACCATGAACCTCACCCTGACCGTTCCCAACTCCCCCAGATCCCTCAGCGCTGGCTCAACCCGACTCTTCAACCCCTCCAGGGATGGGGACTCCCCCCCTGCCCTGGGCAGCCCATTCCAACGCCCAACAGCCCCTTCTGCAAAGAAATCCTTCCTCAGAGCCAGTCTGACCCTGCCCTGGCGCAGCTTGAGGCCATTCCCTCTTGGCCTGGCGCTGGCTCCTTGGCTCAAGAGACTCCTCCCCCCTCTCTGCACCCTCCTGTCAGGCAGTTGCAGAGGGCCAGGAGGTCTCCCCTCAGCCTCCTCTTCTCCAGACTAAACCCCCCCAGTTCCCTCAGCCGCTCCCCATCAGACCTGGGCTCCAGACCCTGCACCAGCTCCGTTGCCCTTCTCTGGACACGCTCGAGTCATTCAAGGGCCTTTTTGGAGTGAGGGGCCCAAAACTGACCCCACTCATCGAGGGGCGGCCTCACCAGTGCCGAGCCCAGGGGTCAGATCCCTTCCCTGTCCCTGCTGGCCACGCTGGTGCTGATACAAGCCAGGATGCCATTGGCCTTCTTGGCCACCTGGGCACACTGCTGGCTCCTGTTCAGCCGGCTGGCAATCACCCCCCCCAGGTCCCTCTCTGAATGACAACCCATTAGAGAGGCTGGGGCTTTGCTGAGGGTGCCACTAAGCTCCCTGAAGGGACAGAGGAAGAGGTTGGGTTAGAAAAAAGCAGCAGAGCACCTGACTTGCCCTCTCTGGAGTATGTTTGTAGGAGCATCTCTGAACAGCAGCTCAGGACCATGGAAACACCTAGTCACGTTTGGTTTCTCCCTGTATAATCAGGGACCCACCCAGACGCCCCCTCTCCAGAAGCAGGAGCTCCTACCTTTGTGGTTTTTGTAGAAGACACAGTTGTTGGCACAAGTATCCGGGTGGGAGTCCCAGAAATCGGGCCCGCAGGAGCACAGCGGGGGCAAGTCAATGTTCAGCAGCTTGATCTTCTCCCTCATCTGGGCCCGCAGGGCTTCGAGGTACCTGCAAGGGATAAAACATTCACCTGTGCCGGTAGCAGCCGGCGCGGCGCGAGGACACCCAGCCGCACCTCGCCTGCTCCTTGTTTCGCTGTTTCTCCTCAATCATCTTCTCTCTCCTCTCCAGCAGCTCCAGCTGCGCCAGCGTTTCAGAGGCTCCCTCTCCCGGGGGGGGCCCTTGCCGGGCAGCCCCCTCCCGCATCCTCCGCTCCTCCGCCCGGCGCTGCTTCTCCTTCTTGCTCTTAATCCTGCGGGCACAGACACGCTGAGCAGGAGCTTCCCCACCGCCACCCGCCCCGGCTGCACCATCAGGGCAGGTGGGTGCAGACGCTGCCGCTGCCTTCGCCCAAACGACTCCGCTAACCGCAGACTTTTTAAGCTTTAAATGCAAAGCAGAAAGAAAACGCTTCCCGAGCCTCCCTCCTTCCCCTGCGACGGCAGCCCCAGGCTGCGGACGCTCTCCTGCCCTTGACCTCCTCCTGCCTGACGGTTTTCTCACCATCGTGGCCTTCTCCTGCCTCACCTCACACGTGCCCGTTAGGAAGTGCCGCCTGCAGTTCCCCAGAGGAGCTGCTCTTCTGCCTTTCCAAAAGCAGGAGCGGTGCCTGGGCGCTGCCATACCCATCAGAAGGGACCAACAGCTCAGCGTCCCCACCCACCTGTGATTCCTCCTGGATCCTGCCCCAAGCTGTCCCTGCAGCTTCCAGGACGGGGCCGCCGAGAAGAGCTGTGCCCAGCCAGAGGAGCTCTGAAGATCCCCCACCTACTCGCCCCAAGACAGGCTTTAAGAGGCATTTTGCACCAAATCTTCCTCTATTTCCTCAATCTCCCTCGCACCCTCCAGCCTCTTGGGTGGAATCTGGGTTGTGTAAGTCACACCAAACGCAAAGCACGTTCCCTTGACAAGTAGCAATTACAAAGCACAAAGACTTTAAACTGAAGCATCTGCCATTTCAGTCCTGCTGATGAGTACCAAATGCAATAACATGTTACAGGCTGATCACTGCCAAAAGGCATTTGTAAGGGGAAAAAAAAAAGAGAAAATCAAGGCTGGGTAGAAGCCAGGGGGAGGAAGCGTAATCGAAGGAGACATTTCGGATGTTCCTCCATTTGGGGGGTCACATCTTTACATGCAGAAGGAAAGTGCTGAAGTAAAACTTCTCTAGTCAAGTTATAAACTCAAAAATGTTTTTTAAATGAAGTGGTAATAGAGCCTTAACTACCCCACCATAAATCTTCTGCTATAGAAACCAAGGCCAAGGCCAACTTAAGGCTTTACACTGAGTAAATTACCAAACCAGCTCTTTTCCGCGTGCACTTGGCAGCTCGTGGCTCCATCAGTGTCCCTGCAGCCAGGGGAAAATATCTCTCTCTCACTAACTAGGAAGTCCCTGGTGTCTCGCCAGCACTTGCAGGGCAAGAAAAGGTCTCTGAAGCTCCCAAGTGCCAATTTAAAAGTCAGGAGTGTGGCTGGAGGAATGTTTCCTTGGACTAAAAAGTGACGGTGAAGATCCTGCCCTGGGGTGTCCGTCCCGCTCCCACCCAGCCTGACCCCTGCGGGGCCTCAGCGACCCAGGAGGCCACAGCTACAGTTTGATTTTAGAGCAAGCCAAAGACAAAACAAAAAATCAGATTAAGAGTATCTTTCCTATTTTGGCGTGAAGCTGCGGAGCTCCTCCTCAACAAACCCCTTAAAAGGGAGAAGATGGACCAAAGCACCAAAACAAGCGCCGACACTTTTACACAGATACCGAGTTTTCAACTGCAGAACAAATGCTGGGAAATCTTTTATTACACTATATACGTTTATAGCTGCGAGGGCGAAGGGTCTGGTATTAAAAACCCCAGAGATAAGATCAATTTAACAACAGTGATGTGACCTCACCCCAAAGTTTCCAAACGCAGACTGTGTGGCGCGGGGTCTGGGGATCAGCTCCCGAGAGCTGCAGCTCCCCCAGCCTGACGCTTCAGCCCCCAACTCCCATCCGAGCTGCACGGGGACTCGGAACCTCAACACGGCCCCAGGGTCTCTGCTGGGGGTTGGCTGAATGAATCCCACCCCAGGGTTAACAGACTGGGCACTAAAATAAACCCAGGAGATAAGCCAGGCTTTACAACTGGCATTCCTATTGCAGAGCTGCTTTCAACGTGCTCCCAGGCTTCTAAAAAATTGATAAAGTGGCCTTTTTTAATCCATCAGGGCAGCTTGCAGCCAAGGGGGCAGAACGCTACCCATCGTGTGGATTTTTATTTTTTTTTCCCCACATCAAGCCGCACAATCGGCTCGAAGCCTCTGCACCCAGGCTGCAGAAGCACTTTCCCAAATACCCGCTGCCTCGCTCACACCAGCCAGGCCCGAGGCCCCAGGGGCAGCCCTGCCTGCGAGGGGGGCAGCGATGCGAGGGGCTGGCTCACACCTGCCCGTACTCACTGGGCGGCTCTCTTCTGCCTCTCCTTCTGCCTCTGCTGCTCCCTCACTTGCTCCCGCTCGATATCCATGAAGAGGCGCCTGTACTGCAGGTACTCGCCCTGGCGCTGCGGGAGAGAAGAGGCACCTCTGAGAAGGACGTCTGGGGGCAGCCTGGGGTCGACAGCGAGTGAGGGGAGGGTGCAGAGAGGGGGGATGAGTCTCCAGAGCCAAGGAGCCAGCGCCAGGCCAAGAGGGAATGGCCTCAAGCTGCGCCAGGGCAGGGTCAGACTGGCTCTGAGGAAGGATTTCTTTGCAGAAGGGGCTGTTGGGCGTTGGAATGGGCTGCCCAGGGCAGGGGGGGAGTCCCCATCCCTGGAGGGGTTGAAGAGTCGGGTTGAGCCAGCGCTGAGGGATCTGGTGGAGTTGGGAACGGTCAGGGTGAGGTTCATGGTGGGGCTGGAGGAGCTTCAAGGGCTTTTCCAACCCAGAGGTTTCTGTGGTATCAGCACTCAGCAGGATTTCTGGAGCGCAGGTCTATCAGGATAGAAACCTCACTCCTTCCCCAAGAGACCCTCAGGCGCCTCCTTGTGCACGTGCCCCAGGACTGAGAAGCTGGAGAGACCGTGGTCAGCTCAGAGAGGGCAACCAAGGCACCTCAGCTTTGTACCAGCTCCCCTCGAGCGAACCCTCCTGCGGATGGAAGCTCTCTCATCTGACAAACTCCTAAACTCTCACTCTCCTGGGGTCAAGAGCTGGTTCCCACTTCACCAGAGGACTCTGAGCTACAGGCCCAGAATTTCAGTCCACCTGGGGACCGGTGGTCATCTGCAGCTCACTGAAAACACGTATCTCAAAAAAAAAAAAAAAAAAAAGAGTGTACAACACCAAGCTGGACCCACTACAGGCAGGAGAACCACAGAGGTGGCAAAGTCATTGCTGAGAGAAATCGAAGAGCCCCGCAGGGAACAGCTCCAACACAGACAGCACATGGGAGGAGAGACAGTGTCTGGGCTGACTCCACCGATGCCACAACGGCGGGGAAACCTCCCGGTGAAAGCTCAGACCAGAGCCCTCCCAGCCCCGGGGATCAGGCAGCACAGCCAGTGAGAGCCCCACGGCGCAGAAGGTTTAAGGCCCACGCGGATTCTTGCTCATCAACGCCAGGAGTTCTGGGCTGAGCTCGTCCATCTCGCCCAGCAGAAAACGCCCCGCGCAGCTGGAGATAAAGGAGCAGGAGAGATGGCCAGGCTGGAAGAGGAGAAAGCTGGATGGAAAAACCCCACGCGGAAGAGAGTGCTGCTGCAAAACCAGTTATCTCGGGGTGGATCAGAGCCAAGGAGATAAAAAGCAAAGGGGCAGAGGGAACCGCTGGGGGAAGGAGCTGCCTGACAGGCCCCAGCTGCTGTCATGCCGTCTAGAAACCACAACCGGATTTTGAATCAGCTTGTTGGAAAAATGCATGTAAAAAACAACCAAAAAAAAAGCAGCAATTTGCTCAAAGTCCTTTCGAGTTTTACTGCAAAAAAGCTGACAAAAGAAGAGGGAAGTACTCCACATCAGAAGCAGGAAAATAAAAGTCACTTCCCTTAGACATTTAAGAGAAACATCATCTCTCTGCATGAGCTAAGCTGTCCTGGGCGCAGGCTGGTACATAAAATTCATGACAATTTAAATAAAATTGTCATAAAAATCCGACACTCGGCATCAGCCTGTGCTCGAGAGCCACCGTCCCGCTGCCTGGTAGCTGCTGACACGGTAGAGACCTCTCCAATTCCCAGCCTCATACCCAACACAAGATACAAGCGGATTTTGTTCCTCTTTTTTCTTTTTTTTCTCCCCAAAGCATTTTTGGCAGCTCCCATCTCTCTCCGTGCAACTGCAGGAAGCGCCACCTTTGTTCCACCCGGCCCTGGGGCGGCTCAGAGCCCCCGGCTGCGCCCACCGTCACCACGAGACCTTGAAAACAGAACCCGATGGGTTGGCCCAAGGCTGGGACACAACCAGCGCCGACGAACCTACAGCCCCAGTCGACGCTTCGTAATCATAAACCATGGTAACGTTTGCTCAGTTAAGCAAGGAGGGTACGTGACACCTGAATGGTTTGTCACCATAATATCCTGCTGTCTGAAATATTGTAAAAATATAGTGCCCTGTGTGGATCTGAAGTGATTTGTGATCACTCTAACCTATATTATAATGAGTGTTTGAATATCTAGATAAAATACAAAGTGTGCTATTCGCTTGGAACAATGCAGCCGCTTCCCAGAAACCCCACCGAGAGCTGCTGCTTGCAAAGCCGCTGAAAAACAGCATCATGAGGCTTTCAGGTGATCCAACGGGAGAAAAACGCGCCAAGAGCCCAAAGGCTCCGAGGCTTTCAAAAGGCTCAACGGGAGAAGGACACGTACCCCGGCAGCCCAGGTGACCCGATGGAAGAAGAGCAGGACAGCTGTCTGATGGAAAGAGGTGGGGTAAGACGGGGTACAGGGGTGTAAGGACGCTGCTTCTAAGAACTCGGGGTGCGTGTCGGGGGGGCGCAGGCTCCCGGCGCAGCCAGCGCTGTTTGCTGATTGCCTTTTCTAACAGTCTGGAATAAAATCAATTATTTTTGTGGACCGGAATTTTGGTTGTCTATAACAATACCGAAAGCTGCTCCTGAGGCTCCTTGTCTGAGCCGGCAGCATCCCTGCGCTCAGCCCCTCTGGGGCCCGAAGTGGGGATGAAACACCGAGGAGGTGGCTCCAGCGACCGACCTGCTTCCTGGCCTCCTCGCGCTCCGCAGCCGCCCCGAGGGCAGCTCGGGGGGCAGCGTGGGGCCTCTGCGGGGGCTCGGGCGGGCGCCAGCCCTTCGCTGGCCTGTCACGGAACTGGAAGAGAACAGAAGAAAGCAGCATCAGCATCTTCACGGTCAAGACTCTCGTCTTCCCTCAGCAAAACTCCTCGCCGAGGCGCGTTCCCTGGGCAGGATCCCTGCAGTGCTCGGCGGGGAACCCGCTGGGGTTGGGGACAGAGACACTTGGGGCGTCCCCGGGCAGGAGCAGGGGCACCAAAGCCTGGTCAGACCAATTCCAATGATACCTCGGAGGGGGGTTCTGGTTTAGCTTAAACGTGGATTCACACCTCCCCTCCCCAAACCTCCATTGCAAACTTCACAGAGTGCAAGAAAAATAACAGCAACACAAATAATAATAAAAATAACAAGTGTCAGGGGAATTCAACAGCCGATGTCTCCCAAGACCTCAGCGTAAACCTCCGCCTCCTTCCCTCTGTGCAATATTTAAGCCAGTATTGCTGCTCCCAGCTGGACTCATCACCAGCACGTGCTGCTGGAGCCATCAAGTATTGGCTAACTGCTCCAGGGAATCAGGGCAAAACATTTCCACACCTCAGACACTTAACGAAAGCCTGAAAACAAACATCAATAAAAACATCAGCTCAGTCCCCACAAGCAGATTCACAGAACCTCTAAGGGAGGGGCTTCACCACCCGAGGCGCAGGGATTGTCACCCTCAGCCCTGATCTAAAGGGGGTTTGGGGTTTTTTTTCTTTTCTAGTTGGTTTCTGGCCGATTTGCTGCACCACCCGCAGCTCTTCCACCCCGCTGCTGCCTCCAAGCGGGGCTCTGGGCCGGCGGCAGCTGCCGGTCCCGCGGCCGAGCTCAGCTCAGCACTCGATGCAGTTGCAGAGTTTCGGGTTTCTGCTGAGCACCAGCCAACTGGCACCACAAGGCGGGCGCAGATAAAACCCCTTTTGAAGCCGCAGCTGCAAGATGAGAGCAGCGAAACAGAAGCCGCCAATCTCACTTCGTTTTGACGCTCTTGAGCCTGTTCTGATGACAGTAGGCTTCAGAGTTAACCAGGCCTGAGGGAGCAACTGCTCTCCTGCAACAGCAGCCTCTGCTGAAATAAACCCAAATCCCAACGATTCGAACCTCTCACAGAGTCACTCAGGTTGGAAAAGCCCCTCGGGGTCATCGAGTCCAACCCTCAGCCCGACTCTACAAAGTTCTCCCCTACCCCACATCCCCCCACAGCTCATCTCAACGGCCCTTAAACACACCCAGGGGTGGGGACTCCACCCCTCCCTGGGCAGCCTGTTCCACTCTCTGACCACTCTTTCTCTGAAAAAATTTTCCCTCATGTCCAGCCTGAACCTCCCCTGTTGCAGTTTAAAGCCATCTCTCAAGACCAACCGGCCCAGCCCCGCAGGAGTCTTACTTTTTCAAATTCAATTTTGATGTAGAAGTCACCGCCTTGCTCGGCCCGCTGCGGGGCTGTGCCCTGGCCCTGCAGTTCAGCGGGGAGATCGTGATGCCCTGCCAGAAGGATTTCCTCACTCCCATCTCCCGCGGCCACCGCGGCTGTCCTGCGAGCCTCTGGTTCCTGGAGGAGAAGGGAACAGACCAGCGTAAACACGGAATTCAAACGCGGCTGCTCCGGTGCCGAGGGCGAATTCACCATCCTCGTGCACAGGCTCAGGAGCAGCTTTAACCCGGGCTCTGCCGAGCAGCAGCACCACACGTTCAAGCATCACCACAAGGCACGAGAGCCAGAAAAAAAAAATAATCTGAATTTAGCGGGGTAAATCGTGACTGCGTTCTCACCCACCGCAGAAAGAGGGACAGATGTGTGTGGGGCGAAGGGAAGCGAGGGAGAGACCTCTCCAGGCGCTGCTTCACGACTGCAAGGAGCTGGGGGGTCTCTGGAGTGACACTCTAGTACGTACCAGACTCCCTCAGATGGTAAGTGGGCTGGCTCCCCGGTGGCAATTAACAATATTTTGAGAGGCAGCAGATTGTTTCCTACAAACTAAAAAATTAAATTGCCAGAAGCAAGCTTGGAGCCAGGATTTTTTTTTAATTTTTTTTTTCCCCTCCCCCTGCCTTGATGTCCCTTCAGCGTGCTGGGAAGGGAAGAGCAGGGCTGCTGAGAGGGGGAGAGGATGGATCAACAGGAAGAGAGCAGGTGACGGCAGGGACCCCTGGAGGTGGCTCTGCTGCCATCCAGGAAGGACAGAGACAGCCTGGAGTTATCCCATAGCGTAGGAATTACTCCATGGACCCTGTTATGGAGAAACACAACACAGAAGAGCTGCTTCAGCGAGGACAGGGGAAGAAAGGAACAGTGAGGCCACCCCTCAATGAGTGGGGTCAGTTTTGGGCCCCTCACTCCAAAAAGGCCCTTGAATGACTCGAGCGTGTCCAGAGAAGGGCAACGGAGCTGGTGCAGGGTCTGGAGCCCAGGTCTGATGGGGAGCGGCTGAGGGAACTGGGGGGGTTTAGTCTGGAGAAGAGGAGGCTGAGGGGAGACCTCCTGGCCCTCTGCAACTCCCTGCCAGGAGGGTGCAGAGAGGGGGGAGGAGTCTCTTGAGCCAAGGAGCCAGCGCCAGGCCAAGAGGGAATGGCCTCAAGCTGCGCCAGGGCAGGGTCAGACTGGCTCTGAGGAAGGATTTCTTTGCAGAAGGGGCTGTTGGGCGTTGGAATGGGCTGCCCAGGGCAGGGGGGGAGTCCCCATCCCTGGAGGGGTTGAAGAGTCGGGTTGACCCAGCGCTGAGGGATCTGGTGGAGTTGGGAACGGTCAGGGTGAGGTTCATGGTGGGGCTGGAGAAGCTTCAGGGGCTTTTCCAACCCAGATGATTCTGTGGTTATTGCCGTTCTACCAGAAAGTAGAAGGAAATTAAACTGTGGAAAAAAAAAAAATCCACCAACTTTGGGGAATGATCAGTTGGGGAAAAGACTCTGGGTGCTGTCATGCTGGGAACCTACAGCAGTCTGCCAGACCCTAAGGGCAAAGCGGCTGAAGACCTGGTGAGCAGGATCACCTGAAACACCCGACAGGTCATTTCCACCCAATTACCATCCAGGTATCAGCTTGGGAAAGCAGGAAGAAACTCTCTGGATGTTTTTGACCTGAAAAGAAACGTCTGGAAGAGAGGAAGAGCAATGATTTAGGGAACGTGGATTATTGATCACAGGGAATGCAGCTCTTTAGAGGGAAGAAGGAAAAAGAAAAAGAAAAATGCAGAAAAGAGGACTGAGGAGAAGCAACAGTTCCTTTAAACTGAGAAAAGCCAAACTAGTGCCTAGAGGGGAAAGCCAGGCAGCGCGGGGGAGCCAGCCCTGGCGACATCCCAGGCTCTGGCTGCGCCCGCGATCGATGCCAGCGCGGAGGAAGGGGAGCGCGGGTCAGACTGCCGAAGGAATCACGCAGGAGACAACACAAGCACGTGGGGACAAAAACAACAAAACAAGTGCCAGAAAGGTCAAAGCTCTAAGTAAGATAAGAGAGAACAAGGTAACAAGTCAGGCTTTGAGACTAAGGACTCGCTGCTCCAGGACAGCTGTCGGGGGCACCGAGAACAAGAGCCAGTGATGCTTCTGGGCTCAGCCACAGACTCGCTGGGGGCCAACAGTCTGGGATTGTTATTGGGAAGAGTCAGATTATTCCCAGGAGCTGAGGTGTTTAAGCAGGACCTGCCCCGGGTTACGGGCAGACAAGCTGCTAACAGCCCCCTCCTCCCACACCCCCAGACCTGCGGGGTGCCCCCTGTCAGGAGGGTGAACATCCCTAAATAACGAGGGGAAGGGGAAATACTAACGACAAGATTTTAGCCTCCAGAGTTTAACCGCCCGGCTTCTGGAAAAACAAGAGGAAATCACCTCACAAACTGCCTGTAAACTGCGAGAAAACAAGATAAGCAGCAACCAGCATAAATTCATCAAGAGCAAGTCGTGTCTAGCTGGTTTGAATTTCTCCAACAATAGAAGCAGGAGGCCTTGGGCAAAGTGCAGCACCAGACATCTCGATTTTAGCTCAGCTTTTGCCGTGGCCTAATTCAGCACTTGTGAAGAGAAAAATTGGTTAGATGAAACTATTCTACTGGAGGTGTAACACTGATTAAAATCACTACCCAGATTCAGTCTCAGGAGTTCACTGCACAGAAATAGAGCAAGAACCAGGTGGGCTCTGCTTGGTAATTTCGTTATTGGCCTGGATGGTGGAAGAAAGAAGGACCTTGGTTATAGGTACCGACCCCACCGAGCCACTTGAAGTTGCAGAAGTATTTGAGAACGGGCTAAAAACGCCTGGGCTCAAGCCAGAGAAACCAGCTGGAATAGCCAGTGCAAGGAACAGGACAGGAGCAGCGGGCGAGGCAGCCTCCTGCACCCGAGGAGGGGGAGCAGCTGCTGCCCTGCCTGCGGCCGCCGCAAACCTTCCCACGGCGGGGAAGACTCGGGTGAATATTGGAGCTTTTCTCCTCTACTGTCTTGGAGTAATAAAACCAAGTAATGGAATAAATCAATAGATCCCCCCCCTTGGAATCAAGTGCCACGGGAAGCTGTCAAACCCTCCGTGCCAGAGGCGCGAGGGGAGCGCAGAGCGGCCGCAGCTGCTCAGGCTGAGGCGGGAGGACGCCCCGACCCCTCCCGGCCTCGCTTCTCCCTGCCCCGGGCGAGTCCCCGCAGAACTCCCACGGGTTCTTCTCGCCCTGTTCTGCAACCCCCCGGCTTGCAGGGGCAGAGGCTTTATTATTCATGCAGGGCTTTAGCGCTGCTAATAGCGAAGTAATGAATCACCCCATCGCTGTCTGAAGGCAGAAGGGATGTTTATGTGGGAATCGGGCAGCGACGCTTTCGAGCCCGTAATTACACTGTTTCTGTAGCTCTTGTTGGCAAAGCTGACTTCCTTGAACAGAAATCCAGCAGTACACCGTGGAGGAGGAGCAGGGCCAGCCCTTATATAAAAGGTATTTTCTAGATAACAGCCAGCCAAGATCTACTTCACCTTTGCTGAACCCGAGAAAGAAATGGGAATGAAGAATTGCAAGACGGGCAGGAAACAAGCTCAGGAGGAGGCACGAAGACAAAATACCAGGTTGGGTCGCTGCTGGTGTTCTCCAGGATGGTCAAAGGATGTCAGTTTGAGAAAGGTCTTGGCGTAGAAAGCAGGATAATAGCTGTGACATGAAGCTGCTCTTGAGAACTGAGGTGACAAAAGCAGGATGAAATGCAGCAGAACAAAAGGCGAGGCACTGGCACTGGCCTCCTGACAGGCCCCATGCACTGCTCCAAGGCAGGCAGAGCCGTGCCAGCACTTCTCTGCCAGGAGCCAGCCCTGCGTGAGGGAAACCCGCCAGATCTTCGCTGCCCCCACGGAACAAGGGATTGATGCAAGGGCAATGGCTGTCGAGGTCTGCTGAAGAAATAAAGGCACCTAAGGGGAGGGCTGATCATCACATTCCTCCCGGATACCCAGATCACAATCTCCGCCTTTGAAAGAATCTTTTTTGAATTCTTTTTTCCTAGTTTATCTCTTGTCAGTCCCTGCAAACAGAGGGGGTTTCACTCACTTCATCCTGTCGCAAGAACAGAGGGATGGAGCCCTCGGGCCACCGAAATCCACGGGGTAATCATCAGGTGGGGCACAAAAGCCCAGTTTGTTTCACTTCTGCTGGAGAAACTCACTGAACCAGGCTTTGGAATTGCTAATTCAGAGCCAGGCCTTCAGCTGTCTGCAAGGCCATTCCTCCTACCCTGCCCCAGGCACCCCCTGCTCACCTCTCGCCTCCAGATTCCGCCGGGGAGTTCGGGGGCTCCCTGCAGCACGGTTTTGCAGGACGCCAGCCGGCGCCGAACTTGCTTCAGGGTTTTGCTAAGCTGCCGTTTCAGAGGGAAGGGAAAGACAAGACACAAGAGGTGGTCACCGGCGGCTTCCCGTGAGGGCCACGCCGAGAGCTGCAGCAGGTCTCCTACTGCACCCTGCCCCAGCCCAGGTGGGATCAAGGGAGAGCGACCCAACACACAACCCGGCAACCCACAACCCAAGGTGTCTGTCTCAGAGCTGCCCAGTGCCCTGAAATCCTGATCCAGGCCCTGTACAGGGCTTGGCTACAGTTCACCCGCTCCCAAAACCCTTGGCTGAGAGGCCACAAGTCCCACCAGCTCCCCAATTGTCCCGCCCAGAAGTGATTCCCCACCCCAAGGGAAGCGGAGTAACTCCAGCTCCTCGGCGAACACACGTGCTTTGCATGCAGCACAAACATCACTATTAAAAAAAAAAAAAAAAAGCTCAAAACAGTCCCTTAAGGCTGTTTTTTCCAAGATTTCCCGCTCCCACACTCCAGGCCTGCAGGAGACAAGCTGCAATGAGGTGGCACCACCTAGTGCCACCCCGCTGATACGACAGGGCTGCGCAGCAACAGGTCCCCGAGGGCGCCGGGGGGTGAAAATTCCCGGTCCCGGCAAAGCAGCGGGGCCAGGCGGGGCCAGGCGGCCCCAGCGCGCTCCGGCGCAGCTGCTGCCCGTCGCGACGCTGCGAGGGCGCAGCACAACGGCCGGTAAACCGGCGTGAAAGCGTAAGATGGATTTAAACAAGAAAAACTATGAAGGGATGCGTTGGAAAAGAAAAAACTCTCGCCTGCCCCGCCCCTGGGCCAGGAGCGGCCGGCAGGGGTGGGCACCGCGGGGGACACGCTCACCTCGGCAGCGCGCTGCTGCAGCGGCCGCGGCACCGCGCGAGCGCCGGGACTGCGCGGGGAGAAGCGCCCCGCGGCCGCGCTGCCATCGCTCTCCGCCTGCGGGACAGACCCAGCGCTCAGCAGCCGCCCCCGACCCCGAGCCGTGCCGCTTCGTGGGCCGGGCGGGCACAGAGACCCCCAGGGGCACCCGCGGGCCGGCAGTTACGTGAGGTCACCCCCCCCCCGGCACCTCCCCGGCCCTGGAAACGGCCCAAGCGCCCCAGGGGCGGCCAAACCCACTGACATTTCAGCGCCTCCCCTGCTTGCTGCTGGCGAGCCTCCCCGGCAGCTGTTTAAAAGCAGAAAGGGCTCAAGATATTCAGGGAACAACCCAAAACGAGCCCCAGGGCTGGGAGCGTGAGACAGGGTGCAAGTGTTGCTGGTGAACTGCCCGCCCCGGCAAAGGGATGGCACAAACAAGCTGCAGGTGCAGCCGGGAGACACCCGCATCCTTCACAACTCTGGCCTGGCTATTTTATTTTTTTTCTTTTAACAGAATTTTAACAATTCTGCACAGAGCACCAGGACTCTGTTCTGCTGCTGCCCAAGAGCGCCAGTGACCTTTCCACGGGGACACAAAGGGCTTAAAGCACCAGAGCGAGCCGAGGTGTCACACTGACCTCGCTCGAGGGGACAGTTTGTGGCCACGGGGGCCGTGACCACGAGCCTCCTCGCTTTTCCTTATCAACATCTTGAGGTCTAGTGGGTTGGGGTTTTGTTTTCAGCTCATTTACGCTGCTTTCAGAGGGTCTCTCCCGCGGGGCTGCTGCAGGGGCAGGGATCTGCTCACCGCCTCGCAGGACTTCTGCAGCTGCTGCCTCCTCGGCACCCTGAGCCGCCGCCTCACCTCCCCCTGGAAGCGCCGCAGCCTGGCCGCCCGCTGCCGCTGCCGCTCCCTCAGCTCCTCCTCCACCTGACACGCTGAAGCCTGCGAGAGGCGAAAGCAGAGTTCAGTGATGGTTTTGCTACACCGCAGCGTTGCAGCCGCTTGCGTCCCGCCCTGCCTTCCCACAGGCAAACAGCACCCAGAGCACACGTAACGTTTGGTTTCTAAATCTGTGCCGTAACAGCGCGGACAACCTCTACTGAACTGTTACGAGCTTGGATTGACTCTAGCTGGCCAGATACGGAGGGCACACCCCCCCTCCTCGAGCTCTCTGCAACGCACACAGAAATGGAAAAGAAAACAAAAAGGCAGCAGCTTCGTACAGCAACTCCCAGGTCCTGCTCCCCTGGAAGGATGCTCGAGTGCTCAAAGCCTGGACGCGAAGGGAACAGGCCGGGCTCTGACCCCCTGAACCTCTGCAAGCCGAGGCTGGAGGCGCGTCAGGGAAGCAGCTTGCAGAGCCCAGCACAGGCAGGGCCACAGCTCCGAGAAGGGTTTTACCATCTGAAGTAAAAAGATTAAAAGCAATGACCTAAAAAAGAAACGCTTTTTTTTTTTTAAGGTTCTCCCTTGAAGTCAGGCCAAGCGATTCTGCTGGTACTACCCCGGTTTAAAGAAAACTGGTGTCACCCTCCTGGCTGTCACCCCAGCACAGCCTAAAGCAAGAAACATCAGCCTGAGGGGACGGAGGAAAGGGGAGAGTCCGCAAATCAGCTCAGCAAACGCGGGCTGGGATGCTCCCCACAGCCCGCCAGGAACGTGCCCAGCAGCAAAGCAAGGTCAGCCCAGCCAAACCCAGCACCAAGACCAGGAGGAATCTGCGCTGAGCTAGAGGGAAGCGCCCCCGCCAGCAGTGCCGCTGCAGCCGGCGCTCACAGTGACTTTTTAATACAATCCAGTAGCGTGAAAAAGTATCTTCACTAAGCTCTGCCAACCCCGTGCACTTCTCTCCACACCTGGAGGCACCTAACAGCTCCCGTGCCGGGGGAGCGCTGGGAGCGCCCAGGCCCCCCCCCGAAGCAGCCAGGAAGAGTTCAGCTCCCCCAGAAGTTTCGTGGTGCCAAGGTGGAAGTTATGTGGAATATGGAGATGATTCATTTCCATATATTATCTCAACCTTTCAGGATTTAAATTACAATATGGAAATAAATCATCTCAGAAGGGCAGAAGCTTCTGTAACGTTTAGATGTTAATTACAGGGGACTGAACTCATCATCCTATATTTAATGCACTTTTAGTCCTCTTATAATAACCCTCAAAGCAGGAATCCCTGAGATAAGCATCGATAAAGATTTTCTTAAGTGTTTCTAATGGGGTACAGCAGAGATCGGCTCCAGACCCTGAAACATTCAATTTTTTTTTTTTTTTTTAAATAAGCAACATGGAATAAAATCTCGGCTCACCCACATCCTTGACAGATGAACGGGAAGGCAAAGATCCGGGGGGACCAGCGGGGCGGGCACCGCGTGGGCACCTCACACAGAGCTACAGGGCGGGTGCAAACCCAGCGCCCACAGACCGGGGAGAGCCAGGAATGGGGAGAAGAGAACCTCACGCAGTGGGGCATGAACCCGGCAAGCTTCAGCTGTGCCACCTACCCTGGAGGGCAGCTTCTAGAAAGCAACATGCTGAAAATCTAAAGGCCCAGTCAAAATTCAAAGCACCCAGTAGAAATAATTAAGCAATCAAGGGCAGCTGATGAGGGCGCTGGCTGGGCTCCTCACCTGACCCGTGTTTAAAACTGATGTATTTCTCCTAAAAACCCACAGCTTATTGGAGGGAAATCAACTCCAGGCGTGTATAAACGGGTCACCAAGCCCCATGGTCCCCACAGTGGCTTCTGACCCTATAAAAATCATTAAAATAAATCTATTTTTAGGAGCAGCGCTCCCGGCTGCCTTCACACAGAGATAAAGCTCGTTTCCAGCTCCGGCCGCCCGCGGGGGTTCACTGGCAGGACCAGGGGGGTGGGGGACAGCCCCGACAAGACCCGCCAGCCCCGAGCAGCACTCACGAAGGCCAGGCTGTCCTGCGGCTGCTCCGGGCCACTCTCCACCCAGATGCCCACGGGGGCCACGCTCTGGCTCCTCTGGGCCAGCACCCGCCAGCTCTGCCGCGGGGGTCTCGCGCGACGGCCCCCCGGCTGCTCCCCGGCCCCCCGGGGCTGGTCCTTGGCGGGTGGCGGCATCCAGGCCCCACGGTGGGTTTGGCCCTGGGGAAGGGGCAGAGGGGTGAGCGTGTCCCCCAGGTACCCCAACCTGCACCCACAGCCCCCCCACCCACCCCCCATCTCCTGCATCCC
>ML997607.1:170743-186541 GCA_010365825.1 Otus sunia
GGGGCGGGGGGGGGGTGCAAAACACCCTTAACTCTGCCCCCAACCCCCCACCTGGGGCTGAGACCGTGCCTGCTCAGTGCACCCACTGCCCTCCATGTCACCTCGCAGGCTGCCACCCCCCCGGCACAGCCACGGCACCCCAGAGCGCGGCTGGTAAGGACACCCTGGGGGGATGGGGCGGGGGGGACCCCAAAAAATGCCGTTTTCACCACCCCCACCCCCCCCCGGTGTCCCCCACTGCAGCGCTGCGGGAGAATTTCCGCCTGCAGCCAGGTGATTTGGTGGCCACGGCCGGGCAAGCGTTGGAGCTGGACTGCGTCCCCCCCTCGGGGCACCCCGAGCCCCGCGTCACCTGGAAGAAGGACGGGGTGACCCTGGACTTGGCGGGTGGCCGGCACACGGTCACCCACGGGAAGCTGCGGGTGGCACCGGCGCGCCGGAGCGACTCCGGGCTCTACGTCTGCGTGGCGGCCAACGCGGCCGGCGAGAGGGAGAGCCGGGGCGCCCGCGTCTCCGTCCTGGGTAAGCCAAGGGTGTCCCATGGGTGGTGGAGGTGACACGGCCACCCTCGGCGCCACGTCCTCCGTGTCCCCCCGCAGAGAAACCCACCATCGCGCGGCACCCGAGCGACGCCGCGGTGGTGGCCGGCAGCACCGTGGAGCTGGGCTGCGGCGCCCAAGGCGACCCGGCGCCGCGGGTGCAGTGGCACAAGGAACGTGGGGACCTGCCCTGGGGCAGGTAGGTGGTGGCAGGGTGGAGGTGTCCCACCGCCAGGTGGGGACGGGGCTGATGGAGAGTTGGTGACCCACAGGCATGAGGTGGACCAGGAGAACACGTTGCGCCTCTATGCTGTGACACCCGCCGACGCCGGCACCTACGTGTGTACGGCCCAGAGCCAGCTGGGCACCGCCGCCGCCAGCGCCCGCCTCCGCGTGGAGGGTCAGTGGTGGCACCTCCGTGGTCTGCACCGTCACGGGCACCCTGGGACACCTGGGGGTCCACGCAATGGGATCTGTCTAACGGGGTCCATCTAATGGGGCTCATTCAAGGGGGTCATCCAAGGGGGTCATCCATGGGGAGTCCATCCAAGAGGGTCCATCCGTGGGGAGTCCATCTCATGGGGGTCCATGCAAGGAGGTCATCCAGGGAGGTCATCCAAGGGGTGTCTGTCCAAAGGGGGTCCATCCTTGGAGGTCATCTGTGGGGAGTCCATCCATGAGGGTCCATCCATGGGGCTCCACCCAAGGAGGTCATCCATGGGGTGTCTGTCCATGGGAGTCCATCAAAGGGAGGTCCATCCAAAGAGGTCATGCAAGGGGTGTCTGTCCAAAGGGGGTTTATCCATGGGGGTCCATCCAAGGAGGTCATCCATGGAGAGTCCATCCATGAGGGTCCATTCATGGGGGTCCATCCAAGGATATCCATCCAAGGAGGTCATCCATGGGGTGTCTGTCCAAGGGGGGTCCATCCAAGGAAGGTCCATCCAAGGAGGTCATCCAAGGGGTGTCTGTTCAAGGAGGGGGCCCATCCATGGGGGTCCATCCAAGGATATCCATCAAGGAAGTCTATCCAAGGGGTTCATCAAAAAAGGGTCCATCCAACTGAGTCATCTAAAGGGGTCCATTCAAGGAGGTCCATCAAAGGGGGTGCCTCTGAAGGGGAGTCCATCTCAGGAGATCCATCTAAAGGCATCCATCCCACAGGATCCATCTAAGGCGTCCATCCAAGCATGTTCATGTAAGGGGATCCATCCAAGGGGATCCATCCATGTGGGTTCCTCCAAGAGGGTCCATTTAAGGGGGTTTGTCCAAGGTGGGGTCCCATTAAAGGGGGATTGAACAAGAGGTATCCACCCAAAGGGTCCATCTAGGAGGGACACACCAATAGGGGTCTATCATGGGGTCCATCCAAGAGGGGTCCATCCAAGAGGGGTCCGTCCAAGGGGTCCATTTCAGTGGGTCCATCCAGGGAGACATCAGGGTCTCCAGACTTGGGTATCTGAGGTGGGTTACTGGGCAGGTGCTGGGGGACCTTGCTCCTGCCCAGCACTGCCTCCCTCTGCCCCACAGACCAGGCGCCACCGGGCCGGCGGGAGGCGGCACCACGGGACCCACTGGCCGTGCGGCTGCACCTGGACAACGGCACCGTGCTGCCCACTGCCGCCGTCCATCTCCGCTGGCGGGTTGGTGTGATGCCAGGATGTCCCCACCGGAGGGGTGGGATAGGACACAGAGGTCCCCGTGTCCCACCATGACCCGTAACCCTTCCCATCCCCTTTAGATGGTGACGCCGGTGCCGGTGCTGGTGGGGTACACGGTGCTGTACCGCTGCCTGCTCCCTGCCAGCACCTCCTGGGTGCAACACGACGCGGGCAGGGAGCTCAGCGCCACCATCCCCGCGCTCCGCAGGGGCTACAAGTACGAGTTCAAGGTCCGACCCTACGCTGGAGGGACCCAGGGCTTGGACAGCAACAGCAGGTACCTCTGGATACCCGAGGAAGGTGCGTTGGGTGTCCCCAGGGATGTCCAGGTGGAGGATGGGGGCATCGGCTGGGGGTTCCAGGGGTCCCAGCACTCCTGTCCCGGCAGTGCCCAGCGCGGCGCCCCAACACGTCACCGTGGGCCAGGCTGAGACGGGGAACGGCAGCGTGGTCGTGAGCTGGGAGCCACCTCCTCCTGAGGCCCACAATGGCATCATCCAGGGCTACAAGGTCTGGGGTGACAGGGCAAGGTGGTGGGGTTGGGCGACTTCTGGCCAAGGAGGTCCATCCAAGGGGTCTGTCTAAGGGGGATCATCCAAGAAGGGAGCCTGCCAAAGGCAGGGTCTATCCAAGGGTGGCCATCCAAGGAGTACTTGTCCAAGGGGGGATCCATCCAAGGGGTCTATCCAAGAAGGATCCTGACAAGGGGGTTCATCCAAAGGGGCCAACCACGTGGAGGTCCATCCCAGGAGATCCATCTAAGGGGTCAGTGTAAAGAAGGGGGTCATCCAAGTGGATCTAACCCAAGGAGGTCCATCCAAGGGGGTTCAACCAAGGGGTTCCATCTAAAGCGGTCATCCAAGAGGGATCCATCGATGGGGGTCCATCAAGGGGACTCATCTAAGAAGGATGATCCAAGGGTGTTCCATTAATAGGGATCAATCAAGGGGACTCATTTAAGGGGGACCATCCAAGGGCATCCACCCTAGGGGTATTCATCCAAAAGGGTCCATGCAAAGGGGTCCATCCAAGGGGGTTCCATCAATGGAGGTCCACAAAGGGGATTTATCTAAGGGGGCCCATCCTCTTGGTGCCTGCCAGGTCTGGTCAGTGGGCGAGGGCTTGCAGCACCCCACCAACAGGACAGTGGATGGAAGCACCCACCGCCTGGAAGCCCTCCACCCAAACCCTGGGGCCGAATTCTGTGTCCAGGTGGCAGCTTTCAACGGCGCAGGGCTGGGGGTCCCCAGCAACGCCACCTGTGGCATCCTGGGTAGGGGACGGGGAGCAAGGCGGGGTGCGGGTGGGGGTCAAGGCGGTGGCATGGGGGTGACGTTGATGGGACCATTGCAGGGATGATGGCGGGGAGCACTGGGGTGGCACGGGTGCTGCGGCAGCCCGCCGTCATCGCGGCCACTGGCTCGCTGCTCTGGTTGGCCTTGCTCGCCCTCCTCCTCCTCCTCTGCCAGCACCGGGCCAGTCAGGACGCCGCGGCTCGCCACAGGTGAGTAGCCGTGGGGTGGGGGACATGGGGGGGTCCCTGGCGGGGTGGGGATGAGATGCCCTGATGGCACCTTTCACCCCGCAGGCTGATGGCTGGTGACTCACCGTGGCTTGGTGGTCCCTGGAAACCTGGCTGCGCCCCCCAAAACCTCAGCAGCAGCAGCAGCCTCAGCAGCCGGCTCCTGGGCAGTGACGGCAGGGACCCCCACCCCTCCAGTGAGCCCCACGGGGGCTGGGACCCCCACCCAGAGCCATGGGATGCCCCATCCAATGCCATGGGACACTCCCCCCCCTCCAGTGAGCCCCATGGGGACGGGGAACTCTGCCCAATGCCATGGGACCCCCACCCCTCCAGTGAACTCCAGGGCTGGGACACCCACCCCATGTCATGGGACCCCCACCCCTCTAGTGATCCCCATGGGGGCTGGGACCCCTACCCAGAGCCATGGGACCCCCACCCCCTCCAGTGAGCCTCATGGGGACTGGGACCCCCACTCGGTGCCATGGGACCTTCACACCTCCAAGGAGCTCCTGGGACCCCCATTCATCCCAATGGGACCCCCACATGATGCCCACCCAGCATCCCAACCCTGGTCCCCTGGGACCCCCACCCAGTTCCATGGGATGCCTCACCCGCTGCCATGGGACTCCCACCCAGTGCCTGGAAGCCCCCAGGTTGCTGTAGGACCAGCACAGGGTGTCTGACACACCCACCCTATGCCTGGGACACCCTGGTGCCATGGGATCCCCACCTGGGTCCCCCCCGTTGCTGTGGGACCCCTTCTGGGGACAGACAGAGCTGAGGACGGAGGGGACAAGGGACACCCAGCTCAGCACCCATGGGTACTCTGACCACTCTCACCCCTCCAGCCCTGTCCTTGGAGCCGTCAAGCCTTGGTCCCCCCACATCCCCAAACCGCAGCAGCCTCCACGGGGGGCACCCACTGCCCCTTGGGGACACGGGGTGCTGTGACAGGGGGCATCCTGGGGTGTGCACCGAACCCAGCACCCCGAACCCAGCACCCTGGGAGCGCATCCGCAAGCGAGGTGTGTATGGGAGGGACAGGAGGGGACACGAGGGGACACTGGGGATGTGGCTTATGGCGTTGTGTCCTGTCCCCCCCCCCGCAGAGCTGCACCAAGTGCACAGCACCCCGGTGCTCACGGGTGGCCCTGGGCACATCCCCATCACCAGGAACGGAGGCGAGTGGGGGACAGATTTTGGGCCGGCAGCTGGGTGGCCTCAGCAAAGGGGACATGACGGTGACACCGCCACTGCTGTGATGGCCGGAGGGGACCGACAGCGGCTGCCCGTCTTCAGCTCCCCAAAACCACGTCGAGGCAGTGCCTCGCTGGCCTCCGGTGTCACTGGGACACCCCCAAGACCGCCCCATGCCTGGCACCCGCCCGTGACCCGGTGAGTCTGGGTATCCCCACCCCGGGGACACAGATGGGTGCCCTGCACCCCAACCCCGTGCTGCAAAAGCCACCATGTCCCTTTCACCTGCAGGTCCCCACCCACTGTGTGCCCCAGGGATACATCCCTGGTCACCAGGCACCCCAAGGACATGTCTCCGGTCACTGGGACACCCAGGGATGCATCTCCAGCCACCCAGCACCCCAGGGACACATCCCTGGTCACCGAGAGCCCCAGGGATGTGTCACCAGTCCCCAGGCACCCTAGGAACATGTCCCTGGTCACTGAGCACCCCAAGGACAAGTTCCTGGCCAGCAGGCATCCCAAGGCTGTGTCACCAGTCACCAGGCATCCCAGGGACATGTCACCGGCCACCAGGCACCCCAAGGACCCATCACCAGCCACCAGGCACCAGAGGGACACAATCCTGGCCACCAGTCACCCTGAGGACATGTCCCTGGTCACCAGGTGCCCCAGAGACATGTCCCCACTCACCAGGCACCCCAGGAACCCATCACCAGTGACCAAGAGCCAGGGAGACATGTCACCAGCCGCCAGGCACTCTGAGGACATGTCCCCAGACATCAGACACCCAAGGGACAGGTCTCCAGTCACTAGGCTCCCCAAGGAGAAGTCCCCAGCCACTGGGCACCGCAGGGACAAGTTCCTGGCCACCAGGTATGGCAAGGACATGTCTCTGGCCACCAAGCACCCCAGAGACCCATCAGCAGTGACCAGGCACCCAAGGAACATGTTCCTGTCCAGCAGGTACCCTGAGGACATGTCACCACCCACCAGGCATCCCAGGGACACATTCCCAGCCACTGGGCACCCCAGGGACACATCCCCAGTCCCCAGTCCCCCTAAGGAGGTGTCCCCAGTCCCTGGGCACCGCAGGGACAAGTTCTTGGGCAGCAGGTACCCCAAGGACATGTCCCCAGCCACCAGGCATCCCAGGGACCCATCACCAGTGACCAGGCACCCAGGGGACACATTTCAGGCCACCAGATACCCAAAGGACATGTCACTGGTCACCGGGCATCCCAAGGACACATCCCCAGTCCCCAGGCACCCTAAGGAGATGTCTCCAGTCCCTGGTCACTGCAAGGACACGTTCTTGGGCAGCAGGTACCCCAAGGACATGTCCCTGGCTGCCAGGTGCCCCAGGGACCCATCATGGGTGACCAGGCACTCAAGGGACATGTTCATCATCAACAGGTACCCTGAGGACATGTCACCAGCCATGGGGTATCTCAAGGACACATCCCCAGCCAGCAAGCACCTGAGGGACACGTCCTCAGTCACCAGGCACCCTGAAAAGATGTCCCCAGCCACTGGACACCAGAGGGACATGTCCTTGGGCAACAGGTACCCCAGGGACATGACCCTGGTCACCAGGTACCCCAAGGACATGTCCCTAGCCACCAGACACCCCAGGGACCCATCACTGGTGACCAGGTACCCAAGAGACATGTTGCTGGCCATCAGGTACCCTAAGGACACGTCCCCAGCCACCAGGCACCCAAGGGACAAGTCACCGGTCACTGGGCGCCTCTCACCAGCATTCAGCGATGGGGTTCTCACACCGCAGAGGGTGGCCGAGGACCTGGAGATGGACCAGGACATCACCCGCCCCAGGTATGTCCCATCCCCCTGGGACTCTATGATGGTGGTAGGATCTCCCAGTGCCAGCAGCCTCCCCGCCGTGTCCCCACAGCCTCCCAGCACCAACCACGCCACGGTCCTTCTCACCACCACACACCTATGGCTACATCTACGGGCCACCAGCCTCTGAGCTGGGCGAAGAGGAGGAGGAGGAAGAGGAGGAGGAGGAGGAAGAGCAGCCAGAGTCGAGGGGCTCGCCGGGGGGGTCACTGCTGAATGGCTGGGGGTCTGTCTCAGAGGACAACTTTGCCAGTGCCCGCTGCAGTTTGGTGAGCTCCTGCGACGGCTCCTTCCTCCTGGATGCCAGCTTTGCCCGGGCGCTGGCCGTGGCTGTTGATGGCCTCTGCTTTGACCTCGAGGACACCGATAGGGCCTACGGGGGTGAGCAAAGGGTCCTCAACCCCCCCTCTGACCCTGAGCATCGTCACCTCCTCGGGGAAGGTGGCCCCATCGTGACACCATAGTGAAGCCACCATCTCCTGCCTTCTCCCTGTCAGGTCTCTCACCGCCACCATCACCCTTGGAGGGGATCTTCTCACCCGGGGTCCCCATCCCCACCTGGGACTGGGGGACAGCGCTGGGGGTCCCCCAGGGAGTCGGGATGGAGGCAGCCGCGGGCATCCCGCAGCACGGTGAGTGGTGCCCTGACGCCGGGGTGATGGGCACCGGGGACTGTGCGGGGTGTCACCTGTTGTGGGGTGCTGGGAAATGTCTCTTTTTCTTTCCAGGTGGCCACGGGTCAGGGAGTGGTAGTCCCTGGGCCAGTGTGGGTGGCGAGCCGGGGACAGGAGGGACGGGAGCAGGATGCCGGACACGGCAAGGCCAGAGTCCCCTCAGCTCAGCTAAAATCCAGCTTTATTAATGGTTCTCCAAAAAGGGGTTTTCTGCTAGCAAAAGGCACCTGTGAAGGGCGGGTGGCAGAGGGGTGGGCAGGTGTCCCTCCTTCCCCAGCATCCTGGTCCTCCCCAAGTGTCCTCACCAACCCCTAGAGCCCTTCATCCCTCCATAGCATCCTCATCCTCCCCAAGTGTCCTCCTCCTTCGCCAGCATCCTCATCCCCCAACCATCCTCATCCAGCCCAGGTACCATTGCCCACCCCAAGTGTCCTCATCCTTCCCCAGTGTCCCCATCCTTGTCCCTCCCCAGTGTCCCCATCCTTGTCCTTCCCCAGTGTCCCCATACTTGTCCCTCCCCAGTGTCCCCATCCTTGTCCCTCCCCAGTGTCCCCATCCTTGTCCTTACCCAGTGTCCCCATCCCTCCCCAGCACCTTCATCCTCCCCAGCATCCTCATCCCCCCAACCATCATCCAAACCAAGCACCATTGTCCATCCCAAGTGTCCTTGTCCTTCCCCAGGGTCATTGTCCCCCTGACCATCCTCATCCACGCTGACCTCGTTCCTTCTGTCCTCATCCTTCCCGAGCATCCTTGTACTTCCTCAGCATCCTTGTCCCACCTCTGCCATCCTTGGCCCTCCCAAATGTCCTCATCCCCTACAAGCCACCTTGTCCTTCCAAAATGTCCTTCTAACCCCTCCAAGTGTCCTTGTTCCTCCTGAGTACTCTCATCCCTCCCCAGTGTCCTCGTCACTCCCCAGAGTCCTCATCCCTTGTGACTGTCCTTGCCCTCCCAAGCATCCTCATCCCTCCCAACTGTCCTTGTCCCCAGGGTCCTTGTCCCTCCTGAGCATCCTCCTCATCCCTCCCCAGCATCCTTGTCCCTCCCCAGGGTCCTCATCCCTCGTAACTGTCCTTGGCCTCCCCCAGCATCCTCATCTTTCCTCAAGCACCCTCGTCCCTCCCAATTGTCCCCAGGATCCTCAACCCTCCTGTGCATCCTTGTCCCCCCTCAGCGTCCTTGTCCCTCCCAACTGTCTTTGACACCATGTTCCTCCCTCCCTGAGCATCCTCCTCACCCCTCCTGAGCATCCTTGTCCCTCCCAAGCACCCTTGTCCATTCTGACTGTCCTTGTCCCCCCTCACGCTGCCGCCCACCGGCCACTGGCTCCGTGCAACCCTATTTACATGGTGCCACTCAGAAATTAAAGATCATCCCCCCCTCGTCCCCCCCAGTGTCGACATCCCTGTGTCCCCAACCCTGCCACCGGCTCGCCCTCTGCTTCATCGCTTCTCCTGCGACGGGCAGGGAAACGGGGGACCCGGGCGGCGGCGATGGCCGGTCCCTTCACCGCGGTCCCCCGGCGTGCGGCTGCGCCCCGAGCCGTGGCCGCGGGACCCGGTGGAACCACGGGACGAAACGCTGCCCGTCGTGGAGCAGCTGCCGGACACCTGCCCCCGGGGCAGGCAGGAGGGTTTGTTGTAGGGAGCGACCTCGTCTGCAAGGGAGGGGACAAGGTTGGGGTGCGGCGGTGACACCCCCTCGACCCCTCGGGCACGCGGTCGGTGGCTCCGGCTTACCGCCGCGGGCCGGGCGAGGGGTGACCTTGCGCTCGGGCCCAGCCGGCTCCCGCTGCGCTGAGGGGCCGGGGCTCTCGCCCGGCGGCGGCAGCGGCGGTGGCGGCAGGTCTGCAGCGGAGAGGGAGGAGCGGGCTGAGCCCCCCTTGGGCCCCAGCCCCGAACCCCCCCATTTTTCCGCCTTCAATCACCTCCTGGCTGCTTTTCCCGGCGGTAGCGGCTGCATTTGGGCTTCGGGCGACTTTTTGGGGTCTCCCCGCGGGTTTTCCCTGGGGGCGATGGCAGCGTCGTCACCCAGCAGAGCCCCCCAACCTCCCAAAAGGGCTCCCCAGGGCTCACCTGTGCCTGGGGGGCGGGGGGCTCGGGGCAGGGGGCCCTCGCTGACATCAGGACTCGGTGAGGGGCTGGATGCCCGTGGAGGGGTGCTGGCGGCGTGGGGGGGTCTCCTGGCAAAGAGGGGGTGTGGGGTGAAGCTGAGGAGCGGGGAGAGGAGTGGGGGCCTTGGTGGCCACCGCGGTGCTGGCACGACCCTCCCCATGCTGTGTTGTGCCGGAGCAGGGAGAAGCCACGTGGTGGTGGCACAGCTGGATGGCAATGGGTGGGCTGAAGCACGACAGCTGGATGGCAGTGCCACAGCTGGATCGCAGCCACACAGCTGGATTGTGACAGCACAGCCGGCCCCGACGCCACAGCTGGCTCGCAGCAGCATTGTGAGGGCACAGCTGGATCGTGGCAGGGCCGGGTCACAGCAGCACAGCTGGATGGCAATGTCCCAGCCAGCTCCTGACGGCACAGCTGGATCATTGCGCCACGATCAGCCCACAGCGGCACGGATGGGTCATGACAGCATGGCCAGAGCACAACCGAGAGCGAGGATGGGTGGTGACAACATGGCTGGATTGTGGTGAGACATCTGGACCATGGTGGGACATCTGGACCCTGAAGGCACAGCTAGACCACGATGGCACAGCAGGGCCAGATGGTGACAACATGGCTGGATTACGATGGGACATCTGGACCCTGATAGGACACCCGGACTCCAACGGCATGGCCGGACCACAATGGCACACAGCGGGCTGGATTGTGATGGAACATCCAGACCTCAGTGGGACATCTGGACCCCAGTGGCACAGCTGGACCATGATGGAACAACACGGCCAGAAGGTGACAACATGGCTGGATTGTGATGGGACATCTCGACCCCAGTGGAACATCTGGAGCCCCATGGGACATCCAGACGCCAGTGGAACATCTGGATCCCCATGGGACATTTGGACCCTTATGAGACAACTGGACCCCAATGACATAGCCAGATCATGATGGCATGGCACGGCTGGATGGTGACAACATGGCTGGATTGTGATGGGACATCCAGACCCCAATGGGACTTCTAGAACCTGATGGCACATCCAGACCCCAATGGCACGGCTGGACCAAGTGAGGCCCATCTCCTACCGGGGCAGTCGGGGGCTATCAAAGTCACGGAGGCGGGGGATGTCCTCGGCGGCACGGGGCGACGGCGTCAACGTGGCGGTGGACCGGCAGCCGGAGGAGGCGGTGGGTGAGGATGCGGCGGTGGCACAGGGGACATCCTCACCGGGGTACCACTCCTCCGTCTCCAACCTGGGGGTGGGAGCCACAGGGCGGGTGCTGGGGCCAGTGCAGAACCTCCACAGCGAGGCAGGCACAGACCTCTGCACCTTCCACCGTCCCTTCCCACAGCACGGGACCCTCTATCCCGGGGGGGATCCCCCGCCAGTGGATGCCCCAGCCCCTCAGGCCCCCCTACTCACCGTCCGGCTGCCTCTTCCTCTTCATCTTCCTCCTCCTCCTCCTCCTCCTGGGCACAGCGGCTGAGCTCGCTGGCCGAGGGCGGCGGGGGCAGCAGCTCCATCCAACTCACCACGGGCGGTTTCACTGCTTGCCCCAGCTTTTTCCCTTTGGCCCCTGCACCGAGGAAGGATGTCGGGGGGGTGCTGCAGGGAGGGGACTGTGCCGCTGGCACCCGGGTGTACCCCCACCCATCCCACCACCCTACCGTGCTCTGCCCGGCTGCGAGGTGCCTGGGGGGCCAGGGCATCCATCGGCAGGGGACCCCCCCCAGGGTAGGGGGTCCCATGCTGGGAGAAGGGACGGGGGAAGGTGTGGAGGTCCTCGCTGCCCACCTCGATGGTGCTGTAAACTGGCCCCTCGCCAGCCCCCGCCCCAAATTGCTCCGTCTGGGCGATGTAACGGGTGATGCCGGCGTCTGCGGAGGGCGGGGAGCACCATCAGAGCTGACCATGCCCCCCCCCAGTCCAAACCACCCATCTCCATGATGAGCCCTCACCGTTGTAGTATCTCTCAGCCGTCCCCAAACAACCGGAGGCACCGGCTGTGCCACCACCACGCCACGTGTCCGCCAGCCACGGGTAACCACCGCTGGCAGCAGCCCTGCACGGAGACAGGGTGAGGGGATGCCAGAGGTTGGGGGTCCCGGGAAAGGGGGAAGGAATTGGGGAGGTTACCTGGGGCTGCCACGAGCCGGAGCCGGGAAGGCAACTGCAGAAAGAGGTGGGGGTGAGGGCAGCGAGGGGCCGCGCCGGGTCCCCGCGGCACCTACGGGCTTACCGGTGGGCGTGTAGGCAAAGGATGCTGTAAGGGGAGAGAGAGAGGCGGGGGTGGCTGGTGCGGTGAGGGNGGGGCCGGGCGGGGGGGATCCCAGGGGTACCGTACCGGTGAAGTGGCTGAGCTCCTTCTTCCTCCGGCGGCGGCCGTAGAGCCAAGCGGCGAAGGCGGCGAGGATGACCCAGCAAGCGCCGCCGACGCCGGCGATGAAGGCTGGCCGCCTGGCCACCTCGGCCAAACGCTCGGCCACACTGCTCCCGCCCGCCGGCCCCGCATCCCGCTCCGCCGGGGGGGCTGCAGGCAGCGCAGGGAAGGGGGACAGTCATCCCTAGCACCAGGATGACCCCTGCCACCCCCCCACCCATGGGTGCAGCGAGGGTGAGGAGGGACTCACCGATGCGGATGGGGATGGGGGCGCTGCGGACACCCACACCGGCGCCGGTGGCGGCGGCGACCTCGGCGTGGTAAGGGACACCAGGGACCAGGCCCCGCAGCACCGTCGCCAGCACCGTCCCCTCCACGCTCTGGTTGATGTGGAAGCGGCTCTCGTTGCCCAAGCACCAAATCTGAGGTGAGGGGGGGGAAACGCTGGGGGACGCCCATGGGGACACCGTGACACGGTGTCATGGTGGGGCAGAGGGGACTCGCCGCGGCCCCGGCACCGCCTGCCCGTACCCGGTAGTCGCGGATGACACCGTTCTGCTCGGCCGGCGGTGGCGGCTGCCACGAGATGCGGACGCTGGTGCCGTTACCGGCCACGCTGACGGCTCGTGGCGGGGCGCTGGGGGCTGCCATCAGAGGGGGACAAGGAGGGTGTCATCTCCAGGGGTGCCCTGGGGACCGCCGGCACCCGCCACCTCCCCGCACTCACCCGCCTCAGGGGTGCGCAGGGCGCGCACGGCGCTGTCGGGGCCGTGGAGGTGATGGAAGTAGGGTCGGACCTTGACCTCGTAGTCCTGGCCCCGGCGCAGCTCGGTGAGCAGCGCCCCGCGCTCCCCCGGCGCCCGCACCGCCCGCGCCTCCTCCCAGCGCCCGCCGCGCCGCCGGTACAGCACCCGGTAGCCCTGGACGAAGGGTGCTTGGTGCTCCACCTGCGGACCGAGGGGGAGGGTGGGATGGCGGGGGATGCTCAGCCCGGGGCCCCTGTGCCGGCAGCGCGGGGCAGCACTCACGGTCCAGGAGAGGCGGACGGCGCCCGGCGGCAGCACCACGGGCTCCTGTAAGTGCACGGCCACTTGCGCCAGCTCCCGCTGCACCTGCTCGGGGTCCAGCCCGGGCTGCGTGGGGGTGGCTTCTGCAAAAACAGGAGAGGGCAGGTGGCCCATGGAAAGCCCCGGTGGTGTCACCAAGTGGGGATGCCGTGGTGACACCATATTCTTATGGTGGGTCCATGGGAACCTCCACTGGCATCATTAGGCGGGGATTTACCTAAAAGTGGTGGGTGCATGGGCACCTCCATTGGCATCTCCAAGTGGAGATGGACCCAAGGGTGGAGGGTTCATGGGCACCTCCATTGGCATCTCCAAGTCGAGATGGACCCAAGGGTGGAGGGTTCATGGGCACCTCCATTGGCATCTCCAAGTGGAGATGGACCCAAGGGTGGAGGGTTCATGGGCATCTCCATTGGCATCTCCAAGTGGAGATGGACCCAAGGGTGGAGGGTTCATGGGCACCTCCGTCGGCATCTCCAAGTGGAGATGGACCCAAGGGTGGAGGGTTCATGGGCACCTCCACTGGCATCTCCAAGTGGAGATGGACCCAAGCGTGGTGGGTTCATGGGCACCTCCATTGGCATCTCCAAAGCTGCACCCATGGGTGGTGGCTCCACGGACACCTCTGCCGCTGTCACCACCGGGTCTCACCTTGGGTGCGCACGGGCTCCGAGAGGCCGCTGGGGTCGCTGAGGCCGTAGGCATTGACCGCCCGCACCAAGAAGAGGTAGACGGTGTCGGGGACAAGGCCGCTCACCGTGTGGGTCTCCCCCTCCACGTCGGCCGCCACCGTCTGCCACGGGCCACCCGCCGCCTGGCTGCCGGGGGAAAAGGGGTGACCCGTGGTGGGGTGGCACCAGGCCACTGTGTCACCCCCGCACCCGGAGAGGGGACGCCCGTGTGATACCTGAAGGCCTCCACGATGTAGGAGGTGACGTGGGTGGCACCACTGTCCTCACTCCCTTTCCAGCTCAGGGTGACGCTGCTTTGGGTGACGTTGGTGACCACGGGGGTGGAGGGTGGCCCCGGCAGGACACCGGGCTCGGGGGAAGGTGGGGAAAGGTCGGATCCATCACCTGGGGGGAGATTCATGGAGATGTGGGGTGGCCTCATCCCCGGCGTCACGGTGTCCCCGGTGCGGTGACCTCCCCCGGGACCCACCTTGCACCTCCAGGGAGCCACCCCAGTGGGTCCTGCCCCCCGGGCTGGTGGCCACGCACTCATAGTGGCCGGAGTCCGTCACCTGTGAGGGGAAGAGCTCCTGCCCCATCACCCTGAGCACCCGTCACCTGGGCACCCGCACCCTGAGCACCCACTGCCCTTGCACCCACCATCCTGCACACCCACCAGTCCTTGCGCCCACCATCGTGTGCACCCACCATCCTGAGCACCACCACCCCTTGCACCCACCCTGCGCACCCACCAGCCCTTGCACCCACCATCCTGAGCACCACCACCCCTTGCATCCACCCTGAGCACCCACTGCCCTTTGCACCCACCAGCCCTTGCATCACCACCCTGAGCACCCATTGCCCTTTACATCTACCACCTTGAGCACCCCCCACCCCTTGCACCCACCAGGGCTGAGCACCCCCGCCCCCTTCAGCCCCTCCCATGCCCACAGGGGGGCCCACGAGGTGGGTGCCCTGAGCCCCCGCCCCGGGCCGGCTCACCCGGAGGCCGGTGATCTGCAGGGTGCCGTTCTCCAGCAGGCTGGCGCGGGGCTGGGCACCCACCAGGGCGCTCCCGTCCTTCAACCACCCCACGCTAGTGGGGGGGTCACCGCCCCCCACCCAGCACGGTAACCGCGCCGTGGCCCCCACCGGCAGCACCGTCCGGTTAGCGGGGCCCCGGCGGATCACCGGCGGTGGGGGCTCAGCTACCGTCGAGAAAGGGGGAAAGAAATTCAACGACGGGGATTTCTCGGGGCTGGGGCTGGGCGCCACTCGTGCGCCGAACGCGCCCATTCTCTGCCGGCGCGGGGCTTACCCCCCTGCACCTCCAGCCGCGCCTTGGCCAGGACGCTGCCGGCCACGCTGAGGGCCTGGCACTGGTAGTAGCCGGCGTCGGCGCGGCGCACGTCGGCGATGGTGATGGCGCCCGCGGGGCTCACGGAGAAGCGGCTGGCGGGGTGCGGGGGCTGGCCGGGGAAGAGCAGGGTCTGGGGGGGACACGGAGGGGCGGGTGCTGAGCGGGGCAGGACGGCCCGCGGGGACACGGGCGGGGACAGGGCGGGGACGGACCTGGCTCCCCTCCTTCTGCCAGAAGACGGCGGGCGGCGGGTTGCCCTTGCTCTGGCACTGGAAGGTGACGCTCTGGCCGGGGGCGACGGTTTGGTCGCGGGGCCCAGTGACCAGCTGGGGTGGCACTGGGGAGAGGAAAGGCCTTGCCCGGCCGCTTGGCCAGCACCCAGGGGTGCTCCCCCAGGGGGATCCCCCCCACCCGCCCCCCCCTTACCGTGCACCGTGAGGGTCCCCGACGCCTCCGACCTGCCCACGCTGTTGTCGGCGACGCAGGTGTAGGTGCCCTCGTCCTCCGCCCGCAGCCGGCTGATGCGCAGGGTGTTGTCGGGCAGCACCTCCCACCTTGGGGCGCGGGGGGGTGGGGGGGGGACACCCCGCGGGGCGCCGTGAGGGGCCGCAGGGCGCAGGGGAGGGACGCCCCGCGGGGTGCAGCGAGGGGCCGCAGGGTGCAGGGGAGGGACGCCCCGCGGGGCAGCGAGGGGCTGCAGGGTGCAGGGGGGGTGACACCCCGCGGGGTGCAGCGAGGGGCCGCAGGGTGG
>ML997607.1:202056-215186 GCA_010365825.1 Otus sunia
GTCCCCCCGTGGGTCCCTCCTCGGCCCCCCGGTGCCAGCCCGTTGTCCGGAGCCGGTCTGGCCCCGGGGGAGGGGCCGGTGTGGCCCCAGGGCTCAGCTCAGCCCGTGGCCCTGGGGGTGGGGGCCCCACGCCCCCTGAGCTCAGTGCCCCCCGCAGCATCCCCCGAGCCCCGTCGTGACCCTCCCCCGGGCCCGGCCCATCTCCCGCCCCTGGCTTGGGGGCGCCGTGTGCCCCGGGCCCAGCCGCTCAGGGCCTCCCCCCGCGGGCAGCGTTCTGGAGCCTCTGGTGGCATCCCCTGGGCTCAGACCCCTCCCTCGGGCCCGACACTGCAGCCCCCGGGGTCGCTCCCTCGGGGCCCCCCGACGCCCGCAGTTCTCCGGAGCATCCCTGAGCCCTGGGCCTGCGGTGCCCCATCCCCCGGGACCACCCTGCCGGGGTCTCCCCCCGCGGGCAGTTTCCTGGAGCTCCCTTTGGCCCCGGCAGTGGGTGTGCTCTGGGTGCAAGGCGCCCCCTCGCCTGGGCCCCGCTGCTGGCCCCCCGCAGCACCCCGTTGGCATCTCCCGGGTGGGTGCCAGGTCCGGTGGGTCCCGCCCTCACACCTGCAGCCTCGGGCAGCGTCTCTCACACCCGGGCCCCGCGGCCTCTGGGTTCAGCCGCCGGGTTCCCCCGCGTGAGCGGGCGGTGGCGGCGCCCTGCGGCCCTGGGAGCGGGGCAGGTGCTGTCCCGGCCCTTCGGGTCCCCTCGCGTGGATCATTTTCCCTGGGATTTTGGGGCGCTGCATCCTCAGCCTTAAGTGTGGTGGGCGCTGCGGCCCTGGGGGGGTTGGCTCAGTCCCTTACAAGTCCCCCAGCCTCTCCTGTCTGTGAAGGGGTGGCACTGGCTGCTCCTGACGCCCCCGTGGGAAAAGGGGGCTCCCAGTTGCTCCAGTAGCGAGGGCTGGCTCAGGCTCTGGTTGCCCGCTTGCGCTCGTGGCTCCCTCTTTTGCTTTGGAGTTGCTTTCCAGGGTACAGCGTCTTCCCCCGGCTCGCGCCGGCGCGTGGTGCATCTCAGAAACCTCTTTCAGAACTGAGCCCGAGGGGCTGCGTTGCCTCTGGCCGCAGGTTTTAAAGAGGGATCTTCCCACCTGCATCATTCCCCGAGGGAGAGGGCGAGGCTGGGTTTGGTGTCCAGCTTGGGAGCAGCAGCCCCACGTGTCCCGCTTTTACAAAAGGGGATGTTTAGAGAGACCGTGGACGGGGTGGGAGTTGCTGTGGATTTTCAGTTTATAACGTGACTGAAGCTTGCAAGGGCCAGCTGAATGCTCTGAGCTCCCTCCAGCTTTTATTTCCCCCTTTTGTGACCCATCAACCTGCCCGTGCAGCCGCTCGAAATGCTGATTGATTTTAAAAAGGTAACAGCTTGTTATTGCTGGGGATGGATCCGCCAGGCAGTTTGCTTCTCTCCTGTTAGACACAGCTGTGCCAGGGTCGGCCCGGGAACCTCCAGGTCTGTCCCCCCGGGTCGGGAACCTCCAGGTCTGTCCCCCCGGGCTGCCTTTGCTCTGCAGAACACATGCACTGTGGGGTTCAGGGGTGTGGAGGATGCTCAGGAGTAAGTGAGAGCCTCACCCTTCGGTCACTGTTAACTAGAGCAGCCTTTGTCCCTGAAAGTAGCTGCCAAAACGAAGCGACCCCCCTCCCTACAGCTGGTTTCGTTTCTTAATGTATTTTCCTCTTGTCATCTCGTTGCCTCTGTGTATTTGCCGCTCGGGGATTTATTTCCCTCCAACGCATCCAGGTTTTTCCTGAGCGGGACGTGGCTGCGCCGCAACCCCCCTGCGAGGCCCTGGCTTTCCCAGCGGCTCTCCAGGTGCTCGTTGCTTAAATCGCTTCTTCCCAAAGCGGAGCTTTGGGCTCTGCCAGCGCCCGGGGCGGGCTGGGGGAGTCCGGCTCTGCCCGGGGCTGGGCTGGGCCGCGGGGGGGTTTGTGCAGCAGCTGCGGGGGCCGCTGCCCCCAGTGTGGCTGCTGGCTCTGCCGCTGGTTAGTGCTCGGGGGGCGAGGGGGGCTGGGGGCAGCGGTGTCCCCATGAACATGGCCCAGGACTGGCAGTTCAGGGTCAGGCGATGCTTTTGGCTGGAGCTGGTCGTGGGTTGTGGTCGCTCTGGGGCCAGAGGAGGTGTTTTGGTGGCCGCTGGGAGCTCCCGTCTTCCCAGGAGCTGAGGAGCTCTCGCAGAGGAGGACCTCTCCCCCGTGCTTGAACACATCTCTGCCCGTGAAATGTTCAGGCTCGAAAGAAACCAGAGGTCACTTACCTGCCAAGCGGGGAAGAAAAGACCCCGAGGTTTATATTTTTCACCCCGTTGTGGCTCCAAGAGCAGCTCCCGACAGACCTGCCGGGGTCCCGGGACCAGCGCGGGCGCGTTGGACGGGTCCTGCCCGGCGCCTGCTGAGGGGGTGGCTGGGGGGAGCCGTCAGCTCTCCATCCCCGTCTGTGGGTCAGGCTGTCCCCGGGCTGTCCCCTGCTCGTCTGTGGGTTGAGCTGTCCCCAAGCTGTCCCCATCTGTGGGTCGGGCTGTCCCTGGGCTGTCCCCGGGCTGTCCCGTCTGTGGGTCAGGCTGTCCCCGGGCTGTCCCCAAGCTGTCCCTGAGCCGTCCCCATCTGTGGGTCAGGCTGTGGGTCAGGCTGTCCCCGGGCTGTCCCCGGGCTGCCTGTGGGGTGCGGAGCCGCCGTTCAGCCCAGCTGTGCCTGGTGCTCGGGGGTACAGACCCTCGCAGGGGCTCTGGGCACCCAAAGGTGCCCCAGAGCGGGGCCGGCTGCCTCGTCCCACGCCCGTCACGCTGCTGCCTGAGCTGCTGCATGTCCTGGGTCCCTGCCCCAGTGTCCCCATCGGTGCAGTCACCCAGAGCCACAGAGAGATGTTATTTTTCCCAAAGCCTTTGGGCTCGCAGCAGGTTTTTCCCTGGAGTCACCATGAAACGGGCACTCACCAACGCCTGGGGTTCCACACGAGAGCGAGCGCTGGCCTGGTCGGGGGATTGAGGTGGTTGTGGTGGCTGCGGCCAAAGCTAAAATCCTTTTAATCCTTTTTTTTTTTTTTTTTTTTTGGTAAGATTCTAGGTGGAATTGGCTGCTTGACTCTTTCAGGCTCAACCAAGAGCGAAAATCGCTTCTGGGTGTGGAGGGGTTGGTGCCTGGAGCATCTTTAGGACAGAGTGGGACGACTCGAATGGGCTGTCGGAGCAAGGGGAGGTCCCGGGCACTTGGTGCTCCCCTGCTGCTGCTGGGCTGGGGGCAGCACCGGGGGGTGCTGAGGGGGCACACGGCTGCGTCGTTCCATCTGTTATCCGTAACAGTCCCTGATTCTATGGGGCACTCAATGCCCGTCCAGGGACGGCAGCGTGAGGATTTGCTGGTGTGTTATAAACCTAAGTCGTGCTTAAAACCTGGCGGATTCAACTTATTTTATAAATGCGCTTGGGATAAGAACTCGCTGTCGGCTTTCCTCGGACACCCGCCCGAGTTAGGGATGAGCTGGAAGGGCACAACTCGGCTGCGGGGGGCAGCACACGGGGCGCCCGGCGAGGTTCTGCCTCCTCGCGTCGGCGCGGGCTCCCCGGGCTGGGGCCGGCAGCGAGGCCGCTCCTGGGTCTGAGCCGCTCTGCAAGCGCCGGTGTCAGGGGAAGGGGTTCACACGGGACCGTCCCGGCAGCTTTTCCTGGTTCCTTCCCTCGGAAGGAGACCTTGGAGCGGGCTCTGCGGCTCGGGGGCCGGTGGCTGCTGGGAGCCACGGGGGGCTGAAACGCCCCGAGTTGTGCCGGTTGGGTTCCCAGGTGAGCTGCCCCGTGCCCCGGGGCGTCTCGTCCCGGCACGTCAGGCCGTAGCTTCGCCCCTGCTCGTTCAGGGGCTTGTTCCGACCGTCCCCGCGGCACAGAGCTCTGCCTGGAGGCGTTTGCCGGGGCGCGGGTGCTTCCCACCCAGCCCCCTGTTTCCTCCGCGTGCTCACGGCCGAGGGCTCGGCCTGGTCTGTGTATCCCGGGGCCCTCGGCCCTCCGAGGCGGCACACAGAGACCCGTCACGCTTCAGGCTTCGGCCCGAGCGCTGGTGTGTCCAGGCAGGGGATGGGGCGGCCGGCAGACCCCTGCCCGCCCGCGCTGGGCCCTGCGCCCTGGCCTGGCGCCCCGAGAGCGGGAGGTGGGCTCTGGGCTCTGGGCTCTGGGCTCTGGGCTCAGCCGCTTCTGGCCGCGGGGAAGCGGCCACCTCCTGGCGCTGCGAGGCTGCCAGCGCCTCCTGGCCGCGCCCTCAAGGCCACCAGCCATCAGGTGATGGCCAGGACGCCGCCGGGTGACGCCGTCGCTCCGTCCTCTCGCAGCCTTCGCGCGCGGCCGCGGTGTCGGGGGGTGCCCTGGGGCAGCGTGGGCCAGCTCCAGTCTTACGGTGGCCACTGACCGGTGCGAGTGATTTTCAGGCAATAAAATCTTGTTTTATTTCAGAGGAGTGTTCCTGAAATTCCGCACTCTAGCTGGTTGGTCAGTGCTGAACCTCAGGCGTTTTGTTTTTTACACCCGTGGAAGAGTTTCTGCTCCCGTTGCGTCCGTCGCCCCTCACGGGAGGGGAAATCCAAGACTCACTCTCCGACAGCGCTTTGCCTGCCCGAGCTGCGGGAGCCCCTCGGGGCTGGGAAGCTCCTGGCGGGGTCGCAGCTGGGAGCCTCAGAGCAGGAGGAGACCGCTCCTCCAAAAGCGCCCCTCCGGCCGCGGGACGTGGGTAAAGTGAGTCCGGGGGCCTCAGCGTGTCACATCCTCGGCGCAGTGGAGGGACCCGCTTTTATTTTATGAGCGAGCTGCTGGAGTTTGTCTGCCCGGAGTCGGTACCAAGGTGTCTGTTCGAAGAGAAGCAGCTCCCACCTCCGAGTCGCAGCTGGGTCTTGCTGCTGACCCCAAACCTGCTCCATCCCGCCCTCCTCCTCACCCCGGACAGGTGCCTGGAGGTTTCCACTGAGTTGTGGTTGTCTGCGAAGTGTGGTGTTTGTTTATCAAAGTAAAAGTAGTGGTTAAGCGCTCGGAGAACATAAGGACAAAGGGGAACAGTGATCTGGGAGCCCCCAGGCAGCGGGAAGGGACGAGCGGTCACACCTGGGCATGTTCCCGTGCCCTGAGCTGTGTGTTTGGCGGCCAGGACAGGGGTCATTAACAGGGCTGTGGGTTTGGCTGCTTCCCGATGTAAACAATCGATTTTTAACTCTTGCGTGAGGTTTTTAGGGAAGGAGGAGCCGCAGGAGCTGTGCTCTGGGACATGAGCCTTGCCCCGCTCTGGTGTGACCCGCGTGACACAGGGGATGGGTCTCACCCGGAACGGCAGCGAGCAGCAGAGCAGCTGTCCTTTGGTTTGAAGGTCTCAAACGATGGAGCGTCAGTTCATTTCGTAGCAACCAGCCAACAGCTTGGCCTTCCATCTCCTTTGAATGCCTTTAGCTTTGTCCTGCGTTGGTGCCTCCCGCCCAGATCCTCACCCAGGCAGCTCCTCCGGCCGCGGCGCTCGCAGGCAGCGCTCCAGTGACCTCTTTGGCTTTAATCCACCCCGGCGCGCTGGGTTCTCCGGGCTGGGTCGTTTCTTGAACCCTCCCCAGCAACCCAACCTCTTGCTGGAGGATCTCATGGGCCCTGGTAGGTAGGAGCAACTTTCTGTTGACATTTATAAGCTGGAAAAAAGAAACTCTTTGGTAACAAAACAGGTTTATTTGTTTTAACTCCTTGAGCGTGTTGGGGGGCTGCAGCAGAGGGGCCTCACGCGGAGCCAGGCCTCTCGCAGGGCAGCTGCCTCCCCTCTCCAGCCGGGCGTTCGCAGAGCCGTGCCGAGCCCGGGTGTCCCTCTCGCTCCGCACGTGCAGGACCAGGCTCCTTCTGTCCGGTGCCTCCGCGGCTGCTGTGTGTCTGGAGCGCCCCGGGCTGCTCGCTGTGGTGTCCCCGCATCCTCCCCCGCTGGCTGGGCGGGTGCAGGATGGTTCCTGTGGCCTCTCCACATCCTCCACCACTCGCTGTGCGGGCACAGGGTGGCTCCTGTGGCCCCACCGGATCCTCCCCCGCTGGCTGGGTGGGTGCAGGATGGTTCCTGTGACCTCTCCACATCCTCCACCACTTGCTGGGTGGGTGCAGGATGGTTCCTGTGGCCTCCCCGCACCCTCCCCCGCTGGCTGTGCAGGTGCAGGATGGTTCCTGTGGCCTCCCTGGATCCTCCACCACTCGCTGGGTGGGTGCAGGGTGGCTCCCGGGGGTGCTGGGGCGCGAGCCGGCAGGTCTGGCTGCTGGGGTAGCAGCAGCTGATGGGCAGGAGCCAACTGTGGAAGGGCTGAGCCACTAAACTCGAACCCTGAATCTTAATTTAGGAGATCTGTGAACATTCAATCTTGGTTTGGGAGCAAACAGCTTTTCCCTGTTGTGCTCGTTGGCCTGCGGGGGACTTGGGAAGGTGCTGGAACCCTCCCCCTGATGTTTGTCCCTCAGCCCGCGTGTGCAGAAGTTTTGGGCGCCCCGTTGTCCTCGGTCGCTGCAGAGGCTGCTTGGCCGTGGGGAAGGGGCGCCGGCAGCGGGGCTGCAGGAGGTGCTGGATGGTTGATTGTGGATTTTATTTATTTTAGAAGCGCCTGGATGCACCTGGGAGGTTCACCAGAACGAAGCTGCTCTGAGAGCGTAAAGCTCCGAGCGCCGGCGCGGGAGCGGATCCGCTCTCGCTGCCCTCCCCGGGGGGCTCTGCCCTCCCGAGCGCGCAGGGCTGGGGGCCGAGGGGGGGCCGCTCCCGGGGCTGCTCTGGTGTCACCAGTTACCAGCCCTCGGCCACTGGGCTGGGTGAAAATTGGAGTTAAAGCCACCTTGGGGATTTCCCTCCCAGCTTTCCCCATGGCTGCTGATGTTGCTCCCCGCTGGTCACGTTTTCCTAACGTGGCCGACGGCCAAGTGGCACCGACCCTCCTCGAGAGACCCCAGGACGAGCAGCGACACGGCCCAGGGGGCTGCTGGGCACGAAGTGTTTCAGCTTTCTGAACTGCGCGAGAAGTTTCCCTCGTGGTGCTGCCTGTGCTGATGCTTTCTGCTGCTGGGCTGAAGCTGGCTTTGGAGAGGGGTGTTCTCCCTCCCGCCCGTGGGAGGGTCTGTGCTGCTTTTCGTCTTCCCAGGGGCACGTGGCCTCACTCTGCTCCTTCATTTCAAAGTGAGAACCAGCGGGGGTTTGGGGCTGTGCGGTCTCTCGTGGCTTAGTGGCAGCAGAGGTGTGACCTGCTGAGTATGTCTGAGACCTCTTTGGTCCAGACTGTTGCAGTTTGGATCGTGGGTGGCGTAAAGATGTTTGTGCTGATCACAGCGGATACGTGAAACTTCAAGTTTGGTTGTAGGAATGAGCATGTTTCCAAAGGCAAGGCAATCTGCTCAAGTGTGGCCTTGGTTGCTCTAAAGTATGATGGGTTTGAGCAGCTCACGCCGGGAGCGGGTTGAACCCTCACCCCAAAGAGGCCCTTGAATGACTCGAGCGTGTCCAGAGAAGGGCAACGGAGCTGGTGCAGGGTCTGGAGCCCAGGTCTGATGGGGAGCGGCTGAGGGAACTGGGGGGGTTTAGTCTGGAGAAGAGGAGGCTGAGGGGAGACCTCCTGGCCCTCTGCAACTCCCTGCCAGGAGGGTGCAGAGAGGGGGGAGGAGTCTCTTGAGCCAAGGAGCCAGCGCCAGGCCAAGAGGGAATGGCCTCAAGCTGCGCCAGGGCAGGGTCAGACTGGCTCTGAGGAAGGATTTCTTTGCAGAAGGGGCTGTTGGGCGTTGGAATGGGCTGCCCAGGGCAGGGGGGGAGTCCCCATCCCTGGAGGGGTTGAAGAGTCGGGTTGACCCAGCGCTGAGGGATCTGGTGGAGTTGGGAACGGTCAGGGTGAGGTTCATGGTGGGGCTGGAGGAGCTTCAGGGACTTTTCCAACCCAGATGACTCTGGGATTCTGTGAACCTCACCCATGTGTCTCTGCCAGCTGAGCTTTGACTGCAGGACGTGTCCATCCCATCTAAACTCTTGACAGCGCCAGAAGTGATGGGCCGTGGTGGCTGTGGGCACGGCAGGGGTTTTGCTGCTCTGCCCTCTCAAGCTCTGACTGGCTCCTCTTCTCTCCCCCCAGCGCTGTCCCAGAGCCGGAGCTCAGCCCGGGGCAGGTGGAGGTGCCCGGCCGCCCGCCTTTCCTCGGGCAATACTGGAGAGTTTCTCCCCTCTAGGTGTGTAGCCCGATGAGCCTCAAATCCCTGAGAAGGGAACGAGTAATTTTGCTCTCAGCTCTCTCAGCAGCAGCCGCAGGCGCTGGTTTGGGGCACGAGGTGGGGGGGGTCCGGCTCCGGGCGCCGTGTGTGGCTGCGCCGCTTCCTGGGCCGCAGCTCTCTGCGCCCTGGGTCTGTCCCCTTAGCTGCTGGCCCAAGTCCTGCCCCATCTCGGGTCACCTCCACAGCCGCCTGGATGTTTCTGTGGGGAACTCCTGTCCAGGCAAGAGCTTTTTTTTTTTTAATGTGCTTTAGAAGCGGGCGGCGGTGGTGCCGCAAGAGCCGGCGCAGGAGCTCTGCGGCGCGCTGGGGGCAGCGCGGGGCACTGGCGCTTCGCTGACGGGGGAAACCCCCCGTGGCCCTTTGCTGGGCTCCAGCCCCGGCTCACCGGCCCGCCCCGGGGCCTGTCCCTCGCCCGGACTGGCGTCCCTTAGCCGCCTCGTCAGGGTGGCTTTGCTCCTTCAGGCCGTTGTCCGGCCAGATCTCTGCTCCTGTCTCAGCTGGTCGCCTTGCCCGCGCTCCCCCTCGCCGCTCGCCTCCCCCGGGACGTTCCCGTGGCCTCCCTCGTCCCCTCGGGGTGTCCCCGCGTGTTTGGGGACACGGGACGCGGCCGAGGCTTTGCCCGTCGGTGCAGGGTGTGATTGGTTTTGGCTGCTGGCGCGTCCCTGCGGGCTGCGATGTGCCACCACCCACGGGGCTGGAGCCGCTGCAGAGCCAGCGGGTGCCTGCAAAGCTTTAAGGGTGGTTTTGTGCAGGGCTGCTTGTTCTGTGGAGAGGAGTATTATGGCCTGGCATCTTACCTTGGAGACACGGTGAAGCCATCCGCTGCCTTTCCACAGTGGCACCTGGCGGTCTTGTGGGTTTAAAGGTGCTCCTTCCCCTCCTCTTGTCCTGGACAGACCGCAGCGATGGGGTTCCTTGTGGCGATAGTCTCCTGCTCTCCTGCCTTGCACACACCTCTTGATCTAGAAGTTCATGAGCTGGCAAGTTGAGCAGAGCTCTCAGCCTACTGTGGCCAGTTCTGCTTCCTCAGGGATGAAGGCTTGAAGAAGGAAGGGAGACTTTGCCACTCATCCCTACGCATCCTACAGCCACTCCAGGCTTCAAAAGCTGTTTCTTTTGTCCCGGTGTAGTTTCACCTCGTGTTGTTTGTAAGTATCCTGGCATGACGAGGGAGGAAGCTGCCTGGTACTACTGTCCTTAATTCGGGATGTAAAGCCAAGACTTTCTCCCGTTAAGTGGAAGAGCAGCTCCGGAGCTGAGGGTGGTGCCACGTAGTGCCCTGTGCCATCGGGAGCCCTTCGAGGCCAGCTGCTGTCATTCAGTCGACTTAAAGAGATGAGTGTGGACACGCCTGCAGGCAGCCTGGCAGCTCTGCAGCGCCCTGAGAAGGAGCGTGTCTCGGGTCAGGGATCTGGAGCATGTCGTGTTGGGCCCCCTCTGGGGTTCTATAAAAAAGGTCGCTGTGGTGTGATTCTCCCTCATCTCCTTTCCTGCTGGGCGGAGGGCCGTGCCCGCAGCCCTCCTCCAAGTTGCTTCCTAAGGCTTTTCTGATGGTCGTGCTGCAGCTCCTGTAGGGTGGCTGGTTCTGCTGCGACCTCACTTGTAGAGAAGATGAGGGATGGTGAGTTAGAAACGGTGAGAAAATCCACGTTGAGCTCTTTGTCTCCCCCCTTTGGATTCCATAATTACAAACTAAGCGGGGATAACCTGTCTTCGTATTGCAGGCAGCGTTGCAGGACAATAAGCAAAAGCCTCGGTCCCTTCCAGTCTGTGCAGTCACTGGGCGGTTACCAGGTCTGTTTTCAGTTCCTTGTCCTAAATTCCCTGGTTCCTTGTCTGTCTGTACCAACCTGTGTGTGTGCACTTCAGGGCCCGCGGAGCAGGAGTTGAGCTGGACACCGAGAGGAGTAGAGGAGGTGCGTAAGCAAAACCCAGATCTGAAATCTTGGTGACCAGGGTAACCTGCCCGGAGGAAGGTGCCCGAGCCCCCGGTGCTGTGACACGCCCGGGGGAGGTTTCCTGAACTCGGAGCTGTCGGTCTGGTCCCCCGAGGGGAATCGCTGGGGGGCGCAGGGGGCTGAGCCCTGGGCACCCGCGCGGGGGGCTGGACAAGCCGGGCAGCGCCCTCGAGGAGAGCGAGCCAGGGGCAGCCCCAGTTCTCCAGGAAACAAGCCCAAGGAGCTGCCAGGTGCCAGGTGCAGGTTGGGGTTAGTCCCTCCAGTTTTGGGCCACCAGAAGTGGAGGTAAAAGGGGGCCGAGGCAGGTGGGTCCAGCAGCATCTGGGCAGTGACCCCCGCCCCGCCGCCGCCCCCAGCAGCCGGAGCGCCGCTCGCTTCTTTCTGCCCCTTTACCTCTTGTCCCGGTCGCTGCTGACTCGACTCTAAATTATTTTCAGGGTAAAACAAGCCAGTTTGCAGCCTGAATGGAATAATTACTCCCAGGCTACGACACAGCGCGAGGCGCTCGATGGCCCCGTGGGTCAGGAGCAGCGTGAAGCAGAGATGGGGTGTCGAGTGGCCCCGGGGCTTGGCCAGGGGCGTTGGGGCTCCAGTCACCTGCCCCGGGGCTGGTTCCTGCTCCCCAGAGGCCGCTGCTGGGCTCGGCCCGGGGCTCCCAGCCGGGGCAGGAGCTGGGCTGGGGACGTGGAGTTCAAAAAGTTGGACTCGGGTGGATTTGAGAAAGAGTTTGGGAGCGCGGCAGGAGTTTGCCCAAGTCGCTGGGGGAGATTTCAGCTGAACGGGGAGAAATCGGAGCAGAAGAGCCGGGCGGTGCGTCCCCCTGCTTCGCCTCTGAGGGGCCAGCGGGGCGCGGGGAGCTGCCCCGGGGGTCCCCAGCGGGGGCTTGTTGCCAAGTTCCAAGGCCAGGTTTTGCCTGTGCCCCCGCAGAGCGCCGTTTGCCTGCAGCGAGGGTCAGTGGAGGTTCTGGCGGGTCCCTGGCTCCAGGCTGATGGAAGCGGCTGGTTCCCACCCCCTTGCGGACAGAAACTTAAAATTTGTTGGCAGAATCGGGGAGGGCTCCACCTCAAACCGCTGCAGGGTTCTGCTCTTACTGCTGCCGGTCTGTTCATATGGGGGGGGGTCTGTTATTTGTGTGTGTGTTGGGGTTTGGTTTTTTTCTTGAAGCAGCAGGGTGAGGCTGACTTGCTGCTTAGCAGTTTTGCTTCTGCCCCCAGGGCCCTGAATGTCACGAGGAGGCTGGTTAGAAACGGGCTCCTCTCCCGCTGGGGCTGTTAGACCAGTGATGGGGGGAACGGTAGGTAGGTTCAAGCTTTCTGGAGATGTAAAGGTGCCTTTTGGGGGGGAAAAAAGCGTTTTTTGCAGTGGTGTGTGCTTGCAAGTCTGTTAAGCTCTTCCAGGGAGCAAGGCAACAGGAGTGGCTCTTCCCGAGGTAACGCCTCGTCTGACCCCCAGAGGTGGCTTTGCCACTCCAGCTGGAACCCGAGCGACCCAACAAATTTAATATGAAAAAAAATTACAAGTTTTCTAGCACTCTACCGATCTGAAAACCATCAGGATCCAGCACACCTGGGGCACCCCATTGCCTTGCGCAGGTAGAGGGGTGGTACAAGTAAACCCACGTTGAGGGATGCGCATAAAGATTTTTTTTTTTTTTTAATTTATTTATTTTTTAACACCCCCGAATAGTTTGAGGGCGCCGGCCCGGGGGCAGACGGGGCACAGCGCTGGCGCGAGGGGCGGCCGGCCGGAGCCGCCTGCGCGTCGTGTCTTGCTGAATGCTTGATGTGGACGTCTGGGAACTCGGAGCGTTATTGATTTGACCTCTTTTAAATTTCAGCAGCTTCACAAGAGGCAGAGTGAGTTAGTAAGGAATGCAGAATATGTAAGTAACACACTTTCCCAGCTGAATAGCTTAGGCATATTCATTTTGTACCTTGTGTCTTCTCACCAGAGTAAGGAAGGTTGGACCATCTTTGCTTTGGGGGACTCTTCTCTCTCTTTTCCTTTCCCTCTCCTCCCCGCTTCGCCCTCTGCAGGCTGTGGGCACAGCACCAGCTCTGCTCTCTCCTCCCCGTAGTAGGTGTCCGTTTGCTTGGCTGGTTGGTATCTCTGACTGGGGGTCTCTTGGTATTTTATTTATTTATTTTATTTTTTTCCCTATCTCACGTAACAGATCTGGGGATTATTTTTTTTCTTTTTGAAGTGGGGAAGAGAATAAACCGCCCGAGTTAAATCTGATGAGCCCGTAGCTGCTCCCCGACTCTGCCCCGTGTCGCGGACGTTAACGCTGAATCGCTGGGAGCGCCGGGCCCCCGCGCTGCTCCCCGCCGGGCGCGGGTTAACCTGGGAGCGCTGCCTTTGGCTCGTCAGCGTGGGGCACACACTGATCAGCAGAAGTAAAAAAAACCCAGAAAAACCTCTAAACTCTGCCTAGAGCCGTGTAACTGCCTGCAAGTGAATGCTGTGCTCCCCCAGCCCCTCGCCGCGCCACCGACGCGCTTCTCTCTTGCCGCAGACCCTGCGCAGGTGCTACAGCCGCGTGAAGGAGCACGGCGTCGGCAAGAGGAAAAGCAGCTACACCTTCGAACAGCTGGAGCAGGTGTTCGGGCAGGGGGGGTGGGACTCCCAGCCCTGCCAGCCCGTCCTCATCAACAGCAGCGGCTTGTACCAGGAGCTGGAGTCGGATGGCAGCACCATGGAGGAGTATTCGCAGGAGGACTGGGGAAACCACAGCCAGGATCTTCACTGCTACCAGACTGGAGAGCAGGAACTGGGTAAGAAACCCCAGGAATTGGTGCATCTCAATGCCAGGGGGATCTCGAGGGGCTGGAGCGAGGGCAGAGGAGGACAACGAGGCTGGGGAAGGGCCTGGAGAATAAATCCTGTGAGGAGCGATGGAAGGAGCTGGGGCTGT
>ML997607.1:269880-284749 GCA_010365825.1 Otus sunia
ATATTTCCCCGACAGAGTGGTCAGAGAGTGGAACAGGCTGCCCAGGGAGGGGGTGGAGTCCCCACCCCTGGGTGTGTTTAAGGGCCGTTGGGATGAGCTGTGGGGGGATGTGGGGTAGGGGAGAACTTTGCAGAGTCGGCCTGAGGGTTGGACTTGATGATCCTGAGGGGCTTTTCCAACCTGAGTGATTCTGGGATCCCTGGGACAGGGGGTGGCTGGTGGCCCCATATTTGCAGGGAGTGGGGACTTTTGTGAGAGACTTCTCATAAAAAAGTCGTTTTTTTTCAAACGAGTCTCTGCCTTTCCAGTGGGCTTGGCGGAAGTCTCGCTGCTCAACAAGCTGATCCGCACGTCCCTCGTGGAGTCCAGCCACTCCGTGGAGATCCTGCAGCAGGACCCCAGCTCCCCGCTCTTCTCTGTCAAAACCTTCGAAGAGCTGCCCCTGTGAGTCACCAGCAGCCCCCAGCCCGGCAAAGAGCCAGAGCCGCTGCTGTTCGTCCAACAGGCCCTTTCTGCTGTTTTTTTTTTCATAGGAAGAAGGAGCTTTTGCAGGGGGTTTACATCATGGGCTTCAACAGACCATCCAAAATCCAGGAGATGGCTCTGCCGATCATGCTGGCGTATCCGTGAGTAGAACGCCAGGCGGGTGAGCCCCCCCTGAGGCATCCCCTGCATGGGGACGCCCCCCCCACCCCCCTTTTCATGCCACTAAGCAGCCTTTGCCTTGCAGGCCCCATAATCTGATTGCCCAGAGCCAGTCAGGGACAGGGAAAACAGCAGCTTTTGTCTTGGCGATGCTGAGCAGAGTTAATGCCACTGAGAAATACCCGCAGGTAACGCAGGAAAGGGAAAGCTGATGCAGGAGGGGTTTGCCCACGCCCCCAAGATGCTGCCTGGGGGCAGAGCTCTGGTTTTTGCCCCCGTCTCTGGGTGATTTTATCCGCTGGAGGGGGGTGATAAACCCCCAGGTACCATCGCAGCAGCAGGTAGGACAGAAAGCGTGGTGCCCACTCAAGGGAGGTGCTTTTACTTGCTAGCAGCGGATTAAGCCAGGCTTTAGCTATCCTGCAATTTAAATTTTGAAAAGCGACTGCAGAGACTGCTGGTTTTCTGGTGGTTTAAACACCCCATGAGCCCCCGTCACCTCTCCACACCCAGAATCAGCTTTGTGCCCAGGTTACTGCAGTTTGAAGTCCCTCCTCGCAAGCCTACGGGGCGATTTAAGCCGCCGCTCTAAAGCTGGGCTCAGAAACAAGCTGCACTGTGCTTTGGGAGACACGTTTCCCCCTCAAAAATAGCCACAGCGACTTCCTCCTGCTCCACCCCTCGAGCTGTGCTGCGTTCCCAGCTCTCTGACCTCCACATGTGACCCACTGCCGAACCCCCCCGCGCTTCGGAGGTTGTTCAGTGGTGTGGGATTTTCCTCTGCTTTTCTTTCCGTCCCTTCAAAATACCCTGTTGCCTGCCCGGTGTATCCCATCCCGGCAGCACCCTCGGCTTTTAATCGAGGCGTTTCTCCTCTGACAGCTCTTTTATCTCCCCCCAAGTGCCTCTGCTTGGCTCCCACCTACGAGCTGGCCCTGCAGATCGGGTGCGTGATCAAGAACATCGGGAAGTTTTGTGCTGATGTCAAGGTTACGTACGCTGTCCGGGGAAACAGAGGTGAGTCTGGCCCCGCCGAGCAGAGCTGCCGGCGCCGTCACGGGGCGTTGGGTGCTTACAGGGATCCTCTCTTAGAGCCTGGAGCTACCACGAGCCGCACAGACCCCTGTGAAGGCCGATAAAACAGCGTCTGTATTCCCCTCACCACCTAAGGAGTCTTTTTCACAATCACTGGCTGCTTCCAGACTCCCCCCTTCCCACGTGGGGCTGGTTTCCACCCCCCCGAGGCTGTAGGGAAGCGTCAGCCCTGTTTGTAATTTTCATCTCAAGCTCCACTTTGCGGAATCCGAGATAACCGAGGGGAAAAACGCCCTCGAACAACAGAAACCCATCGCGTTTGGAGGCGCTGGGGTGCAGTTTCCCCTCTCGCAGTTTTCCAGGGCACCAGGCTGGAGGAGCAGATCATCATCGGGACGCCGGGGACGATGCTGGACTGGTGCTTCAAACACAGACTCGTAGACGTGAAGAAGATCAAGTTGTTCGTGCTGGATGAAGCCGACATCATGATCGACACTCAGGGCCTCTCCTGCCAAAGCATGCGCATTCAGAGGTGAGGATTCCTGAGGGCTGCGTCCTGCTCCCCTGTTTTTTATCCTCCTTTTTACTCGGTTTTGAGGGAATCAGTCGCCAGACGAAGTGAATCTGCATCCCTGTGGTGTCGAAGGGGCTTGCTGCGGTGAGAATTGGCTTTTGCACCTCAGCAGGCTCCAACCTGCTTAGGCCTGGGGTCCAGCCTGCTGTAAAACCACGTCTGAGACACACAGGAAGACTTTTACCTCACTTACCTTTCCTTCGAGCCGTTAGGTGACACAAAATCAGCTTCTTTAAATTTTTTTTCTTCCAGTGAGCACATCTGGGCACCAGGCTGCTCTCCTGGGATGACGAGTCCTTTTTCTCCCCTCCAGGGCTCTACCCAAGGGCTGCCAGATGCTGCTGTTCTCAGCCACCTTCAAGGAAACCGTGCGGGCCTTCGCCATGCGGATAATCTCCAACCCCGTCGTGATAAAGCTGCGCAAGGACGAGCTCACCCTCAGCAACATCCGGCAGTACTTCTTCGTGTGCAGGAGCAGGGAGGAGAAGTACAGAGCCCTCTGCAACATCTACGGCAGCATCACCGTCGGCCAGGCCATGATCTTCTGCCAGGTGAAGCGCCTCGGCCTGCCCACGGAGATTGTTTTTGCCTTATACATGTTTTGTGGGTAAAAAAGTGGCTGGATGGCCTGAAGAGTGGTGGTGAACGGGGTTAAATCCAGCTGGCGGCCAGTCACAAGTGGTGTCCCCCAGGGCTGGGTTTTGGGGTCACTCCTGTTTAACATCTTTATTGATGCTCTAGACGAGGGGATTCAGTGCCCCCTCAGTCAGTTTGCAGAGGACACCCAGTTGGGTGGGAGTGTTGATGTGCTCGAGGGTAGGGAGGCTCTGCAGAGAGACCTGGCCAGGCTGGAGCGATGGGCTGAGGCCAACTGTAGGAGTTTCAATAAGGCCAAATGCCGGGTGCTGCACTTGGGCCACAACAACCCCCAGCAGCGCTACAGGCTTGGGGAGGAGTGGCTGGAGAGCTGCCAGTCAGAGAGGGACCTGGGGGTGTTGATTGACAGCCGGCTGAACAGGAGCCAGCAGTGTGCCCAGGTGGCCAAGAAGGCCAATGGCATCCTGGCTTGTATCAGCACCAGCGTGGCCAGCAGGGACAGGGAAGGGATCTGACCCCTGGGCTCGGCACTGGTGAGGCCGCCCCTCGATGAGTGGGGTCAGTTTTGGGCCCCTCACTCCAAAAAGGCCCTTGAATGACTCGAGCGTGTCCAGAGAAGGGCAACGGAGCTGGTGCAGGGTCTGGAGCCCAGGTCTGATGGGGAGCGGCTGAGGGAACTGGGGGGGTTTAGTCTGGAGAAGAGGAGGCTGAGGGGAGACCTCCTGGCCCTCTGCAACTGCCTGACAGGAGGGTGCAGAGAGGGGGGAGGAGTCTCTTGAGCCAAGGAGCCAGTGCCAGGCCAAGAGGGAATGGCCTCAAGCTGCGCCAGGGCAGGGTCAGACTGGCTCTGAGGAAGGATTTCTTTGCAGAAGGGGCTGTTGGGCGTTGGAATGGGCTGCCCAGGGCAGGGGGGGAGTCCCCATCCCTGGAGGGGTTGAAGAGTCGGGTTGAGCCAGCGCTGAGGGATCTGGGGGAGTTGGGAACGGTCAGGGTGAGGTTCATGGTGGGGCTGGAGGAGCTTCAAGGGCTTTTCCAACTAAGGTGATTCTGGGATTATTTTGGGGTGTTAACAAGCACCACGAGCTCCCTCAGAAGGAGGAGGGGGCTCGGGAAGGGGGGAAGATAAAACCTCCTCCTGCCTCTGCCCCAGACCCGGAGGAGTGCAGACTGGCTGTCGGTGTCGATGAGCCAAGACGGGCACCAGGTCGCCATCCTGACGGCGGAGCTGACGGTAGCCCAGCGGGCCAACGTCATCCAGCGCTTCCGCGACGGGAAGGAGAAGGTCCTGATCGCCACCAACGTCTGCGCCAGAGGTACCCCGAGAACCCAACCCTCGCCCTTCCGCGGGCGTGAGACGCGCTTCCCCGCCGCCGGTTCTTCTGGTGGCAGCGTGGCTCGAGCGACGCGTCCTCCCCGACTTGCGACGCCTTTCCACAGCCCCTTTCTCTCCATTTTATTTATTTTTTCCCCAGGGATCGACGTGCAGCAGGTCACCATTGTGGTGAACTTCAGCCTCCCCACTGGGCAGAAGAACCGGCCGGATTTCGAGACCTACCTGCACCGCATCGGGCGAACGGGGCGCTTTGGGAAGAGGGGCATCGCCTTCAGCATGGTGGAAAGTCAGAGCGTGGCGCTCGTGCAGATGATCGAGGAGCATTTCCGTGAGTATCCGCGTGTCGACGCCTCGCCGGGAGCGGGGTGGGACCGGTGATGCCCCTCTGCTTCATCTCCCGTCTGCAAATGGACCCTGTTGAGCTGCTCCTCTCCCCGGGGCTCATCCCATCGGTGCTTCAGATGCAGCTTTCAGCCCTTTTAGGATGTTTTCGGTTTTTTTTCCCCTACCAGCCAGATTTTCAAAGAAACAGCCGAGGAGGTGGTGCGTGACTTGCAAGGGACATTTCAGGTACCCAGGGTGCCTCAGTACCTCTCTTTTTTTTCCCTCCTTCAGGCATTTTATCTGCCTTTACCCTGCAAATCCCGGTCCGGGGGGAGCTGGTACCCCAGCTCAGCCCTGGCTGGGGGAGAAAAGCCAGCAGCTGAAACCTTTCCTGACTGCAAATCGCTCGTCACTCACAACCATCAAGAGGATTTCCCACGGCATTTGCAAGAGGCCGTCGCTGCACCGGTGGCTTTTCAAATCCCGGTGCCCATTTTCCCTGTGATTTTTTTAAGGGAAAAGACGGTTATCGAAACCTTTCAGCGTGCAGAAAACCCCCTCCCTTCCTCAGCTTCGTCCTCGGAGCTGCTGAACTGTGCTGGCAGCTTGTCCTTTAAATTTAAACCCCAGATGAGCCAGTGGGAGACACCCAGAAGAGACTCCCGAGCCAGACAGTCCGGTGAAGAGCTTTTAATTTTTTTTCCGAGCGGCAGAAGCGCCAGACAACGGATGAGCAGCTCGAATAACCACGAGGTGGATGAGTCTGACCGCAGCCACGGCCAGAATTAGCCGGAGGAGCCCAGTGTGGGATTTCCAAGGGATGAAAATCCGAGCGGATGGACTCGCAGCCACCCAACTTTTTCCTTCTTGACGTTGTGATTCGGGGGCCGGGGCCAGGATGAAGGAACTTCCCCCTCTGGCGCCGCTGTGGAGGTGGGAGCAGAGGGCGTGAACCCGGCGCCTTGCTTCGTGCTTGGGCCACCTCTTGCTTTCTCAGCAGCTTTCTCTCGGCCGCTGCCCTTTGTCCACTTCACACTTTGCTTCCTCCAAGTTTATTTTTCTATCGCTTGAAGGCCACGAACTGGAAATATTACACCGAGCGCTTCGGGGAGCTTCCTAACCCGCACGCAAAGGGTGCAGACGCCAGCTCGGGGGGTGCCTGGGTTTGGTTTTCACCCTGATTGTGCCAAACACTGACAGGTTTCTTGTTGATTTTTTTTCCCTCAGAGACCAAGATCAACCAGCTGGACCCAGACAACATGGACGAGCTCGAGAAGCTTGAAAACTGAGTGAGCAGTGGGGATTCGCTCTCCCAGATGGCAGTTTTGGTTCAAAACGGGAGGAAAAGCTCCAGGGGAAAATCTCCCCAGTTCACGTTTCCTCAAGCTGTTTGGTTTTGTTACGGTGTTTTAGGAGGCAGCGAGGGGGAACCCTCAGCCCCAGCGGTTATTGTTCTTGCTTGTGTTCCTGGTTGTATCCTCGAGGTTTTCACAGCCTGAGGGAGCCCCCGCGGGGTTTAACATGAGGTAACGCTCCCCGAGAATGGGTCTAGGTGTGCTCGGAGAGGTCAGAAAACAGGCAAAATCCAGTAACTGGCCCAAAAAATCCGCTGCTGGTCTGCAGGCAGCAGCGGCGGGTGGCCCTTCTGCCAGAAACATCTCAGAAAAAAACTTTTGGAACTTGCTCCTTTCTCCTGATTTTATTTTTTTCTTATTAAAAAACCCCAAACGCACCCGTTCTCGCTAGGTGGCAGCAGGAATCCGCCGCCGCCGTCCCCCGTCCCGCCGGGACCCAAACGAGGGACACGTTTGTCCCCGGCAGATTTCTCCCGGCGTAGCGCCCATCTCTGACAAAATTCATCGTCCCAAGGGCCTTGGGAGCCCCCCGTTCCCTATTAACCGTGTCGGTTTCGGTAACGAGCAATTAATTCTAATTAAAGACGCGGCGCCGGGGTGGGGGATGAGGGACACGAGGGGCTCTTCTGCTGTTTTGGCCAGACCCCCCCCCCNCCCCCCCAGCACCTGGGCCTCATCCTGTGCTGACACCAGCTCCCCTGCGCCAAAAAATCCTTATATTTGGGAATCTATATTTTTATTTTTTAATTTTTTTTTTGCCCCCTGAGATGCTTCCCTGCCCCAGTGAAGCGCCCCCATCCCCACGGCGGTACTCCCACCCCTGAGGGCACATGTCCTGCCCCAGGAAAGACACCGACTCCTAAAAAAATTCTAAAAAAAATCAAAATATTTAGGGATGATTTTGTGCAAATGCCCTATTTTGAGGGGAATTTCAGCTGCTGGGCTGCCACCTCCTGAGCGTGACTGGCTCCGGCCGCAGCCCTTCCCTGGTGGGTGCCGGCTCTGGGGACGTGTGTGTGTGTCCCCACTGTCATCTGAACCCCAAATCCCCCACGGGGGTGCTCCGGCCCCCCCTGCCCCCCCCGGCATTGCATTACAGCGCCGCCGCCCCCCCATGAATGTTTGATGTGCCGGGGCGCGGCGGCGAGGGGGAGATGAAATATCAAACCCCGCTCGGCACCGAGCGCCCGGCTTCCCCCGGCGCCCAGACCCCCCGGGTTTGATAGAAGGGGGGTGGTGTGGCAGCTTATTTTCCCCTTTTTTTTAGCCAAAAAAAACCCCAAAAACGGAGCAGGAGGGTCAGGGGGTAACGGGATCAGTTTTTCTTGGTGGGGAAGGAGGGGATGGTGCTACAGCTGCCGCGAGCACGCCCGGCCTCAGCCCTGAGATTGCAGGGGCCGAGGCAGGCAGCGGCGTTGGGTTCCCCCCGCGGCTTCTCCCTGCCCAGGTTTCTAAATAATTAACGGCTAATCAGGGCCGGGCCTAATTACCCAGGGGTAACCGGAGAGCCAAGAGCGCGGCCCTGCTTCAGCGCCCCGCGGCGGGGCCGGACATGGCGCCATGGAGCGCGGCCGGGCTCCGCTGCCGCCGGCGAGGGGGCTCTGGCTGCTCTGCCTGCTGCCGGCGCTGGCGGGGGGTGAGCGGAGCCCCCGCACCCCGGGAATCTCCCCCCATCCCCCTGGGCCGTGGCTAGCAGAGGCCCGACCAACTCGCCGCACCTCCGGGCCAGGTCAGCTGCTGGCGGCCGGCGAAGCGGCTTACGAGGAGCGAGCGGTGACGGGGGTGCGGGGCCGCACGGTGGAGCTGAGCTGCGGCCCGGGGGGGTCAGAGCCCCCGGCCGTGGTTTTCTGGAGCTTCGCGGCGGGCTCGGGGCCACCGCGGGCCGTGGCCGTGGGCTCGGGCCCGGAGGCGGCGGTAGCCCCCGGCGCGGGGACCCTGGGCCGGGTGACGCTGCGCAACGGGACGCTGGAGCTGCGGGAGCTGCGAGCGGCCGCCCAGGGCCGCTTCCTCTGCCAGGGGCTCTTCCCCCAGCGCGGGCGCCTCCGCGTCGGCTACGCCGCCGTGCTGCTGCGGGTCCTGGGTAAGTGCCGCCCGCTTGCCTCCCCGGGGATCCTGCTAGCCACCGAGCGGCTGGCAGGCCAGCATCGCGCGCCCCTCGCCCGCTAGCCAGTGGTCTCACCTGCGGGCCAGTGGAGCGTGCTACCGGCAGGTGAAGGGACCCGCTAGTCGGTGCAGAGCCCCACTAGCCAAGGTAGTAGCCCACTAGCCAACACCCCACTGGTCAGCATGCTACTAGCCAACAGAGAGCCCTCACTAGCCAATGGAGAGCCCCCACTAGCCAACAAAGGGCCCCACTAGTCAGTCTAAAGACCCACTAGCCAACACCCCGCCTGTCAATGAAGCATGCTACTAGGCAACAGCGAGCCCCCAGTAGCCAACAGAGAGCCCCAGCCCCCACTAGCCACCAGAGAGCCCTCACTAGCCAACAAAGGGACCCGCTAGTCGGTGTAGAGCCCCACTAGCCAAGGTAGTAGCCCACTAGCCAACACCCCACTGGTCAGCATGCTACTAGCCAATGGAGAGCCCCCACTAGCCAACAAAGGGCCCCACTAGTCAGTCTAAAGACCCACTAGCCAACACCCCGCCTGTCAATGAAGCATGCTACTAGGCAACAGCGAGCCCCCAGTAGCCAACAGAGAGCCCCAGCCCCCACTAGCCACCAGAGAGCCCTCACTAGCCAACAAAGGGCCCCGCTAGTCAGTGTAGAGCCCCACTAGCCAAGGTAGTAGCCCACTAGCCAACACCCCGCTGGTCAATGAAGCATGCTACTAGCCAACAGAGAGCCCCCAGTAGCCAACAGAGTGCCCCACTAGCCAACGGAGAGCCCCTGCTGGCCAACAGAGAGCCCTCACTAGCCAACAGAGTGCCCCACTAGTCAAGGTAGTAGCCCACTAGCCAGCACCCCGCCTGTCAACGAAGCATGCTACCAGCCAGCAGAGAGCTCCCACTAGCCAACAGAGAGCCCCAGGCCCCACTAGCCAAGAGAGAGCCCCCACTAACCAACACAGGGCCCCACTAGTCAGCAAAGCATGCCACCAGCCAATGTAGAGCCCTACTATCCAGCAAAGCCAACACAGCACCCCCACTAGCCAACATAGCACCCTATGAGTCAATGTAGCGCTGCACTGGCCAGCAAAGCACCCCACTAGCCAACAGAGTGCCCCACTAGCCAGCAAAGCATGCCACCAGCCAATGTAGAGCCCTACTAGCCAACATAGTGGCCCACCAGCTGATGTAGCACCCCACTAGCCAGCAAAAGCAGCCTGCTTGCCAACATAGCACCCCACGAGTCAGCAAAGCATCCCACTAGCCAACAAAGAGCCCCACTAGCCAGCATAGCACCCTACTAGCTGAAATAGCTCACCACTAGCCAGTGTAGCACTCACCAGCCAATGAATCATCCCATTAGCCAAAATAGAGCCCCACTAGCCAGCACAGCACCTTACTAGTCAAAGTAGCACACCACTAGCTCATGAACTCCCCTGCCTCCAGCCAGGGTAGCACCCTACTAGCCAACGTAGCACCCCGCTAGCCAACGTAGCACCCCACTAGCCAATGTAGCACCCCACTAGCCAACATAGCACCCCACTAGCCAATGTAGCACCCCACTAGCCAACGTAGCACCCCGCTAGCCAACGTAGCACCCCGCTAGCCAACATAGCACCCCACTAGCCAATGTAGCACCCCACTAGCCAACACAGCACCCCGCTAGCCAACGTAGCACCTCACTAGCCAATACAGCAGCCCACTAGCTAGCCACCCCCATCTCCCTGCCCTGGCCATCCCAGCATCCCACCAGCCCATAACTGGTCTCATTAGCCCATACGTGGCCGCTCCAGCTCGTCCCTATGCCCACAGCCAGGACACCCCCTCACTAGCCCATAGACGTTCTCACTAGCCCTCCCGCTCTAGCTCCCCCACACTAGCCATCGGGGCTAGCAAGGTCACCCTGGGGGGGCAGGAGGGGCGCGGGGCTCCCGGCAGGCCCGGGGGAGGGGCTGGCAGCTCTGGGGGCCGCTCACGGCTCGGTGCCCCCAGTGCCCGTCTCCAAGCCCTTCGTGCGGCCGACGGCGGCGGCGGTGGCCGAGGGGGCTGCGGTGGCCCTGACCTGCGCCGTGCGGGAGGGGACGGAGCCGCGGAGCTTCTCCTGGCAGCACCAGCAGCCCCGGGGGGGTCCCTCAGCGTCCCCCGAGGGGCTGGGGGGGGCCGGGGCGGAGCTGCGCCTGACGCCCGCCAACCGTAGCCACGCCGGCTGGTACGTCTGTACCGTGGGCAACGAGGTCAACAACCGCACCAGCGAGCCCGTCTACCTGGACATCGTCTGTGAGTGCCCCGCTTGCCCCCGGGGGGGGGATGAGCCAAGGCGGGGGCTCCTCAGGGCTGGAGGTGCCACCATGGCATGGCTGTGGCCACCAAGCACCTTGCCACCATGGTATGTCCATGGCCTCCATGGTACAGCCATGGGCACCATGTGCCCTGCCATTGTGATGCCTCCGTGGCCACCATGATGTACCCATGGCCACCAAGCACCCTGCCACCATGATGCCTTCATGGCCACCAATGGTGCCTTCATGGCCACCACAGCATGGCCATGGCCACCATGTGCCATACCACCAAGGTGTGTCCATGGCCACCAAGCACCTTGCTACCATGGTACTGCCATAGCCAGCATGGCCTGTCTGTAGCCACCATGCACCGTGGCACCTGCATGGCCACCAAGCACCCGCTGTGGTGTGTCCATGGCCACCAGACACCATGTCACTGCCACAACCACCACGGGCTGTGCCACCATAGTGCCTCCATGGCCACCAAGCACCATGGCACGTCCATGGCCACCATGGCTGTGCCACCATGGTGCCTTCATGGCCACCATGCATCATGCTACCCTGGCACATCCATGGCCACCAAGGACTATGCCACCACTGTGCCTCCATGGCCACCAAGCACCATGGCACATCCATGGCCACCAGAGCCGTACCACCATGGTGCCTTCATGGCCACCAAATACTATGGCACATCCATAGCCACCATGGTGCCTCCAGGGCCACCAAGCACCATGGCACATCCATGGCCACCACAGTTGTGCCACCACAGTGCTTCCACGGCCACCAAGCACTGTAGCACATCCATGGCCACCATGTTGCCTCCATGGGCCACTAAGCACCACGCCACATCCATGGCCACCACAGTGCCTCCATGGCCACCAAGCACCACGGGGTGTTCACAACCACCCTGGCGCCCCCTTTCTAAGGAGGCTCCACAGCAGCGGGTCACCCCGGGGAGGGCCGCGTCCCCTCCGTGGGGACACCCCGGTCGCCTAAAAGTCCCCGTGTCCCCCCAGACGGCCCCGACCAGCCGGCCATCAGCGTGGAGCCCTTCTCCCCCGAAGCCGGGGGCTTCTCGGCGGGCGAGAGGGAGGACGTGGTGCTGACCTGCCTGGCTCCCTCCAACCCCCCCAGCCGCTACGTCTGGCTCCACAACGGCTCCCAGGTCCACACCGGCCCCACCTACGTCCTGGCCGCCATCGCCCGCGCCCAGGCGGGCACCTACACCTGCCTGGCCGAGAACACCCACCTCCAGACCCGCACCCAGGCCACCATCGTCCTCACCGTCTACTGTAAGTAGCCTCGGGGCGGCGGGAGGTAGCCCGAGGGTCCCCCCTCCCCGTCTCAGATGGACCAAGGCGGCTCGGCGGTGAGAACGGGGGTGTGAGGGGTAATTTGGGGTGTGGGGGGGTAAGAGCGGGGCGGGGGGGATCCCCCCCAGCCTGCCCCGGTCTCCTGCAGATCCACCGGCCGGGAGCCCCAGCTGCTCTGCCGTGGCCACCGGTGACCTGCGGGACGTGGCCCTGCGGTGCCGTTGGCCGGGGGGTTTCCCCCCCGTACGGCTGCGCTGGGTGGGCCCCCAGGAGGAGGAGGAGGAGGAGGAGGAGGAGGAAGAGGGGGTGATGGGGACCAGTTTTTCCGTGGCTACCAGCATCCAGCCAGGGGCGGCCACCAGGAACGGCAGCTCCTTCTCCTGCCTGGCCTCCCACCCCGCGCTGCCGCGGGGGGCCGCGTGTGGGACCACCCTGTGTGAGTGCCGGCGGGGGGCGCGTGTGGTGTCTGTGTGTCCCCCCTAAAAAAACCCCCATAAAAAAATCCCTTCCTGACCCCCCTTTGGCACAGCGGAGCTGTGCAGATCCCCGCCCCCCAAGGCAATGCTGGGACCCCCAGCTTGCTCCAAAACGGGGATCCCCTGGCACAGCCAGGGCGCCAAGTGGGGACAGGGGGGTCCCCCCTATTTCTGGGGGGGCTGCTTCAAGCACAGCGCCCTGACGCCCCCCCCCCCCGCAGGGGTCCCGGCCGGTGGCCCCTCCTGCGCCGCGGCGGCCACCAAAGGCGACGAGTACGTGATGCTGCGGTGCCGGTGGGAGGGGGGGACGCCGCCGGTGACCCTGCGCTGGCGGGACGGCGGGGGCCGGGCCTTGGGGGACCCCGCGCCCTCGGCCACCATCTTGGTGCTGAGCGCCAACGGCACTTTGGGGGGCCGGGACTTCGTCTGCGCCGCCGAGCACCCGCTGCGGGCCGCCGGCGCCGAGTGCCGCCTGCGGTTGGGTAAGCTGGGTCCGTCCCCCCCTCTCCTTCCCCGCCGCCGCGGGGGGGACACGCCGGCACCGTCACCCCCCTGCCTGCTCCCCGTTTCCCCGCGCAGAGGTCCCCGAGCTGGAGGCGGAGAGGAGCGAGGTGGCGGTGCTGGAGGGCGGCGAGGCGCGGCTGGCGTGCCGGCGGCGCGGCGGCGGGGCCTACCTCGGCGCTACCGTGGTCTGGTACGACCCCGAGGAACGGGAGGTGACGCCGGGGTTGGGCAAATACCGGCTGGAACGGGGAGAAGAGTGGGTCAACCTCAGCGTCCGCGACGCCGAGTGGCCGCGGGACGGCGGGACCTACCGCTGCGCCGCGGCCAACGCCGTGGGCACCGCCAGCCTCCCCGTCCACCTCCGCGTGGAGCGTGAGTCCCGGGAGGGGCGCGGGAGGAGATGGGACCCTACAAAAAGGGGGTCACCCCCCTCTCGCCTGCCTCCACCTTGCCGCAGGGTACCCGGCCCCCCCTAACGTCACCATCAGCAAGCTGCGGTACACGCGGGCGCGCACCGAGGTGCGGCTGGAGTGGCGGACGCAGGGCGCCGGCAACCTCACCGGCTTCGTGGTGCAGCGGCGCCAAGCCAAGAAACCTTCCCGGCGGGTGCCCGGCCCCTGGGAAACGGCCGCCGGCGACATCGAGCCCCACTCGCGCGACCGGCGCCTGGGGGGGCTGGACCCGGCTGTAATCTACGCTTTCCGTGTGCTGGCTGTCAACCACCGGACGGCCGGGCACCCCTCCGAGGTGCAGACGCCAGGTGACGTGGGCAGGGGGACGCCGCTCCGTGGGGGCAGAGCAGGGTTGGAGTGGAGGAGGGCGACGTTTGCACCCTGGTGGAGCTGAGGAGCCGAGTGTGAGCTGCCGTCAGTAGGTTCCAGAGTGAACAGGCACAGGCTCCCACTTCCCGCTGCATTTCTGGGCTCTGCCAGGCTTCGGTTGGGGACCCCGCTGCCGGCCGTGCTCCCTCCTCGCCCGTGGGTGCCTCATTACCCTGATTACCCCCGGGGAGGAGCGGAGGGGGCTGACAGCCGCCACTCTTTTCCAGCCGAGCCTCCCTTCGAGGCCTACCCGGCCGTGACAGGGGCAGCGGTGGTGGGGATGCTGGTGGCCACCGTGGCCTCTCTCCTGGCCATGCGCTGCGTCGCCCGCCACCGCGACACCCTCCCACGTGAGTGCCAGGGCCGGGGGGTGGCCACGGCAGCCCCCAGCCCCCCCCCACCTCACCTCTGTCCGTCTGTCCCCAGGGCTGCACGACCTGCTCTTCCGCGTGTGAGTGCCCAAACCANCCAGCACCGGCGCGTCCCCCCACACACACCCCCTGTCCCCCCCTTCCCAGGGCCGGCCCCGGCGCCCAGGAGCCCATCGACACGCCCGAGGACGCCGAAACCACCGGCAGCGGGGAGGAGGGAGCGGCACCGGGAGACGCGGCGGCCCCCGGCCCGGCGGCAGGTAACGGCGCCCGTGGGGCTGAGCCACCCCCCGGTGACCAGCCCCCACCCACGGACCCTCCCCCCCTCCCAGAACCGCTCTCGGCGCCACCGGACCCCGCCGACGCGCCCCCGGTTAACGTCACCGTCACCACGCCGGCGACACCGTGACCACGGCGGCTTCTCCTTTTATTTCCCTTCTCCCCCCCCCATTTCACGTCCCTCCGCGTTAATAAAGGCGGGAAGGGGGGAGTCGCTGAAGTCAAAACTCAGCAGCTGGAAAAATACCTGTGATCCAGAGCTGGCACAAAACTTCGGGGCTGGTAAAGGCGTTTTGCTTCTTTACGATATTTAAAAAGGCGTTCGGGGAAATAGATGATTTTTCCCGGGCTTGGGGAAGGGAAGGGAAAGCTTTTCTAACCCCAGAAAGTACAAGGGAGGGGTGACATCGTGACAGAGCCCAGGCAGCAAGAAAGGCAGGAGGCTCGGCCTGAAAGCTCAGGCTACAACAAGCAGCCCGGGCTCAGCGCGGGGAGAAAGGGGGCGACAACCTCTCCAGCTCAGCCACGAGCCTTCTGGTGCTAAAATAGAGATTTAGGCTAAAATAAGGATTTTTGCACCCTGGGAAAGTAGTTCTCCCTGAATGGAAAAGAGGAAACATAACCCCAATCTTTAAAAAGGGGAAAAAAGACAGACCCGGGGATTTACAGGCCAGGCCACCTCTGCGCCTGGAAAGATCATGGAGTGGATCCTCCTGGAAACTCTGCTGGGGCCCATGGAAAATAAGGAGGGGAGTGGTGACAGCCAGCGTGGCCTCACTGCGGGCAGATCACGCCTGATGGAGTTGGTGGCCTTCTACGACGGGGTGACAGCAGCGGGGGATAAGGGAGGAGCAACC
>ML997607.1:286937-342920 GCA_010365825.1 Otus sunia
GGGGGGGGGGGGGGGGGGGGGGAAGGGAGTGCTTTACAAGCACCGGTTTATTTGCTCTGATTAAAGTTGGAAAGGAGGAAAAAAAATAAATAATAAAAAAGAAAACCCCCTGAAGCCCGCAGTTAATGCTGCAACACCCACATCACGCTGCGTCCCGGGGGCAGGCGGGTTCCTTGGGGCAGCAGGAGCGGCTCCATCGCCGAGGCTGTTCCAGCTGCGCGTGTTCCCTGACACCGCGGGGTACAGGCTCGGCCGAACTGGAATTCTGTCTTCTGCAAGCGGGAAGGGGGCACAGGCTGATCTCCCCCCGGGCTGCTGCAAACCCCCGAACGACACGAACAGCCGCCAGCCCCCTCGCGCCGCGCCGGGCGGACTCCGCCGCAGTTCAGGTTTGTGGTTTATTTTTTTGCATTCGCCCACCGGGTCCTTCGAGAGTCACTGGGAGAGGACGGGCGCCGTTCGTGGGAGGGGGGGTGGAGGCGCCGAGGCCGAGCTGCCCGCAGCAGCCATCGGTCACAAGTTAAACCCCTGGGGCAGACTCCTCAGAAGTGCTTCTTGTGCCGGCAACACGCCACGGAAAACACACTCCAAATCTCCCATCGTTGTTCTTTATATTATTACAATTCTTTTTTATACACAGAACCAGGCTAGTTTCGCGGTGGGGGGGGTGGGGGAAAGAAAAAAAAAAAAGGAATTTCAAGGCATAAATAATATAAAAAGGCAACCATTTTTAAAAACAAGATACATTCATATGACACTACTACAAAAAAATAAATAGTGACTCTCTCTGTTATAATTAACATCCCCCCATCACTCCCTTTCAGCGACTCTGCTGTGCAGTTACTGGCGTTAAGTGGGGACAACGGTCACTTCCTCAGGTTTCCTGCAGCTGGAGCTGCCGAAGGTCCCCAGAACCATTTAAGGTGACTCTGGATGAACTCCACCCTGGCTTCTCCTTACAGTCCTTGGACACGGGCTGCAGAATCAGGGGACTCCAGCTCAAAATGTGGTTCGATGTTTCCGAGCGCACGCAGTTGTCACCTGCAAAGCAAGAGCGGGGCAGGTCCGTTGGTTGTTGGGGGTTTGTTTGGGTTGTGGTGATTGTTTTTTTCTATTTTTATGAGTAGATCATCTCCTCTTTCAGCTCGACAGACCCACAAGCCCTAAAAATTCAGGTTAATAGGAGCAGGTGCTGCCCTTTGAGCTCAGGCTCATTCCCATAACACCCTTTGAGTGAGCAAACGGTACCAGCCTCAGGTCGTGCACGGCAACGGTCCAGAATTTGTTCTGTGGACACATTCGATTGCTGGTTATATGATGGGAAAATACAGGACTGTGTTTAAAAAAACATCCAGTGGGTTCTTTGGGAATTCTCAACAAGTGATCCTTGCATGTTTGCAAAAATCCTGGAGATACCAAATACGCTGACTTCGCAAGATATAATGGTTCTGTGACCAAAAAAATTGTTCACTGAGAGATTAAAAATATCTAAATGTATTTCGATAAAGTAAAACTTTCAAAATACATAAAGAATATTAAACTTCTGTGAACTCTGCCTTCTCAAACGTGTATATACGAAAATGTAGCTTCTATTACGTAACTTCTATTTTATCTCACAAGAAATCATATGCAAGTTAAAACAGAGGGTGAGTACAGAAAGCCGTTACTACAACACATGCCATCAGTACTACCTGTTCGTATCGTTCACCTGAAAAATGGTTATTCAGCTACCAAGTCCTGCTGATGATAAACATGATCCGAGCTTATATACAGAAACATCTCTTCATATACGATTCCTCCAAGAACGTGTCCGGAGAAATCCAGCAAATAACCCTTCTAAAAATTGCTTTATGCCCATAATCACTTATTGCCTGTCAGAAGAGAGGCACAAAGCATCAGGCAGCAGCTCGGGGCATGGGCTGATGTTGAACCGGCCAGGCCGATTAGCTCAGCCCAACTCCCACTTCTGCCCCTCCTCCTGCCTACAGGGTGGCTCCAGGCCATCACTGACCAGCAAAACTCCATTAAGTAGCATTTGAGCGGTTTCGGGAGGCCACGGGTAGGCTGTGGGTGCAGGCAACTGTGAGCCAACATAAATCAGTCACAGGCTCGTTATCTGCTTGATGAGCTTCGTCTACAGGCATCAATCACACAGGGCACGGCAGCACCTGAGCACGGCCGCCCCTCTCTTCCACCACGGGGAAGGCTGAACCCTTAATCTTTCTCAAAAAGCCAGGTTCTTTTGTGGGCTTAATTACCAGCTTCTCCGCAATAAATTAAGTGCCCTACAGCTGCCCTACAGATTATTCCTGGCCTCAGAGGCGGGCGCTCGCCTCCCCGGGGTGCCTTACCGTCCGTGTACCCCACGGAGAGCTGGTTCGTGCCTTCCCGACAGCAGAGATGCTGAGCAGAGGGCTGCTCCGTCCTCGCCTTGCCGTCCTCCTCCTCCAGCCGGGCGCTGCACTCCGGGACGCTGGAGGCCAAGCACATGGCCACCATGACGTGGTGGTTCAGGGGTTTCATCTCCAGACCGTCCTGCTGACAAGGCGCGACGATGGGCACCACGGGTAGCGCGCTGCTGCCGAAGGCGCCGTTGGCTTTGGTGAAACACCTGCGGACAGGACACAGGCCCAAGCAGGGTCACGCCGAGCGGCTTCTTTCCACCACCCCTCTTGAGAAAGCGCAATTCTGAGGTGCTTCACTGCACATCACTCACTGTAACAGCAGGCAGAGCGCTTGCCAAACAGGCTTTACGTACATTTTTCGATCAATCCTGATGTTAAGAAAAGGATCGAGCATGTTTTAACCCCAACAGACAGCTGACAACATTCAAAACATGCGCTCGGTTACATCCCCTGTCAGTCGTGACCCGCTGACCTGACCCATGAGTCCATTTCTCCATGAAGGCAGCCCCGTGAAACGGGTTTTCACTGCCCAGAAAAAGAGCTCAAGCTTGAAACCCAAACAGCAAACGTGGGTGCCTCGGGAAAGAAACACCAAGCGCTATCGCAGTGAACACAAATTAGAAGAACATGTGCAATATTATAAATATAAACCTCGTAGCCCCGGAACACACACGTAAGGATGTGAAATTAAAGTCAAACTCTAAATCGATTGTTGCAGCCAAGCTCTTTAACCTCTAAACAAAAAGGAGCTGGACCTTGAGAGGCCTGTGCCTGTGCAGCAAGCAGGGAAAAAGCCTCCAGTGCTTGGAGCCCCGCAAGCAACGTGGCCTCTGCGAACACTTCCACAAGCAATTCCTACCTAAGAAAGCCCCCAGAAGAATCATGCTTGGGTGTGGTTTTACACCAAACCATAGTTACCACGAAAGGTTCACTTGTAGAGCTGCCACCAGCTTCGGGAAGCTCAACCCCCCCCGGACGCTCTGCGGCGCGGGACGGAGGGAGCCGCAGATAAAGCCTCGGAGTAAGGACGGGGAGTGCTCAGACCCACCGATACTCCAGGACACTCTCATGAAGGCTAAACAGGCTTCAAGCTTTGATATACTGATACAGATACAACTCGGAGCCTTTTCTTTTTTTTTTTTTTTTTTTTTTTCCCTGCCAAATTTCAATAGATGCGTCGCCTCTTCTGCCCGCGGTGACACGCCTAACGCGTCTTGCTACAGGTTGTTTCTGGGATGCTGCCTAAGCAGTGGCATGTTGAAATATAAAAATTAATACCTGGGATCAGGCTGTTCAGGTGCTAGCTTATCTGGTAGCACAGCACCTTTCCTCAGAGTGATTCTGGCCCAAAACTGATGGTTTTGATGCTGAAAGAGGCAGGGGAAGATGGACTTGGAGACCATCAGTATCCTGCTCTGAGAGCAGCTGAGCCCTCGCACCGAAGTACTGAACTCAGATCTAAAACCAGGAGATGTTAATTTGGCTCCTGCCCAAGCCCCAGAAACCACTTTTATTACATTAAAAAGGTGACAGCAACGCATAAAACCATCACACTCGAGGGACCTGGTCCTACAAACTCACTCGGAGGAGCCTCAGTTCATCCTTTCACCTGAAACCACCATCAACCCCGACAGAACTGGAAGAGCAACGGAACATCCACAAATAAACTTTCCAGAGGAGGCACCGGAGCACGTTTCCCCTCAGGCAGCTGTTTGACTCGCAAAGCCAACACCGGGGACAGGGGGGGACCCTCCAGCAGCTGCAGTGTCCCCCCGGGCGCCCACTCCCCGCCCGCAGGCTGCGAGGACGGGGCAGCACCAAGCTTCATTTTCAACCTTCGCTCTCCTATTTTGTCCTTCCGCTCCCACAACTGCCTCCAAAATCATTATTCCAAGTACCAAAATACCACAGAAGCCACTGAAGAATCCACATGAAACACATCTGGTCTTCAAACAAATCCATTTATTAGTTTGCATTTCTTTCCGCAGAGGTTTTGACTGCACTCACTTATTATTTAAGGGGAAAAAAAAAAACCACCCTTAGTGGAACCCATTTAAAATGTTTGGTTTTGCATGTTTATGGGGGTTTCTTTTTAAAGATACAGAGGTCAGTGCAGCTCTTTGTATTACTGTACAAGCTTGAATGATACTGCAAGACAGCAGTCAATTTTTTAAGCTTAAATAACCACATTTTGATGGAAACTGGCCATTGGTATACCCAGAGCAGAGTGTGCATGGACAGCGATGCAAAATCCCTGCTGCAGGAAACACATTTTCTATCACTTTTCAGTGCTAAAATCCTACCAAACTAAAAACTAAGTTAAAAGCCCACACGAGCATAATTTAGATTTTTAAAAGCTGGACAAACAGATCGGTACTGCTTTATTTGAAACGTGCATTTCAGATTTCTGATCAGAACACAGCGAATCTGCAAAGAAGAGATGTGCAAAACTCTAAATTCCTCCGCAGCCAGCAGGTATCTAGAGAGTTTTAACGCAAAAGCACCAGAGAAGGGGAAAAAAAAAAAAAAATCAGTTCTCAATCCTAAGGTAACGAGCGCAAACCGCGCTCGTCTTACCGGCTTTGTCCACAATAGCAAAGCGGGTGCCCACGTTTCAGCAGCTTTTACCCCTGGCGAGCCTCCACGAGCAGTTACGAGAGCATAAAGTGCTAATTTAAACAGAAGACCGAGGGATTTCACCACTGGAATAACAAAACCTGCTCCGGGATGGCTATGGCTGCGAACAGCCGTGGTAGCCGGCTATTAAATACGCTAAACCTGTAGGATTCATTTGCACGTGGTCACGACCCAAACGACTGCTGAATCCAGCCCCAATTAGCCATAACTCCAGGCTCGCAGTGGAAACGGGCTCGTTTAGGAATCTGCAGCGCCGAGGTGGAACGTAGGAGCCAGGCCACGTGCACCTGAAACGCTCACGAGTGGCACTGTCACCCTGCTGGAGGCGCTGCCACTGGAACCCACCGTCCTCTGTCATCACACGGGCGCTTTGCGGAGGAAGTTGCCTGGTTCTAGCACACAAAGTGCAGTGATTTGAGGATGGGACAAGGCTGGGCTCCTCTTTACACACAGACCAGGCGGAGGGGACAGCCCTTACCTGCGTAACCAGGCTGACAGGGAAAAGACTCCAGCCCCGAATTCCCACTTGCAAAACCTACTGACTTGACAGCACTAACCCACCAGGCCTTCCTCCTCCTCCTCCTCCTCGCTCTGGCCCCTGGTGTAATCCTCAGGCACGTTTCTGGTCCTCCCTGCTCCCCTCTCCCATGTCCTCCTTCCACTCCCCCAGCACCAGGAAGGGGACGGAGCGGTCCCTGCTGTGCAGCTCTCCTGCCAAGAGGAGGTTAATGGTCCCCTCTGGGGTAAGGCAGCTGTAAAGGACAACTTGTTTCTCTATCAAGCAGTCAAATATAGAACAGGGATGTGAAAACTCAAAGTTCAGACCCTGCTGATGACCCATCTGGGAGGAAGAGTACAGTTGCAGAGGATGGAACCCATTCCCCGCTGCTTTCTTAAGAAAAAAGGAGCAATTAAAAATCTATTAAATTAAATTAAAAATATGCTTAAAACTGGAAAGCGAGCTCTTAACTACAGCGTAACACACACAGCATGTTCGGAACCACGGCCGGGCGTAGGCATCTTGCTGACTGCTGTGGCACAGCTGCCCTGAGAACAGACACCTGGCTGTAAGGAAGCGGCCGCTCGCCCGCCCCATCCCGTCACACCATCACGCACACGGCTGTGGGAGGAGGGAGAGTCTAAGGCCTGTAAGTAGTATTTTAAAGAGTAAAGCCACGAAAATAATGTGAACGTGTTTTCTGCCTCCAAAAACGTCAACTCGGCTCCTCCAGACGTACACCTAAAGGCAGCCGGCAATTTTAGTAAGACAGAAAATTCAAAGTATGATTGAAAAAAAAAAAAATCCAGGATTTCCCAGAGCAGCCCAGCACGTCTCACTTTCAGTCCTATTTTCAGTCATTAAAATAACCAGAGATCTCATCAGAAGCCTGGAAGGATATTCTTTAAAACTTTCAAAAGTGAGAAACCTAATAAAAATCCAGACTCCCAGCTACAACGTAGGAGACGGATTTTCCTTTTTTCTATACAAGAATCCTTTTCCTCGTGGAAAAAAAAAAAAAAAAAAATGTGTCCCACACTGACAGCGGCTGCCCAAACTGCTGCTGAAGAACCTCAGACCCCCCGGTTCAGGGAGAGCAGCTCGTGCTGCCCATCAGAGAGCGGCAGGAAACGTAAAATGCAGAGACCAATTAAATCCTGTTTGACGAACTCCATATGGAATGATTCTGTTATCTCAAAACTCAAGAAAACACAGGAAATAAGGTTTAAATAAATAAATAAATAAATAAATAAAGTGGTGCCCAACCTGCCTCGCTTCCTAGAGGAACACGCTGGGCAAGGTGAGCTCCGGGGGTTTAATAATTTGTTTGGTTCCACCCCCAGACAAGCGCCAAGCGCCCCCCGAGCCACCCGCTGACACGAGCCCCCCCCGCCCCTCGCCTGGGACTCAAACTCTCCGATTTTGTCCTCCCCGGCTACGCCCGGGGCTCCCGCGGGCCGCGGTGCCGAGCTCTACGTCACCTGTTGTTGTTGCGACAGTTCCGGCAGCTGACGCACTCCGCGGGGTCGGCCTGCGGCACCGCCGTGTACCTCCCGCCGCCCTGCAGCCGCGAGATCAACCAAACACAGAGAAGTGAGAGATGAGGGACAGCGATCGCAACACCCAAGCGGCAGTGGTGGAAGAGGCAGCTCGGCTCAAGCCGGCGCCCCCGAGCCCCTTCACCTCGCTTTCCAACTGGAACCACCTTCACAGAACCATCTGGGTTGGAAAAGCCCCTGAAGCTCCTCCAGCCCCACCACGAACCTCACCCTGACCCTTCCCAACCCCACCAGATCCCTCAGCTCTACGTCGACCCTCATCGACCACCAGGTCCCCGCCCCGCGGCAACACTGAGCCCTTACACAGAGCCGGGCGCAGGGTTTTGCCAGCGTGTGTGTCAGGGAAAAGTAAATAACTGCAGCTTAGACAAGTATGTGGTAATTTCCCTGGTCTGTTTTCAGCTTAATACACTCAGGTTTAATTTAATAAACAGGCTGTAAATATGTTTATTTTTAACGCTGATGACAGACATGAAAGCGAGTTGCTGCTCTGTGCTCGACTGGGGAGCCGGAGCATTAAACTGGCAGGGCTGATGTCACAACATCAACCCATCCCACTTTCCTGTAATTACTCCGATTAGATCAGTTTACCTCGCTACACTGATTTTTGAAACATTTCATATTTTTACAGATGGGGTAATTCCTTCGCCAGCAATGACTCTGGGTGAGAGGGATTTTGTGTTGTTAGTTTTGGCTGAAGGGGCCGTTCCAAGCGAGTCGAAATGCCCAGATTAACACATACCTCATTGTTAGGGACCAGGCGGACACTGATGCGGGAGCCGCGGGGCCAGGCTGGTTCTGGGAGGGGAGCAGTTTGGGAAAGCTCACCTGGCTTTTGAGATTTCGAGTGGTAGGGAGCTTCTAACATCCCTATTTCTGCAAAAACAGGGCTTTATCCTTCAGTTTTTGAAGCCATAGGGAGCACTGAGGAAATGCCTAATTAGTCTTGATTGCCATCCTGGCCAGCTTCTCTTCCTCATTTAGGCCAATCAATGGAACAATAAAGAGAGTCCTAACGAGGATGAGAACATCCTGTTCCTCTGCCCTGCCTCGCCCGCGTGCCAGTCCCCGTCCTCCTACGTGGGAAGGGATGGCGTGACTCAAACTTTCTACAGCATGGAGGAGCAAAAAGAAAAACTCAACCCAGTCAACTCTTTGCGGCGAGGCCGCGGCATTGTGCGTCCCACCTGGTGGCACGGAGGAGCACCGAGACCTGTGTTCCTGCATCCCTATTTCCTTCCTTCTCCCCCCAAAAAATAAAATAGGAGGGACAAAACATCAGTGCAAGCGCCCAGGCTTTCTCTCGGATGAGCTCTTGAGCACTGCAGACCCTCCCCTCCTGAGGGCTTGGAGACTTCTGAAGAGTTTCACTCATTGGGAGGGTTGGACAGGTCCAAAAAACATGATTTGGGCCTCAGCTGCTCTTGAAAGCCACCAGAAAACCAGCACTTCTTGCTGCACAGTCTGACCCGAGACAGAATCAGGTGACGAACCAACTGGTCTGGGCTCCAGGCTGGAGTGAACTGAAGTGGTAACTACTGTGCAAGTGCTAATTTGTTGTTCAATAAAATGAAGTGCTTGTGTTCAATTACTAACACAAACAATAGCCCCGTTTTTTTTTCCTCCAGAAACAGCATGGGTTATGCAGACTTTTGAACTTTTTCTTTCAGTTTTCCTGGGCAATGTTCACAGTTTTGAGTAAGTTTAGTAAGTTTGAATGCAAGCCATCTGTTTCCATAGACAATAATGAAATCATTATTCTCTCTTGGAAACGGGACACATTTCAGCAAATGAAGTATTTTTCCACAGCATACAAAGGCTGGATCACAGACTTAAATTAGTTTTTAATTTTATTTCGGATTTCAAAACAAAAAGTGAGCCTGTCTCAACAGTCACAAACAAGGGACTGAGGAAAAAAAAAGAAAAAAAAGACAGCATTATTAGGTTGCTGCATTTCAAGATGTATGGGGCATTTTGTTTTATGGAGCCTCCTGCTACATTCGTGCTTTGCCATAATTAATAGCGTTGCTTAGAGTTACAGATCTGAAACAGGTGGGGGAAAAACGGGTGATCCATAAAGCTGCAGAATAAGCAGCTATAATTAAATCTATTTAACTTGAAGATTGAGAAATACCATATGTACAAGCAAAGCATCTCAGCCCAGCGCTGGAGCATTCTCAGAGCTTACATGCTGTTAGGAGGAGGGCAGAGGCAGATTTCCCAGAGTAAGTGGAATTCTTGCCGTCATCCGATATTCTCAAATGAAAACCGTGATGTTTGTATCAGAAATATCAGCCCAGTTGCTTCCTCTGGGATAAGCAATTTGGTGGAACTCGCTGCTATCAGTGGATGAGTATTTCCCCCACCCCGATTCGGTCTGCGTCTACGGCCTCTGAATAACTCCTGAGGTCTAGGCTGAGCCTCCCACCCGCTGCAAGAGCTTACGTTCACAAGGCGGTGGGGATGTTCGTAGTCGCCGAGGGTCCTGGGCAGGGAGCTGCCGTGTCCCGGGCAGGGCCCCGCTCCTCCGTTCACCATCCCGCTCCCCGCGCTCCCCGCGCTGTGATGGACGTGGGGGCAGCCGTTGCCGAGGCCGTTGCTGATGAAGTTTCCGTGGACGCTGCCGTTGACTCGGCTGGTGCCGGGTAAGGTCGTGTACTCGATCACCTGCCCGCTGATGTCTGCCCCTTGGTAGAGATAACCAGGAGGGTCGTACTCTGCAAGAGATTACCGAGAGCGCATTTACTGCCACGTGAGAAGTTAAACGAGCATCTCTAAGAAACAGAAGAAACTTATTTTCTCTTTCTACAGCTTTTGCAAATTAACTGCAGTATTTAAGGGCTTACTGCACAAACGCAGCCATGGAAGACAGCCACGCCCTGGAGAACAGACCAGGAGCGCTGGTCTGCAGGGACTCAGCTGACGTCAGTCACGGCAAGAGCGTCCTAAAAATGCTCACTCGTCCAGTCCACAGGCCCTCTGCCACCAACTGCTTCCAGAAAGATCTCTCCGGGCTGCGGTTGAAGACACTATCTTATCTTGCAAGAAGTTTTGCTTCGTTTCTCTTTGTCAGAGAAAGGACATTTAAAAATAACCCCAGGCTGTGGAAAGAGCAAGGCTGATGCATGCGTTAGGAACAGAGAAGACTACTGGAAGGGTTCTGCCAGCACAGAATCGTTTGGGGGCACAGAGCACCTCGCAAAGCCCGCTTGATCTCCAGCTCAAGGCTCCCGCTTCCAAACAGGCAGCTTTTCCTTATTAACACCTTCTAAAAGACTTGGACACGGAACTCCGTTTGGTTGTGGACGGACTGAGAGGTAACAAGGCCCCCAAGTGCTGCAAGGTCTCTTTCTATCCAGATACGCACATGAGGGAGAGATCTGGGGTTCAAATCTTCACATTTCAAGAAGCACTTACGACAACTCACAGTCAGCAGAAACCTGTGCAGGTGCTTCGGGTTAAATGTCAGCTGAAGGAACTTTGCCCAGGCACCTCACACATCATTCCTGGGGTGAAACCGCGGCAGGACTGCGCAGCAACGCAGCCATACAGTGAAACGGGGACACTGCTGCTCTTAAAACAAGGCAAAAAAACCCCCCCAAAAGCCCCACCCCACATCTTCACCTAAGGTAGACCCAAAAAGTCCAAGCCTCAAATAAATGCCGGTTGGCTTGTAACAGAAAACTGCTTCCCACTCATAAAGCACATTATGGACATGGCTAATTTTACCCTGGTAATATTTTCATGGGGAAGGGGGAAAAAAAAAAAAAAAATCCTCTCACTCTGCATGGCGTTCTGCTGACGGTTCTTCCAGAGGCACATGGCGATGAAGACGATGAGGATAAGGACCATGACCCCCAGGACGCAGCCCACGATCAGGTACAGCATGTCCCCGCTGCGCACGGGGCCGCCGGCGGGCGCCCCCCCGGCTCCCCCCGCGCGCTCGGCGGCGCTCGGCGGCGTGCTCAGCTCCCTCGCCGGGTACTCGGACGCTCCCGGGGCGCGTTTCACTGCAGGGGAGAAGAGACGGGGACGGGCACGTTGGCCAAGAGCGTGTTTGCGTTACCAGGTGAAAATAATTCCTGCCGAGCCAGAACCCTCGTGCCTCCAGAAGAAAGCTCCCCAGTCAACGTGAAGACCTGCGCCGAGCAGGCCAGCTGCTCCTGGGTCACGATTTGCCTTGGGAAAAGGCTGTGCCCAGCCCGCTAACCCGCTCCACGAGGTCACAACAAGCAACGCGACAGCAGCACGGCTAGAACTGCACCCACGCCCAACTTGAGGGAGCGCGAATCTTTCCACTTCTGAGGTCAGGGAAGACCACAGCGTGCATTTCTATCGCCTAACCACTGCCAGACCACCTAACGTTATCTGATGTGAACCCTGCTAACCCCGCTTCCAAAACCGTGCTATTGAAGATACTGAGCAGAAAAATCACCAAAAAGGAGATGCTGGTTTAACCCAGGAATTGAGTTTACCTGAGCTTTCAGAACACCACGGCTCAGATTAATTTAACATTAAAACCTAAAAGAGGGGCCTGGCTCAGGAGAGAAGCTGGCCAGAGAGACACAAGCACCTCCACGCAGATATCTTATATAAGCTGGATCACCCCCGTAAGCCTGGAGGAGACACATTTTAAGGAAGAGTCAGCAGGAACGACAGATTACATCTTGCCAATTTTAAAATTAGGGGAAGAAAGTAATACTCCGTGCAGGAGGAAGACCAACTGTGCACACAGCCCTGAAGCCCTGCAGCTCCTCGCCCTCCTTTCAAAGGCTCTGCTACTAACTGAGCTAAATTTCGATGCTTCCGCTCCTAGAGGGCTTTTTTCTTTTTCTTTTTTTGTTTTGTTTTGTTTTAAAAACATTTTTTCATAGCGCTGCATTTGAAGTTTACTGTCTGCATTTTCCCTTTACAGCCTTACTTGGTTTTAGAGATTAAAGGAGACAGGAATTCTTCGCAAAATAAATGTGACTGCCATATCTGACACTTCCAGAGAACAGTACAAACTTTGTGCCAGAGGCATGCGGGATTAGTGATGGAGGCAGCCAACACAACCATCAATTGCTGCGGTCTGCACTTCTACAACGTGTCACAGAGCCCCGGAGACATAAAACAGACGTACAAATCAATTCTGTCATCTTCAAGAGCATGGTTGTCTCCTGAGGAGAGGCTATCAGCACAGCAGGGGAAAAAAAAAACTCAACAACCCAGAACAGCACCACTATCTCTCAGAGCAGGCGAATCTGCAGAGCTTTGCTAAGAGCCTTTCTGGGGAGCGCGAGGTATCAGCTTCCATATGTTCAAAACAATCCCAGCTTCGGAAGACAAAACAATCCTCCAAAACATTCCAGAAAATTACAGTCTTCACGGCAGCTGACTCCTGCGCCGCGGGGCAGTTCAGCACGGCCGAGGCTTCGCGCCACAAATCGCGGCGGCCCCGGCGCTCACCTTTGGTCTCGCAGATCATCACGTTGCTGTACTCGCTCTCGCCACCCTCGTTATAGCACTGCATTTTAATGTCGTAAGATGTTTCTGGCTGCAGGTGACTGATCAGGTGCCATTGCTTCGTACCTACGGGGGGAGGGGAAAAAAAAAAACAAAAACCATCAGCTGCGTTTCGTTTACTCGCAGGAGCCAGAATTAGGTACAAGGACTAGATATTTGGACTAGATATTAGGAAGGATTTCTTTGCAGAAGGGGCTGTTGGGCGTTGGAATGGGCTGCCCAGGGCAGGGGGGGAGTCCCCATCCCTGGAGGGGTTGAAGAGTCGGGTTGACCCAGCGCTGAGGGATCTGGTGGAGTTGGGAACTGTTAATGTTGGGTCAATGGTTGGACCGGAAGATGTTCAAGGTCCTTTGCAACTGAGATGATTAAGAAAAAAAAAAAAAAAGACGTTGCAGCCTCTTTCTGTATAAAACTCAGGGGCGCTGCAGCTTTTCCTGTTAGCACAAAAGTCTTTATTAACAATTTATAGACTTATCTGAAACCAGAAGACTCGCATTGTCTTGCGAAACAGATTCTTAGAACCTTCTGACAAATCAAAGTGGGGTTTTTTCAGTATTTCTAATGGATTTTAAAAAAAAATTCTCTACCAAACCCAGAAGTCACTAAACCCAAGACGCAGACATCCAAGTCTGCAGCATCTGTACATTAAAAAGAAAATCGACTGCAGCTCTGTGCATCTTAACTACGAAGCTGGTGAAGGGGTGGGTTACACCAGCTACTTACAACTCGCGGGGCAAGTAACAGGGGAGAACTGGCACAGAAACCAGATTAAACCTGGGACGGGGACAAACCTCCCTGGGCAAGAGCCTCTCGCAGACCCTAGAGATGCCGGGCACCGGCCGAAGCCGCCCGTTTTTGCAGGAAGGATCCATCTGTGTTGCTCCACTTCGCCAAAACCGCAAATAATTGAACGTGCATTTTATTAAACATACTAGGAAACCAAATTAGACAGCGAGGCTGTCTCTCGCGCTGCCTGCCCCTGCAGAGACGGATCCCAAGCCAAGCAATCTTCTCTAATAGGATGGTTTTGTCATCTCTGGCTCCCAGCCAGCATTTCATTTAGACACCCTCCTGAAGTACTGAGCACTTCAATATAAATCACTCTCAGTTTTTACTTTCACAGGCTTGTGACAAATTTTAATAAACAGCGACCTCTTTTTTTTTTTTTTTTTTTTTTTTTAAGGGAGTTTAATTAACTATTTGAGCACTTGTAATCCCTCTTGGAAAATACCACCTTGAACTGTTTCCACTGTTTCTAAGAAACTGTCATACCACCTACTGATTTAAACATTAATAAAATAAAAATAAAAATAAAGCCTGCTCGGCTGGCGGGGGCTGTCACCATGACTCTGTTTGAACTCCCCTGGGAGCCCAGCCCAGGTGCAGACACCCCTGCCCGGCCGAACACGGGCAGAGGGTACCCAGGAGGGCCCCGTTTCAGTGTGGGGGTGTCCGGAGGGGACGGCCCACGCGGTTCCAGCTCCATCCCTGGCACGCCGGGCGTCCCAAGGGAGAGCAGACGAGCCCTGGCTGAAGCTGGAACCGGCCTTTCCCTCAATCGCACGTTTTCCCAAGATTCATACTCGGTTCTCCCGCCGCCCCCACCCCCAAGCATTCCTTTCGTAATTACTACACCAGGTTTTAGGTTTCCGCTTCAAACCATTAGTGGAACTGGAATCAGTACAGGCGCTTTAACTGTCCTCTTCGTGCACCATTAGCAAGGAAAAACATTTAAACAACTGACATCAGACTGCATTTACATTTAAAACTCAATCTCCACGACCCTCAAAAGAGAGAAATTCGGATCATGGATGCAGGACAGGACTGATTTGACTCTGCTTTTGCTCAAGTTGCTGAAAGATACCAGGGAACCATCTGAGTTAAGCTTTTTGCCTTTTTTTTTTTCTTTAAATAAAATCTGATTTTGCCTGTAGCGGTATTTATAAGGGGAAAAAAAAAAGTTTTCTGCAGAGTTTTGAATGTCTCGAAAGGCAAGACTTAACAGGAAACGGTAAGGAAAGCCTACGGCAAGTACTTAGTTAATACAGGCTTCACAACACTTCTTCCACAACTCATGCAGTCATTTCAAGATAAAATTCCCTGTCAAAAGACAGACAGATTAATTCAAAGGTAACAGAGGGGGGAAAAAAAAAAAAAGTGAAGAACAAGTGATTTATGGCAAAAATACCTTAAGTCACATGTTTCGCTACATATTTCACATCAAATGCTTCCAATCACAAGTTAATTGAAAATAGCTCTCTTCTCCCAATAAAGCTAATTTAGGGGAGCACAGTACAGAAAAAGTTTAAATATTTCCACCAAATGAGTTTCTGTTGCAGGCTTTGGCAGAGCAGAGCAGCTGCTAATGGCTTCAGACTGCCACAAAGAGTTCAATACACACACTCTTGGAAAAAAAAAAAAATAAAAAAAAAAAAATCAGAAACAAGCTAATTTCACAGCACAGCGGAGCCCACTTAAACAACTAACTGCTCAGTGTACGAGGTTTATAAACACGCCAGCGCTGCCCAGCAAAGCTACAGCACCTCTGCAGATGAAGGGGCAGGCGGCGTGTGCAACCCTCGGGGAGAAGCTCTGGATCCTTCTCGGCTTTGCCGCGCGCCAGCGCTCACGTCACGCGTCCGAGTACCGCGCCGAGGATTGCCTCGCGGGGACAGTGCTCAGCATAAAGACCCGTTCCCCTCGTAACTGCCACTCGTGAGGGGGGAAAATAATGAACGTCATTGGGACAGAGTGAGATCACTGCGTTTACTCAGCCCAAGCCATAAGGACATGAAGTAAAATATTTTTAAAAGGGTTTTCCACTTCTGGACTAATATAGACATTATCTAATAACTTCTTCCAGGAAAACGATGACCTAATATGCACAGGGGAAAAAAATAACCTGATTAAAAGGCAAAATGAAGCACAAACCTACCTGCATTTATAGTGTTCTACAGCACTTGAGGCTAAAAGGAACTTCCTTGTAGCAGGGCAAGTAGTTAAGCAAGGTAAGAGGAGAGAAGAGCACTTGCACACAAGGTACTACCCTAGAAAAGTCTGTGCTGGAGTAAATAATTTTAAGAGCCAGCCAGCTATTGGTACAGCCTAGCACAGGGGCACCTACCCTGGGTTAGATCTCAGTTACGCTGCCTTGTCTTTGCTCAACTATCTCAGGCTAAACCAGCTCAAACAGACCCACATTAAGGACCTGCAGCAGTACAAGACAAACCCAAAACCAGGATTTAATTCTCAAATTTCCACACCGAAGAGGCTCCAGAAGGAAGAAGCAAGTTCATGTGTGGGCAGAACTTGACGTGATGTAGTTGAGATAGCTACTTCTGTGAGATATACTGTAAAGACTTAGTTTGGGAAAAGAGTTTAGATTCCATATAAACACAGCCAACACGGCTACACGACGTCCTTCCCCATGGAGCAGTGTTACCAAGCATGTGTGTACCTTCCACGATATCCCTCTTGTAGTCGCTGTCGTTGTCGCTGTCCGTAGGCCGGTAATAGATGTAAAATCCCTGGATGGGTGTGTTGTTGTTGCTTGATGTAATATACTAAAAGAGAATTATAAAACACTGCGTTAGAGAAGAAAAATTTTAATTGACTCCTGCTGAGTTGTCATCACTGAATATCCTGGGCCTGTGCAAAGCTTCTGACCCCGTCCCACAGCGTCCTTGTCCCTGAGCTGCAGAGACGGGGATGTGACGGACGCCCCACGGGGGTCAGGAACGGGCTGGACGGTCTCACTCAGAGCTGTGCTCGATGGTTTGATGTCCCAGCGCAGAGCGGTGACGAGCGGCGGCCTCAGGGCTCGGGGCTGGGACCGGCGCTGTTTAACACCTTTGCTGGGGACAGGGACAGGGGGAGCGAGGCCCCTCAGCAAGTTCCCAGCGACACCGAGCTGTGTGGGGCGGTGACACGCGGGGGGAAGGATCCGTCCAGAGGGGCCTGGACAGGCTGGAGAGGGGGGACTGGGCAAACCTCACGGAGGTCAACAAGGCCAAGGGCAAGGTCCTGCCCATGGGTCGGGGCAATCCCCAGCACAAACACGGGCTGGGCAGGGGGGGATGGAGAGCAGCCCCCAGGAGAAGGACCTGGGGGGTTGGGGGGTGGAAAACTGCCCGTGAGCCAGCAACGGGCGCTGGCAGCCCAGAAAGGCACCGAGTGCTGGGCTGCACCCAGAGCAGGGTGGGCAGCAGGGCCAGGGGGGGATTGTCCCCTCTGCTCCGCTCTGGGAGACCCCCCTGCAGGGCTGGGTCCAGCTCTGGGGGCATCAACAGCAGAAGGACACGGACCTGCTCGAGCGGGGCCAGAGGAGGCCACGGAGATGCTCGTGGGGCTGGAGCACCCCCCTGTGAGGACAGGCTGAGAGAGTTGGGGGGTTCAGCTGGAGAAGAGAAGGCTCCGGGGAGACCTTAGAGCGGCCTCCCAGGGCTGAAAGGGGCTACAGGAAAGGGGGGAGGGACTCGTCATCAGGGGGGAGGGATAGGACGAGGGGGAACGGGTTTAAACTGACAGAGGGGAGATTTAGATGAGATCTAAGGCAGAAATTCCTCCCTGTGAGGGGGGGAGGCCCTGGCACAGGTTGCCCAGAGAAGCTGTGGCTGCCCCCTCCCTGGAAGGGTTCAAGGCCAGGTGGGATGGGGCTTTGGGCAACCTGGGCTAGTGGAAGGTGGCCTTGCCCAGGGCAGGGGGGGTGGGACTGAGTGACCTTTAAGGTCCCTTCCAACCCAAACCAGTCGATGATTCTATCTTATCACCTCGAAGCATGTTTGGGTTGTTTTAAGTAAGGTTGTGCAATCAAGGTGTAGGGGGAAGTTTGCACAGAAGCTCCAACAAAAGAGGATGATCAGTTGCTGTGGATGAGCACAAGGCCAAGGGATTCTCACAGGGCTGCAGGAGAGCCTCTGCCACAGAACTCCTCGGACCAGCCAAAAAAAGGGAGAGTGGTGTGGGGAGAGGAGACTGAGCTGGGGCTGACGCTTTCCTCCCACATCACTTTCCAAACTGTCCATTAGGGTTTGACCATGAACGGCCTAAAAATTTCTGTGATTAATGAAAATGGAAAAGTTAAGACCATTTTGACTTCACAAAGAGTTAAGATCACTCTAAAAAGGGATATTTTACTTTAAGTTATGCAGCCTCCTGAGGAACTAGAGGTTATTTTACGTTTATTATCCTTAACATCTCTTAAGGCTGAGCTAGCAGAGCAAACTAACCCTGAGAACTCCACACACTAAATCCTCCAAAGTATACCGGGGGTTAGATTTCAAAACAAGAGCAAAGAATTTCTGTGGGTTTCAATAAGGACTTTAAAGTACTTGTTTACAAAAGATGAGGTAACAGGGGAAAGGAAAACGTTTCTCTAACATGAAACCTCTGCTGGGCGTGAGGGGGGACGGCAGGTCCTACACGCAGCGCCCGCTTCCAGCCAGCGCAGCCTGGATTGACAAAAGCAGCAGGAATTGCAGGACACGAAGCCAACTCGCTCGCAAGGCACGGCACGAACAGCGGTTTGGACGGAGTTAAGCCCGCTGGTGCCTCTCGACACGCCTCTGCCACAGCAGGTGGACTGAGGCGGCTGCAGCCTCTCACCGAGCTGCCAGTTGGGCGCCCGTCTGGCGTCACCCGAGGCGGCGTGTGGCATCCCCGGGGGCTGCGAAGGGGAGAGCGAGGTGCAGGGAGGCTGGGAGACGGCGCAAAAGGCAGCACACAACTCACACGGCTGTCCTGGAGTGCCCTGGTTTGGCCAGGATGGGGTTAAGTTTCCCCAGCAGCGGGGGGAGCTCCAGCCGGGTTATTCAGATCCCAGGGGACCGGTCGGTGAGCACGTGTGTTACACCATCGCTCTCCTCTTGCTGCTGGTTTGGTAGCTACATTGCTCTGTTCATTGTTATTGCTGTTGTTCTTATTGTTATTGTTGTTGTGTGTTGTGTTGCTGTCACACTGTTGTATTAAACCTTCCTTATCCCAGCCCAGGGCTTTGTATTTCACTCCTTTGTGGGCGAGGGGCAGCGGCCGTGTGGTCTCAGACCCCGGCAGGGACTAAACCACCACATGGAGGAGGAAAGGGGGCTTGGAAATGGGGGGCAAAGGGCTGGAGAGGCAAACGGCCCAGTAAGTTACCCGATTCTGCAACACAAGCATGAAGTGGCTCTTCTGGGAAAAAGATCATCTCGGGGAGGGGAAACCACCCCTCCCTACCCCACCGTCAGCTCTCAACCCTCGCCTTTTAAGAGCCAAAACAGGAAAAATTGCCCTGCAGCCGTGGGAAGCAGAGGAGACAGTTACACCTACCGTCCACTTTAACATGATCTGGGTGTCGCTGATGGCTTCGGTGTAAGCGATGTGGGGGCCCGTGATGGGGCGGCTGGAAAAGCGGCTGGTAAAGCCGGCCACTTGGTAAGGGCGAGACGCTGCGCTGCGCGGGCTCTCCCCGTACGTGTTCACCGCTATCACACGGAACCTGTACATTTCTCCTTTTAAGGGGAGAAGGGAAAGAAAGACCTTGTAGCAAAACAAAAAACGTGAGAGAAAGATGTTGTAGCAAAACAAGCACTGGAAGCAGGACTCGAGGAGACTAAACAGCTTAGGAAGTGCTTTTTGCACCACGTCCAATTAGGAAAACCGTAGGACTGCTTGTCGCAGACTAATGTGGACATCAGAAATATAAACAGCTTCTCGAAGCAGTTAGGGAAATCCACTCAAGAAAAATCCAAAGGCTGTTACGCACAGACATGGAGATGCCTCCACCAGCTCGGGAAGTCCCTAAACTTCAAACTGGTGGGCACCGAGAAGATGCTCCCAAGGTTGCCCATCATCATCCCTTTCTCCTCTTCCCCTGAGCTTTCAGGGCTGGACACCGGGAGAAGTCAGGACAGACATTTCTCCATTAATGCATTTTTCTCTTTTTGCATTCTGAGTGCTTACTAGAAGGACAATTAAGTTCAAAATAGCAATAATACATAACCCTCCTCTCCACATGAAAACGTATTGAATTGTGGTGGGTTTTTTTTTTTTCCACTTGGAAAGCCAGAAATCAACTTGACCTCATGTAACGAGCTCCTATTCCACACGAAAAAGAATCTGCTAGCCGACCAGAAACAGAATAATCCAAGCAGAAGTGGGAAATGAAACAACCAAAGCGCTGCAGCACGCCCTCCTCATCTAGGCAACAGCTGAGGCGAAGGAAAGATCATTTTTAATACCTGGCTCCAAGCTACGAACTTCCACAGACAGCTTAGAAGGGGAAATGTTGTCAGCTGCAATCAGCCAGTCGCTGTTCCGACCCAGGCGTTTATACTCCACTTTGAAGGCGGTAATGGGGGAGCCACCGTTCGCTCGCGGGATCCACGTGACGTAGACGGATGATTCCGACGCTGTGGAGATCGTGGGTCGGTCGGGAGCTTCTGGAACTGCAGTGAGAAACGCAGTTACAAGAGGATTAGACTCAGCTGAAACCTCATTTTCTGTAGCAACCGATTAAACTAGTTGCTGATGATTAGACTTCACGTGTTGGCAAGGAGAATCTTACATCCTCCTGTAATAACTACTCCTCCTGTAATAACCACTCCCCTCACTTCTGAAAAAGATGCCTGAAGAGCAGAAAACACAGGCATCAATTAATTTATCAATATAATAATCAAAAGCAATACGGTGTCGCACTCCCCCAACCCACCTCTACACGGAAGCAGAAACACATCCGAAGTAAAACGGAAAAATTTGGTTCTCATCTTCCAAACACCAGCATTCCCCCAGACCCACGGAGACCTCAGTCCACCCGCACTAACGATCGCTCTATGGCCAGAGAAATGAGAACGAAGCATGCAACAGAGGATATACTTACTGCACTCACTTGAAGTTACAGACAGCAGTGGAACAGAGAGAATGGAAAGAGGTGGTGTTAGTAAATCCAGTTATAACCATTCTGACAACTGATGTGAGGCTTTACTAAGCTGGCTTATGTTCATTGACACAGGGCCGGGCACTGATGAGAGGAGGAACTGAGCAAGGAACCAAAACCTCTCCACTCACCTCTGGTTTTATCCAAAATTTTAGATACCAAGTCACCTTTGAGATCTCAACCCCTGAGTAAATCTGCCTGAATCAGGTCAATGAGTTTAAAGGCCGGGGTCATGACAAGAAGGACTATAAACATGCTGTTTCCACCAGAAACCAGGCTAAAAAAATCATTCTACTGGGAAGTGGTTGTATCTTCTTGCCATCAGAAATAAGCCCACCCCTGAGATGCCACAGGAAAACACTCAGAACAGATATAAGCCACTCTGAGAACTTAAAACCCTCGACATGTGCATCTCCCATTTCCCTTCTTCCTCTGGATCTTTCACAGTGGAAGAAAAAGAGAAAGCCAGAGTGTTTAACAAAAAGCAACTGCAGATTTAAAAACGAGCAGCAAGAACGTGGCTTATATGGGATAAACTTATTTTTTGAGAGCTATACATGCAGGTAACAGCATCCTTGGAAATATTATCTATTCGCTAGATTAGGGCATGCATTTGCTAAATTCAGAGCTTCAAATACCCCACCACAGATGCCAAAGTCTGTAAGAAACGCACTGCTGAGTTATCACTGCGGAAACCTGAGGTGCCAAGGCAGGTATTTCCAGTGCTGACTCACTGACTGGAGTCAGGTAACCTTTCCGTTAATCCTAAAAGCACAAACTACGACCTTTTGTTCTGGAAACACACAGAAGCAGCTGGCAGATATCTGACCTCACTCACAGAAATCCCACAAGAGAGGAAAAATACCTCTATCAAAGAAGCCTGGGGAAGCAAATGGGAAATAGAAGAGGTAATGCAGGCACCTAGAGCAGCAGTAACCCAAGCGAACTTCGATGCACCTGCCTGCAGCACAACTGCCAGCCCGTACACCTACCTCCGCTGTGCCGGGAGAGGTCCGGGAGGACGACACCAAAGTTATTGGTCCCTTCATGAACAGCGGGATGTTTGGGAACGCCTACCGGCGGGGATGGAGCCTGGGTGTTTTTCGAGGATGATGTTTTTTCTACGAAACATTTGATAGATGGGACATGAGCTCAGGGACGGGGTAAGGAAACGCTGTTCATCGCCTCTCGCCATGTGCTCAGTTCCACGAAATCACCCGCTGCAGCGCAGGGGACTAAAGCTCCAGATCACGGGCTGAAGAGTCAGGGTAGCAGTCAGGGAGTCTCTTCAGGGGAGCAAGAGGAGACCCCCCCTCAGCCCAGGGCTCCTGCGCTGTGGTTAAGTGACAGAACACCTGCAGCCCCGCCGCGCTTTGCCGCAATGTCGCTGGCTCCTGCTGGGGTTTCACAGCCCCCTCTCATCCCCAGAATCACAGCAGCTGGTGGAAAATGCACAGACATCCACCTCTGGGGAAAGAGGTTCTGTACAAACGCTACGGAAGCGGCGTGAGGCCACAGCTGGACCCAGGGCACTGGGCTGAGCAGACCTTTGGCCCGCGGCAGTACGTATGTATGAATCCACAGGTTTCACAAATATATTAACAAAATGATAAGCTATCCCGTTCTTGTACATTAGTGTGGAAAATATCTGATTGCATCTACCAGCATCCAAGCTTTAAAGAAAAATAAACCTGCTTTGATTAGAAATGCTCTTTGGCTCGTCGCTGTCTGCATGTGACCACCAGAGCGGCCGGCTGCCAGGTTTTCACCCAGGGGTCTGCAGGACCGAGCAGAGGCAGAGCTGCTGATACATGAAAACTTGGTGGTGCAGGGAGTTTCTTTTGTGGTACTCTGAAAAAACCCAACAGGGACAGGCTGCTCCCTGACTTAGCTCCTTTAAGCGATGGAGAGAAGCAATTTGTACCTCTATTACGGTATAAATCTCAACAATCATACCAAAAATAATATTATCAAGCTTTTAATAGTTTCTCCTTCCCAACAGCCCTGGTAATCACAGAATCATCTCGGTTGGAAAGGACCTTGAAGATCATCCAGTCCAACCATTAACCCAGCATTGACAGTTCCCAACTCCACCAGATCCCTCAGCGCTGGGTCAACCCGACTCTTCAACCCCTCCAGGGATGGGGACTCCACCACCTCCCTGGGCAGCCCATTCCAACGCCTAATAACCTGTTCTGTAAAGAAATGCTTCCTAATATCTAGTCTAAACCTTCCCTGGCACAACTTGAGGCCATTCCCTCTTGTCTTACCTTGTCTTATCCTCTTGTCTTATCCCTAACGCCCAGGGACTTTTGCCCTACAGCTCTATTAGCTATTGCAGGCTGTTCTTTAACAACTAAACCACAGAACCTTTCGTCTGTGGCCCCGCAGACAACAGAGGGGACGTAATTTCAGGAAACATCCCCTGGGAAGCGCAGGCCACCGGGAGCACCGTGCTGACCTACCTTTGCTGGTGCGGAAGGTCAGCATGGCGGGCTGGCCCTCGCCGGCGCCGCTCCTCGCCACCATCAGGACCTCGTAGAGGCTGGAAGGCTCCAGCTCGGTGAGGCGCAGCTGGTTCTCGCTGCCGGGGACGCGCACCGTGTGCCAGCTCCCCGCCGCGCCGACGCCGTCCTCCAGCTGCAGCGTGTGGGGGAGAAAGCTCCACGTCAGCAGCGAGCGCTCAGGGCTCGGCCCACGCTCGGGTCCCCCAGCGCTGTCGCACACGAGCATCCCAAGGGCCTCTGCCACTTGCCAACCCCCCCTGCTTCCCTGTACCCGGCCACGGTTTGCTTCCAAGTGCTCCTGCCACAAATCAGCTCTTCTGCAACTACCTTTATAGCGCTCCTTCAACAAACACAACTTATTTTCCCTCTCCGTACACACGCAGACGCTTGTTTTTGGAAAAAAAATGGTCATTTTCACTCCTGGCTAAAACTAGCAAAAGACAAAATAATTTTAAAGACTTCCAGCAGCCTTTAGCTGGCAGCAGGCGTGACATTAAAGGCTGAACCCAACACCCTAATGAGAAAGATATGTTCCCTCAACCATCCCAGCTCTTCCTGGACTTAAACATTTTAAAATATTTATTGGCTAAAATGGGCAACAAGAAGCACATCTTAGTTACTTCTCAAGGACGGGAAAAAAAAAATCAGCAGGGAGACCAAAGATTTGTTTTTTATTAATGCATGTGTCCTCTTTTTTCTTTTTTAAAAAAACCCACTTTCTAATTGAACAGTGAAATCTCCAGCTCCATTTAAGAAAGGAGAGAGATTCAGGGTAGTCTCTTAATGCTTGACCTTTACAGGGAAACATTACCCCAGATCCCAAAGGAAAAAGACAAAGATTCTACCAAAAATAAACTACTAAACAATATAAGACTTTAATAAAACATGGAAGGCAGATCTAAACGCTGTGGATTATCAAAGGGGTTATGCCAGAGGTCTTTGTTAAAGTATTTTCTTCTGAAGCGATCACTCTAAGGCTTTTATTGCCCCAACCTTCCCCCCCTCTTTAAAAGAGGGAAATCAATAAAATAATTTAATGACACAAAGCGAACACCACCCTAAAAACACATGGTAAACTCCCTGCTGAGAAATGCATGAGCGAGCACATTGAACGTGGAACGGATTGTTATGAGTGAAGCATCAAAAAAAGGTCAAAGTAGCATTCAAAGCTTTCAGTGCTTATGTGAACCAACCACCTTTGGATGAGAAATGATATCAACAGGCTTTGGCACTGGGTTTTCAGGAACTAACAGGTCAAAAATCTAAGCGTTCCCTCCAGGCAAAGACAAGATCAGGATGCAGGGGATTAAAAAGCTTATGAAAAATAAACCAAACAGCTTTGCCACGCAGAAAATTGTTTGCTTGGAAGAACGGGCACAGGCATTGCTTGGCTCTGATTTTAATCAAGAGTTCACTGCTGACACACCGGTTTTAAGGACGTGACAGGCATCTGCTGCGGGAGTTTCAGTTCCCTTTTGTACTTGATAACTTCAGTTTAACAGGGTCTCTTTGGGACGCCGAGTAGTAAACTCTTATTAGGTTAATGCTCATCTTCCCTTCTGCTCTTGTGTACCTACCACAGAGTCACTCAGGTTGGAAAAGCCCCTCGGGATCAGCGAGTCCAACCCTCAGCCCGACTCTACAAAGTTCTCCCCTACCCCACATCCCCCCACAGCTCATCCCAACGGCCCTTAAACACACCCAGGGGTGGGGACTCCCCCCCTCCCTGGGCAGCCTGTTCCACTCTCTGACCACTCTGTCGGGGAAATATTTTTTCCCCATGTCCAGCCTGACCCTCCCCTGTTGCAGTTTAAAGCCGTTCCCTCTTGTTCTGTCACTGATCACCTGGGAGAATCACTACCAGCTTCAAGCTTGCTCACACAAATGCATTTTTAACACCACTGAAGTCATCTATGATACGCTCTGGAGCCCCGTTCTCCACCGACCATAATGATATCGTAAAGGAAATAAAAGCCTGGGCTCTGCAGAATAAATCTCACTTAAAACTAGACCGAACAGCACACTTGTGCCCAACTTCAGCCATCCCTAAAACGAGCCGCCTGCGTGGTACCGCGGCATTCAGCAATATCCTGGGTCCCCTCTGGCCTGACCCCGCGTTCCTGCTCGCACCCGTCGCTGCCCCGCGACGCACAAGCGGTACCTTGCGGTATTTCACGAAATAGGCGTTGATGGGCGAGCCCCCGTCCCGGCCCGGCCGCCACACCAGGCTGTACGTGTCGGGCTTCGGCGTCTGCGGGGGGCTGAGGATGATGGGGGCTTCGGGGGGCGCGGCGGCACTCGGGGCCTTCTCCGTCACGGCGGCCGGCGAGCTCGAGGACGCCGCTGGTGCGCCCCAATCGCCGTCGCCTTGGTCGCTCTGGGCAGCCTCCAGGGGAGCCGCTGCTTCTGCTTTGGTGCCAGTTTCTAAAGGAACTGCAAAGGGAGGAGCCTGGTCACACCCCGAAGATGAGGGACGCTTTCCCCGCGCAGAGGGGACACTGCATCATTTAAAAGCGTCATTTTCAAACAAGCCCTGCTGCAAAAACCAGCTCAGGAGATGTCCACGCAGACCTGAGCCCCCTCCCAAGGCATGCCCTTGCACGCTGGCTATTTTTTCAGGGCAGAACAGCATTTTTTTGGTTTACTTTTGTTTTGGTTTTTTTTGTTTTGTTTTGTTTTTTTTCCCCACAGTAGCAAAGAGAGAAAACCTAAAATGCAACCGTGCAGGCGTGGTTTGACTAGCATCTCTGAAATTAAGTGGTGGCAATGCAAGTTAAAAAAAAAAACAACATAGCTGCTACACTTGTGACACAAACGGAGTAATTTTAAATTAATTGCAGTTGTACAAGGAACTTTTCATGGCCTGAACTGGCAGGCGCACAAGAGGACATTCTCCTACCTCAGCTTCTGAGGTTTCAGCTGTAATTTTGATCAGCTTTGAAAGTCGCACGGCTCGACTACTTCATTTCAAAATTTATGCTGAGAATAAACTCAGTTTACAGGCAGATCTAACGCGCAATTTAATACCAACGCATTTCTAGAAATCCTGCTCCAGCCTCCTCCATCCTATTTACTTTGCCTGGCATGAAAAAAAAAAAATAAAAATACATGTAACATCAGTAGCTCGAAGGAGGCTGCGAGACAAAAAGAAAGCACTGTTGGGCCGACACGGGGCTCGCCAGCATTCCAGGCAGGAAAGGGGAGGCAGGTTGGACATCTGAGATTATCCAGGACAAGTAAACGTCAGTGCTTAAAACGGGGACGTTTGGGAAGCAGCACAGCTCCTCCAGGTCGCAGGCTGCAGCGCCGGGACCGCCAGATGTTCTTAGCCCTGTCCGTCCTCTCAGATTTGTGTAGGTTTATGTTACACGCCGGGGTCTGGAAGGGGAAGGGAATGAAGGGAACTTGGTTTACAAAACAAACAAATTCCTTGGTAATGTAAAGCCTAGGCAGTGTTAGCCTGGCTGACTCAGATTCCTCTAAACCTCCATTAAAATACCAGCAGCAAGTGTGGCTGCTATTTTTGGCCACTTTTTAAAAAGCTGGGAAGGGAAGGAAAGTTCTCTCTTCAAATTGAAGCCACGCTCTCAGCAAGCATTCCGTGTTTGTTTCTTCCTATTTATTTAGCGATGCCACAAAGTTTGGAGACCGAAGAGGGGAACAAGACGGGGAGGACGTCCCCCAAGGCAGATGGGGTTGGCTTAAAGCGTCAGACGCCCCCAGAAGAGTCTCCAAGCGAGAGGGCAGCGCCTGTCAGCGGAGCAGCAGGGAGGGGACGCCGATATTGGAAACAAATGCCGCCTCCGCTCGAGGCAGCGGAAGGCCCCGCTGGGTTGTGGTGGACCCCGAGGATTTGAGGGCGGGCACGGGATGGTTCGACGCCCGCGGGGGAAATGGACTCTCGCGCGTGGAGAGATCGTTGTGGTTTAGGCTGGTGACAGGGGACCCGCAGCCGTCGCCGTGTTTATTGCTGCGAGAGGGGAGGCGGCAACAACTGGCAAGGAGGTTGAGTTCTTGCTTTGGAAAATAACCCCCGGGTAACAATTTCCATTAAGCAACTTGGAGCTAAGCTCTTCTTGCTAAGTTTCTGGCATAATTGCTGCCCATATAAACCAGCACATCAGGCCTCTCTTTGCTGCTGTGTCATTATACAGCTCTCTTGGGCTGCTGCTTTCAGGGCCATCCCTTTCCCCTCAGCCACGGAGACCTACTCTTCTTCCTTGGATTCCCAGCCCCACTGACCAAAGTTGGGACAAACCAAAGGCTGTATGTGCCCAAAATCCTGCCTCTGACAGCAACCAGAGGACTGAACGTCCCAAACTTGGGCATTCAAAGAGTGTGTTCGTGGCTTTCACTCGCATTCTCCATGATACCCAGTATTTTACAGCTGGCTGTTGAGTCTCCCCATCGGCTGCCTCATTGCAAAGGCAAAGAGCCCTCACCTTTTCAGCCTCTCCCCCTGCAAAAACTATTCTGCACCCCTATGAACCCACCCGCTGTGCTTCCCAGCGCCTCTGCTTGTTCTCCTACCCCCTTCTTGAAACAGGGGCACAAACACACAGGCAGATTTCAACCCGCTGGCGTGCCCTGGGTTTGCAGCGGGGAAACCTTTGTATTCTGTCTCCGCTGTGCAAACAGCTCGCGTTCCCAGGCAGTGCTTCCCTGCTGCTTAAACAGCCAGAGGATCCTCCCTCCTTAGGAGCTCTCCGAGTACCTTAGCCCAGGCTGGGAAAGCGCTCTGCAAATCCAAACACAGCGCAGCAGTGAAGCCCCCCGCGCCTGGCGAGGCTTTCCCATCACCCTGTGACTTCCCAGAGGTGCCTGGCTTCTGCGCTGCTCTCCGCTGGATCACCCACCTACCTGCAATAAGGGCTACTCTTCCCTGTGTTTTGTACTAACCCACCCGCTCCTCAGACTTCCTGGAGTGCATTTTCCTCCTTCATCTCCATTAGATGAAGATATTTTGGAGAATTAACCCCGTGTTTAGTAGCTCTGGGAAGCTACTGCCATCCCTGCAAACACCACAACGGTCTAAAAAAGACCTTAAAATACACGCCGTGGGTACGGCATCCTAAGGCTATCATTTAACATTTTGGTGGTTTCTCACTATGATGGCAGCTTAAGTTGCCCTGCCCGCTTTTAAACCATGCAATGAATCACAGCGTGGAATAGATCCAGCAGAAAGAAAGAAAAAAAAAAAAAAGGATACATTTTTCAGCCAAATAAACTCTCTTACTGTGTTCTTGCACAAGGCAAATTACAGGAATGAGCTGCTGAGGCTGAGAGCTGCTTAAGCTGATCCTTCCACCCAAGATGTGCACTGGGATCACAGCTCAAGTCACTCAGGTGTTTCGGAAGCACTACCTGGCACGAATTCTTCATTAAGCCATCTAAATGTTTGAGCATGTCTTCTGGCACGGTTGGGAACTGTTCTAAAACCCTCACAGCTCCCAGAAACTACTTAAGGACTTTTATATCAAAACCAAATGCCTCAACCACCCTCCGCACCATAATCAGCAGCTAGTACAACGTATTAGAAACCGATAAAAGTTAATAAACAAAACGTTAAAATTGAACTTACTGCCATAAAATTCTGAGGCGAAGCAGTGGGATATTTCTGTTTGACACAGAGTGAGTTCTGGGATGATGTTTAGTTTTGTGTTTCCACTCAGCAAGGTCCAACAATAACTTGCTCATAAAACTACAGGACGGGATCACCTTCTTGAGCTTTCTCCTTTCTTTCTTCCTCTAAGGGAAGCTTAAGCATCTTTTAAATTATTTACCTTAGTTTTAAACTCTAATCGGTGGTAACGAAGAACTCTAAATACAGAGCCACATATTAATTCTGCTGACCTTAAATCCCGCTGATGTTCAGCTAAATTTACTCAGGTAAGACGCTGAAAGAGCCGAGAAGCTCAAGTCACTTAATTTAACTAAAAACCTGGATCCTGGTTCTTGTGAAGGGAACCTGGGGGAGCTTAAACTTGTTTATTAATATCACATAATATTCCAATGGGAAGAAAGGAAGTATCTCTCTCCCACCTTGACTTTAGTATAAGAATTGTCTTTTCCTAGTAGCAGCTTCGAGAAGTTTAGAAGGAAGCCACCCTTGAGCAGTTTTTATCACACCTAAGGATGCTGATGCACGCGGCCGTTCCTCCTTTGCTGAGGCAGAAGGGAGGAACTGGTCCACGATGACAGCTTTGACTGCTCTGCTCCGTTTCCCCAGGACACCCGCACCACCAACCTCCGTTCATTCCTTACCTTGAGGCATTTCTAACCTAGGTCAGGGAGCCGTTTGGGCTTTAAGCTTACCGACTGTCAGGAAGGCTTTGGACACCACGGAGCCGTGCTCGTTGACGGCCTCGCACGTGTACTCCCCGGCGCGCTCCGGGGTGACGTTCCTCAGGTGCAGGGAGCTCGAGCCCGCCTGCGACACGGAGACGCGGGCGGGCCCCGCCGGGGGGCTGCGCCGGGGGCCCGCGGCCAGGAGCCCGCTGCTGTCGTACCAGCGGATCACGGGCACGGGCCGGCCGCTGGCCTCGCACGAGAGCGTCGCGTCCCCACCGGCGACCACCGCGACGCTGCCTGGTGAGGAGACGATAACTGGCCTAGAGCCTTTGCCTGGGGGGGGGAAACACAAGCCGAAGAATTAATTTGGCTAAGGAATATGACAGTTCATGCCAAAAAGAGTCAGCACAATTAAAAAGAATCACACATGCTTCTTTTTAACCATTTTTAAGAGTTATTTCTTCTCTAGACAGCCTCTCCAGCCTTCCTTCCCAGACTGATCAGCCGAGACTCATGTTTAAATAGAAAACTACGCTCAAACCACACTACAGATTTTTTAAATAACAAAGACCTGACTGTCAGTGGGGAAGGCAGTGCACGCAAGACCGGCTTAGTCCACTCCACAGACAAGCAAGTCCCAAAATCTCCGCTCAGCCAGCCTCTGCAGAGCTCACACCCATCCCAGCAGGCACAGGGAAGGTCAAAAGCTTCAACTGCACACGAGAGGGAGAGAACAGGACCAGCAGCGGCCTTGCCAATATCCTTGACCTGGCAGAAATCAAGTTCTCTGGGTATCAGGAGGTATGTTAGACTGAGAAGTGATCAAAAAGGCTACTGGTACCTGCTGGTCTGGTACAGGGCGAGCGGGCACCAGCCCCAAATCTGATGATTGTTTTGTTAACTTGAGGATATGGAATGGGCATAATTACTCATCAGCCAACGCTGCTAAGAACACCAGTTATCCAGCACAACTAATTCTATTTAAGGATAAATCGTGCCAAATTCAATCATAAGCCGATTTAATTGCAGGTTCTATGTAACCACACTGCTCCAGAAATACCGACAACTCTGAAAATTCAACTGAAAGCACCTTCTTTGTAAGGTTTGCTACAAACAGAGGTCAGAAACAAATCAATATATAACCTAGGGGGGAAAAAAACCCAACCAAAAAACCCCCAATGGAATAGAGCTCGAAGTACAACGGCCCCGTTTGAGCTCGTGAGGGCTGCGAGTGCTCGTACCCGGCTGGACACGAAGCCTCCCCGTGGACTGCGCAAACCCGAGGCCGTTGTCCGCGACGCACTGGTACAAGCCCGAGTCCTCCCGGGCGGCGGCGCGGATCCGCAGGCGGTTTCCCGCGGGCAGGTGGCGCGGGGAGAGCCGGAGCGGGGCCGCGTTGTGCAGCCAGGTCAGGGCGGGAGCGGGGCGGCCGCGCGCGCCGCACCAGAGCTGCACGGTCGCGCCAGCGGCCACGGTCTCATCCTGCAGTCCCCTGGAGATGGAGGCAGGCTCTACAAAGGGAAGTAATTTTACATAAATCACTGCGTGTTGGTCCGAGCCCAAGTCCTGGAAAAAAAAACCTGCAAAATGTCACACAAGCTGATCGTGTACGAAGGCCAAGCAAGCACCACACAGCTCTAGCTCTGCGCAGCCTAAAGCTGTTTTCCCCATGCACACGCTTACTCCAGTGGTCTCTCCCCTCTATTCCAGTCACTACTATAAAAGAAAGAGCTGTATTTTCAAACTAACTCTGCAGTGACACCCCCATAACAAAGCGTATATTGTGTCTCAACGGGTTACTTTGACAAATACGTTTCAAAAACCAAACAAAAACAGCCACGGAGGCAAAAACCTCAAACAAGAGGAAAAGCTGCTACAAAGGCGAGTTTAGGAACAACCTGCAGCCACACAGAGGGGGCCAAATCGATTCCTTTTGCTTTTGTTTATGTCCTCATCCAAACCTATCACCTCTCCTTGCCAGCTTTTTGCTTATATACAGCCTCAAAGGAGAAACACCTGATCCCTGGCACAGCATCGGCGCTGCATCCCATGTGCGCTCTGCAGAGAAAGGTCAGTCCTGCCCTCAGAGTTTGTTGTCCTTTACTGTTTAATTATTTCAGACTGTGAAGGGTTTGAAGGGATAAATAGTCATGGATTTTAATTTGGGAGAGATAGTGAGATCGGGTCATTAGGAGTGTATCTTTACTCTCTATTTTATGTCGAGAAAGCACATGAGGCTGTTTGTAATCGGGCGCCCAAGCCAGCAAGCGTGCAAAGAAACCGTCCACCGCCCGGACGTAAAAAATTATTTATTTCTTACCCAGTACAGTAAGCGAATAGTTAACGTATTTCACTCCTCCAGATTCGTTTCCCACCAGGCAGGAGTAGTTTCCAGAGTCCGAGGCCTCGAGCCTGTCGGTCACCAGATGGGAGTGCAGCAGCTTCCACCTGCCCCGGCTCAGCGCGTCCCGGCCGTCTTTCACCCAGCGGACGGGCGCGGGGGGGAACCCGCTGACCACACACTCCAGCGTCAGGGGGCTGTGCCGGGGCACCGCCAGGCTCTGCGGGGCCAGGGGGTGCACTATGTGCGAGACACCCGAGGAAGAGCCTGCAAGGAAGGAGAGGAGGCTTATCACCACGCAGCCGTTCGAACCGCCCTCTCCCATCCCGCCCTCCAGGCCTGAGGTCCGTCACGTCTTTCAAACAGCCGCTTATACTCGTGGCTAAGCACGATGCTGTAACGCTCTCTTCCAGAAGTCCTGCTCTGAAATCACTGGAATACGACCAGTATCAACTGGCGACTGGAATATCAGCAGTGTCACCTGCTTGAGGGCTGAGCACATCCTCAGGATCCAAAAAGCAGCCGAGCTGCTCCTCCACCGTACGGGGAAATAAGGATTGAACGTGCAGCTCACGCAGGACAGATTTTACATAACGTGGTATTTGAGACCAGGGGGTATTTAGGCTGACACGCCCACGCTAAAAACCTTTGGGCTGTTATTTATTCAGTTTTGAGATGTGTTCGTTCTGGAAAGGCGACCTGAAATACTCACGTGTGACTACGAGCTTACGTCCAGTGAGTTCTGTTCTGAGATCGTGAGTAACCGGGTTGTACGCTGCACATTTATAGGATCCTCTGTCTTCTAAAGATACATTCAAAATCTGCAGGTTTCCAGATGGAAGAATTAGGTAGTTGTCTAAACGAGTGGGGAAGGAAAAAGAAGATTGTGTTTAATTTCAAAAAAAGGCTTCCTTTTTAAAATTTTTTAAAAATTATTTTAAATAGCTCATCAGATATATCAATCTGCTCTAAATGTGGGATCACAACGAAATCATGTTGCCACACAAAGGGTATTAATTGACAAAGGTGGGTTTAAATAAAACGACTTGCATGGGAAGTTCAGGGCCGTTGGGATGAGCTGGGGGGGATGTGGGGTAGGGGAGAACTTTGTAGAGTCGGGCTGAGGGTTGGACTCGATGATCCCGAGGGGCTTTTCCAACCTGAGTGATTCTGTGATTTTGCGAGTTTTTAGAAGTTTTCTTCTTTAAGTTTTAAGAAAAAAAAAATAAATCCAGGCAAACTTTTATTGGATGTTTACACTGGGGACCAGTGGCATAAAACATCTCACCTGTTGATTGTTCCAGCCATTTTCCCCGCACCTGAAAGCGAACCTGGGCTCTGGGATTACTCTCTGGCACCTCGCAGCCAACGAAAGCCGTGCCCCCCTCCTCTGCTGCAACGGCAGCTTTCTCCGATGTACCAAAATCAGCTAAACCTGGGAGAGATTGGCAGGAGGTTAAGAGCAGCCGGGGCTCGGGAAGGGGGGGAAGGCAGCAAGCGCGGTATTTGTGTTTAAAATACAGCTGGGTTCAAGCCGATTGTCTTCTCTGGTGCAGCATTTGGACACTCATAGCAACAGGCTTGGTCTTTTCCGTAAGAGCATGAACCCTCCCGTGCACACAGAAAGGGCCAGACTTCACATGGGAATAGTGAGGAAGGAACAAACCATTCCTGCGTTCCCCCAGCTGCTCCAGGAACGGCAAGCCGAGGTGCCGCTGGTGAGGGAGGGCTGCTCGTGGGCTCCGAGGGCGCTGCAGAAGACAACTGACACTAACAGCAGGAAGCCCCTGCCCAAGACACCTGAAATTGTCTTTCTGCGATGATAATTAAGACAAGTACAGCAGCACCTCCCACTCAGTGCCATGAGGCAAGCAGAAAGCCTCAACAGCCAACAGCACCTTCTAATTTGCCACTAAGAGTCTCAAAGCGAGGAGAAAAGTGCGAAAGCTGCTCTTCTACTCCCTTCACCTTCAAAGCATCTTCTAGGTTGTGAAGTTTGTCTAGGTTAGCCACCCTTACAGCTCTCTTGAGAGGGTCTTGCTAGGGGTCAGTACTTTACCAAAACACTTACTTCTCTCACTTATAAGAAATTTTCCTCCCAGGAGGATTTTGGACATGCTCCATAGATGAGGTACCCTTACACAGAAATCACTCAAATCCTGCTGGACAAAGGCCCGATTCAGACAGCCCTGCAACCCCAAGCAGACAAATCGTGCTCACGGAGGAATACTCTATCCCCATTCTCAGCACCACATCGTCCTTTCCATGTGGAAAACATTGCCCTTCCTCTTCTGGAGCTCTTTAAGATGAAATAATTTACAGATCAAGCACCAAGGCAAAGACCGATTCGAAGAACCAGTGCAACAGAGAAGGGAAATGGTCCTTGAAAGGACAGAAGAGTGTCCCCACCTGAAGAACATCTAGATAGTTTTAACCAAATAAAATGCTACAAGTGAAAAGGAAACTCCGCAGCTCCCGCTTACTTCCCAGGCAACAATTCCCCCTCATTTCTCCTCAACTCTCAGGCACGCTTCTGCATGGCAGCTCAGTTGCTCTTCCAAGATCCTTTTTGAAGAGAAGCTTTTGGGGACCTTGTACTTACTTTCAGGTCAATTCGCTGAAGCGAATGTTATGGCACTGAATAATATTTGTATTTGCTGGAAAGGACTCTTGAGGTCTTTCAGCTCCAAATGAAGCTGTCACCAACACTAAATCAATCAGGTGTGGTTTTGTCTGGTTGAGTCTTTAAAAGCCTCCAAGGATGGGGAACCACAAGCTCTCTGGGGGAATCTGTTCCAGGGCTGCATCACCTGACAGGTCTCAGATGACACAGGAAAAAAAATTAAATTGGTGGAAAGTGCAGAATCGATTGCATACTAAGTACTGGCTGAGGAAAAAACAAACCCCACACCTTGAAACTAAGTGTTTTCTAAAAGTCAAAGAAAAACCAACCATGCAAACCAGCTGAGGTCTATATAATTTGCAAGGAGTGAGGAATATAAAGAAAAATTAACTTACTGCCCACCGATACCGTTGCAGGCCTGCTGACGACAGCACCCACGCTGCTGCTGGCGATGCACTGATAGCGGCCAGACGTTGCCAGGCTGAGGGAGACGATTGTCAGAGATCCTGCCTGGATTTCCACCTCTCCTGCCTTGCTGTCCAGGGGCTCCCCATTAAACAGCCAGGAAAGGCGAGCCGCGGGGGGCTCGGCAGAGCAGCCCAGTTGTACCGGCCCACCAGGCTTCTGGACAGTGGACAAGGGCTCAGAAATAAAGCGGGGAGTTAGATCTAAAAGGAAATACAAGTTATATTCAGTGAGCGAACAGCATTTGGCATGAACACGTGTGATGAGGTTGATGATGCACTGACTGGTACAAAAGGCTGTAACCTGGTTTATGGCAACGCTCCTGCCGCTGCTCACAGACCTGGCAAACTTCTTTCATCAGAAGGTGAAATATTGCTCAAAAACTATTCAGATCAAACACAGGCAAGTCTAAACTCCAAGCTTCAGCGATACTCAAGCAGATGTCACCTTCTCCTATGCAAGAGGAGCTCATGGCAGACTCCTGCTCTCTCTCAAACACCGGGGAAAAGATTCAACCCCCCTGAAGAGGGAACAGCGGTTAAAGGAAGGTGGGTTCAGCGTACAGGAGGGTGAGATACACCCCCAAGCGTGCACAGGGCAAAGGCATCACGCCTGCTAGGGCAGCAAAAGCTGCAATCCCACTGGATTTATTCGGGGTGAAGGAGCACCCGTCACCTGAAGAGAGGGAGTCCGGGAACACGCAGCTGTAGCTGATCTGTCCCACACGAAGCGAGCCCGGACGTGACTTGTAAAATTTTAGAAATGGTAGGAGCCTGCCAGGTATTTATGCAGAACCGTCTCCGAGTCTGCAGAACTAATTAAAAATAGCAGGATAAAAAAAAAAAGCTGGAGGAACAGCAAAGGCTCTTGTTAATTCCAAATACATGGACTTCATCAGGACAAGAATGATGAATTGGGCATCCATTATCTTTACTGAGGAAAGATGAACTGAAACAGGAAAAGCTGCTAATAAAGAAAAGGTTCAGTTCCACAAAACTTGGTTATGAGTATCCCTTTATTTGCCAGAAGAAAATTCCTGCTTGTTGGAAGAAATTTTTTTCCTATCCTGGCCAATGAAACACTGGGAATTATTTCCATTTGTTTTCTATGGAATTCTGCGCTCAAGATTGTGTATGAAAGGAGCAAGCAAAAGGCAATTAACACCAATAGCTCCTATTTGATTAGAAATACGGGAGAAAAAAAATATTTAAAAATCGACACAGTGGCAGGGGAAAACAATTCCCCGTTTGTAAACGAGCTAAGGAATTCCAGATAGTACAGGTCAAGATGGTATTAAATGACATCCAAAGAAGAGACAGCTTCCTTATAGGTGGGGCCCTCAGCTCATGCTTTTCTTCTCAAGTCAGTCCATCCAAGCCCTGTTTATGAGTTTCAGATGAGAAATTGCGCATTTTTAATAGAACCATAAACTATCTGCATAAACATAAAACTGGAAATTAAAGTGTGGCTTCACTTAACAAAAAAGATGAAACCCATAGAAATGGTATCCAAGCATTTCACAGGACTCCAGATGTCCATTTTTAGCTTTTAATTAGAAAACTGTTTTTCCTATTAGTTCGGGTTGAATTTCCAGGGATAAGAGAAAAGCAGTGACCTTTTTAGCTTGCTAGCCACCAATTTCTACCAAACTGCACTGCTGCTTTCATCGTCGCCCCTGCCCTTGCCCATGACACCAACACTCTGTGCTCAGCGTAAAAGCCAGAATTGGTAGCAGTGACCCTGCAGCTGGAATTTATCTCCTATGACTGCTTGAAAAATAAAATTTATCCCATTTGCTTATAACGATTGGCTATGAAGTGCTAAAAGTAGTAAAAGCTTCTTTTTTGTGTGGTTACGTTAAGACAAGCTGACTACACAGAGCAGATGTGTCAATTAAAACCATCCCTCTTCTTTTTTTAACGCAAGAGCTGCTCCAACTGCGGCCGCGCATCAGCGTTCGCCTTTCAAAGATCTGATTCCCCTTTCCCCCTGCAAATTTCAAACCCCTCCCAGCCCTAGGGGAACACGCTGTACGCAGCAAAATCAGCATCCAGCTAAGTCCACGGAGATCCCAAAGAACACGTCGATGTCACTGAGAGTCTTCCACGTTCAAGCGCTCGGTTTGGAGCCAAGTTTTCAAAAGCCAAGTCATAAACTCGGCTTAAGCCTGCGCTTAAGCGCTCCGTGCTTCCTTAAAGGCAGACTAGGGATGGGGGGTGTTACTGGCCGCTTTGCCACGCGCTCCAAAGCGTTGCTCGTCCCAAAGTGCAGCCCCGAGACCCCCGAGCGAGCCGCCGGCGCGCGGCTGAGCAGGGCTCTTACCTGAGCTCGCGGCCGAGAGGAGGCCGGCGGCAGCGACGAGGAGCAGTGCCTGTAAGCCTCCGGGCTCTGGATGCATAGCGCCAAAGTACAGAAGTTGAAAGCACCAAGCTCCAGACTAAGATGAGGCACCCAAACAGCTACAAAACAAACAGATGTCCACTGTAAGCTTCAGGAGTTAAGGCTTTTAACTCTCCTGCAACAAAGTGTTTGGGGTTAAAAATAAAAAAAAACAACACGCAACCAGGAAACAGCCAATATTCTTTGCAATATAGAAACCATCTGTAAAAATGAATTAGAAGTTGAACTTAACTATGTTTCCAAGTACTGTTCTTACTATAAGAGTTTTTCCACAGCTGGGGTATGAGGCATCGGCGCTGAACCATACTGCCTTGATAAATGAAGACTACTTTCCAACCAGAGGAACTGAAGTCCAAAGTAAACAGCTTATCTATTGGAGATAATATTGTTTGCAAACAATAATCATTTGACCATCTATCACCAGGCTACGCTCGTTTTACAAGTTTTTATGAATCCACAGGCTGCGATGCAGCTACCACTCGTAACTGCTGGAAACCTGCCTACCGAGACCTGTCGTCTGCTTGCTCCTTCCACTACCAGTGGCAAATGTCTACCACAAAAAGATCACAAATATTGATCTTGTTCTCATTTATATCCCTAAACCAATTCTGCTGTCTCGTACATACCTCGGGGGCACCCATCAGGTACACTTTTATCTCCTACACGAGCACACTCCTTTCCTTGGCCATTACTCACCTGACTATCGAGGTACACCAGACCTCACTTCCACCACCACCAAATATGAACTAAATCATGAAACCAGCAAAATACAAACTAAATTATTAAACCAGCAACCTAATTTGCACGAGGTGAGCCTCTGAAACAGTGTCTCTGACACTCAGAGTCTCCATCAAACGCTCTTTTCTCTAAGAGAAGAAAACACAACAACAACAAAGAATCTGCAGCTGTCGTTCACTTAAATTTTCTATTTGCCTTGTGCAATGTTATGATGAATAAGATCTGAGTTCATTTAGCACAGTTACTTCATTTATTAGCCCGGCCATACAATTTTCTGCTGATAACACTCAACATATATTTGAAATGGCTCCTCTCTCAGACGTGTATATAAACACACACCATCACTTGGAGTTTTGCTGGCAGGGCAGCGCACGGGAACAAGTGCAACAATACACACGCTTGACAGAAAGAAGTCCCAGTTTATGGAGCACTCGGAGCCATTTGCTTTCCAAGAAGTCGGATCCAGATATCAACAGCAAAATTATTCCCATGGTTTATTTAAAAATAACAGTATTTTATCATTGGAACATCACTGTAGAATATATACACAAAGTAAGCATCAGGAAAAGGCTCCAAGAATAATAAGAATCACTCTAGATTTTATAGAGCTGTTTGCTTACTGCTACTTCTCCCTGAAAATTGAACTCCGGGCTTAGAACGACAGCTTGAGAAGCTGAAAGAAGCGCTGCCACGTCCCGCTCCCGCTCCCGGGCGGGTTTATCTGCTCCGGCAAATCTCTTTGAGCTGTTGGGCAGCCCGGGCAATCCTGCAGAGCAGGCTGGGTCCCCAGCGACAGCCAGGGCTGCGCTGCTGAGAGGCAGAAGGCGTTTGGGTTTATTTGAATTCTCACTCGGTTCAAGGGCAGGAGAGCTGCTCCACCAGCGAGCGCCGAGGACAAAGTAAACACCCAGAGAACTTGTTAACATCAAACACTTCGCTGAAGAGGGGTGGGGGGCAATGTTGCTTTTTGCCAAATCTTCCCTCGACTATTTATTTATGAAAAGCAATGAAACGTATATTCTAGGTCAACTTTAACCCCAGCACATGGAGCTACTGGGTTATTTTGCAGCTGTCTTTTTAAACAAGGCCAGCTCATTATCTTTAACTAAACTTTATCTTTGGAGATCTACTTTATCCAGTCTCTGATTTCCCTCTGTTTATCTTTCTCTTTACATGTTCCTAGCTGCCAGTGTCAACAGCTACTCCTCTTTTGACCTACCAGTTTGGCTTTCGCAGGCTTGTGGAGTGGTAAAATCAACTGTAAAGCAGAGAGTACACAAAGCAAGCCGCAAAGACCAAAGTTCTTCAACTGGATGAAAAAAAGAAAAATGTTCACTCGAATTGAAGTAGCGTTGTTCCACAACAACACTCGGGCATCCAAGGAAAGTCTCTCTAACACCCGCTTTTGAAGGGACTGCAGAAACCTCTTATTTGCTGGTAGCTATGGGAGCACAGGGGGATGAGGAGATCCAACACACGACCCCAAAATACTCGCTTCTTTCTGTTTCTTCTGCAGATGGTGTCGCTACAGAAGCCTCTTGCTGGGCACAGAGAAGATGGCAAGACCACAGCTCGTAGTTTCGGGGTCTTCAGAAACCCAGCAGAGAAACTTTGCCTCTTCAATATTGTATTAATACATACCCAAGTGTTAAAAGGCCTTAGGGTTAGAAAAATAGGGCTCTTCCCCTTCGCCATCATTTCAATAAACTCCCATTTTGACAGCAAGGACCAGTCACTGGGGACCTACTGGGAACAGAAAGCCTTTGGTTAGAGGTGGCTCCATTTAAGTGTCTCAGACTCCAAGATGAGCTCACCCAGGAGCACCTCGGCACGCTCTTCACTATTCCTCCCTCGAGAGAATGAATCTCCATCAGCAGATCAAACAGTCCACGTGATTTTGAAATAAGAGGCACCACGAAGAAAATGAGCTATTCCAAGCCTCTTAAAATAAAACAGTAGTGACAGGAGTTATTCATACAAATTAAGAATAATATCCAAGGTTGAACAGAGGTGGACATGGTTTTCATGGATCAAGGAAAACATCCGTTCCACTTCCACTGGTAATTTCTCCAAACCACGGTGCCACATACCAGAAAGCCACAGCATGGCAAAGGCCCATATTTTTCCTACTTCCACCAAGACATCTGCATCTAAAGTCATCTTCCAATTATTTTCACCCAGCACTCGACCTCCTTGATGGCTCTACAGGAACTTGTTGCTCACAGACCAAGGGAAACGAGGAAGACAACGGACTTGTGCCACGAGGAGTCGTCCCAACCATTCCAATGGATGCTCACCCCCTGGAAGCGCGCAGGGCATCCAGAAACAGGTACCCGGTACTGCTGGAGAGAAGGTGGAGTACGTCTGAAGACAAAATAATTCTGGTTGTGCATCTCATTTGTTGCAGACCCTTTTTAAAAGGGACCCCTCCCCTAACAGCTCACAATCTCAGCCCTGCGACCTTCTGGATGCCATCTACAGGCGAGTAAAATAAATCACCAGAGCCAACTCCAAACAGAGGGGAAGGGTACTTATTAATAAATGCCTTTAGGAGCACCAAAGAAGTTTCCCAGCGCAGGAGCAGGGCTGTCACCACAGCCAGGCTGCCACGCCAGCCCCAGACTGTGCTGGCTAGGTTCTGCAGGGCAGCCTGCACACCATCACCCGGCTGTGGAGGCCTGGAGATCTCACCAGGATGGACACCCCGCGCCAGGGAGCAGCCCTCGGCACCCGGGACATACCGAAACGTCCTACTGGGCTGAGATGGGAAGACACAGGCCCCAGCCCGGCCAGGCGAGCTTCTCCCCTCCCACCCAGACACACCGCACGTGGCGAGACAGCGCAGCCCCGGCAGAGACCCCTCCTCTCCTCCCAAAGCTTCACGCTTGTTGCTGTTTCTCCAGAAACCGGCGGTCTTCAGTGTAAGGCTCCTCATGCCTGGTCCCTTCAGTGTAATTAACTCAACCTATCACCTCCAAATTAACTCGCTCCTACCCGTGCTTGCCCCCCCCCCAAAAGGTTTTACACTCTAAAAGATGACAAAATGCAGTTGGCCACACGTGCCCAGCTCCAGAGGATCCCACGTCCTTCAAAACACGGCTGAGAACCTGCCCTGCTCATTCACCACACCATGACCTTTTCATCTCCACCCTTGCAGCTGAGGGCAGAGTCACTACTAAAAAGAGCATTATCTCATACCCATTTTTTTTTTTTCTCCTTTTCTGATAGATTTTGCTCCCTCTGGTTTAGCTCCCTGAATCATCTTCCTGCCATCTCAGACCAGCTGGACACCACCAGGACCTCCCTTCCCAAAAGCCAGCCAAGACCAGAGGCATTTAGCCACCGCCCCACCCTGCTCCATCGCTCCCCTCCAAAACCCATCCGACCTTCAGCGAGCCCACTCAGCACGCCGAGGCTGAAGGAGGAGAGAGTTTCTTCATAGCCAAACGCACCGGGTCCTATAAATGCCGGAGCAAAGTGGGGAAGGAGGAGGAGGAGGAGGAAGGAAACGCAACGCTTGGGAACAGAGGGAGTTATTCAGGTTGCCCACTCCACCTCCAGGAGCTGAGGGCCCTCGCTAAGAAGCCCTAGGAAAAAGTGACAGAGAGCTGCTGCTCCAGGGCAGCGCTGCAGACGTGACAGCCGCCTTCACTTGGAGTAAAACAGCCCTGGATACTAAAGATTTTGTATTTTTCCTAAACAGCAGCAACTCAAAGTCACATTAATCCAACCTCACCTTATAATACTACATGTGATTTAACACCTAAAGCATGGCAAGTTGGTGTTTTTTTTCCCCTAGGTTGGTTTATTACAGAACTAGTGAGAAAAAATTCATTTAAACTTGCTCCCCAAGACTGTTTCTGTCAGTGCAAAAATTGTACCTTTTCAAAGCACCTGAATTTAGAGCAAACAAAACCCCCCGAATTAACTAAAACACTGTGCCTTTAGTGCGAGCGAGCCCAGTTAGATCATTAAATCTCACACCAAGACACCTTAAAAAAAAAAAAAAAAAGGTATTGAAGCCTGTGGCATTCCAAGAGAAAGCAATCAGACATTCCTGCAGCTCGGCTCCTCAGTGATCTCCAAAGCCTTTGATCACCGACTGTCTTCATGCTGTCCTCCTGGGGTCTGGCAAAATGAGTGTAACAGCTGGCACAGAGACTTCATTAGCTTTTTGTGCCGGGGAGGAGCAGCCCGGCAGCCACCAGAGTCTGCCCCTCGCCTCCTCGGACTGAGCGCCCGCTCGGGTCCCGAGTGCCCTGGGAGCAGGGACAGCCCCAGGGATGGTGGCAGCGCCGTGCGCTCGCCCATCGCACGCCGGGATGCGGCGGCTGGAGAGTTGTTTTATTTTTTTAATGCCAACGCGCAGGTTTGAGGTTGCTAAAAGGCCTGCCGAAGCCTCATTTTTATGAATGCTTAATGACCACTCAATCATTAACATCAACCTTTAAGAAGCAAATGCAGCACCTACAGTGTTCATTACCCTCCCCCTCCCCCCTTTTCAGGGTCTCAATCGAGTCAGTCAAGCGTGCAAACCGATCCTGTCGCCAGCAAAAGCATTTCCTTTCACTGTGGTCAGCCAAAAGCAGGGGAAGAAAATGGAAGTGACTTGGAGTTATGGCACCAAAAAGGCCAGACAAGCAAGGAAATAATCAACTCCACATGAGCCACTTCTAGCCCATCACAATGAAAAGGGCCTACGACTAACCCCAGGAAAGGTCAGCGGGACTATGGGGGTCATAAGCTGAAAAAGGCAATAGCGAGCAGCTGCCAGCTGCAATAAGAATCAATGTGTTCCTAATTACGCGCCCAAGAGAGGGCTCGAGCACTGAAGGGAAAAAAAAAAAAAAGTCATGCTGTAATCACAGCTTGGGTAAAAAAAAAAAAAAATTTCAAGTGCTCCTGTTCTACTCTCTTCTCCACCTCGAGCACTGAAACTGCAGTTTCTGTGTTACTAAATTACAGGAAGCCGAGCCATGGAGATAAGGAGCCAGGCATTTACATAAGTAGGTTTTTTTTTTAAAAAAAAAAATACCGTAATTAGGCATTTGTATTAGAATTATGGCATCGCAGAAGGAAGGATTTCAGGAGCGTAAGTAATAAAGTTATGTACTTCAAAGGGGTTTTGTGGGTGCTTTTAGAAAACAAGCTGGTGAAGAGCCTGGTATTTTCTCTATCCTAAAAACTCTGAAAGGGAAAACCCCACAAAACCAGTTTGCTGACAGTGACCCTATAAACCAAGTGTGAAAGATATAAACGGGTCAGAATGCAATGCAGCACGCTCAAAGGCATCGACAGAAACAAACCAAATGAAAAGGCATTTAAAAATTACAAGAAAAAGCGTCCTTTGATGTTGTGTTCGTATTTATTTATTACGTTTTAAACAAATGAAAGTATACTTTCTAGATCCTTATCGTAACAACTTAAAGGAGAAAAAAATTACAGTTGCGCAACGTTTGCAATCCTCGCCTTGAATGTCATCAACGCCTCCAAATTTCTGCCCCCACCCATGCCGAGCACCCAAATCCATCGGTGCTCAGCCAGCACCCAAGCGCTCCCTGCACGTACTCCCACCTCCTGGCTCCTTCGGGATTTCGACTCTTTTTCACAACGTGCATTTCTGTAAGCAGCCCTGCGCGAGGGCACGCGAGGCTCCGCGCCATTTAAAGCCCCCCCGTGAGTCGGTGATGAATCCCAAGAGCAATACGGGGCAGGGGGGGATAAAATACCTTATATCAAATGGAGTGGCACCTTAGTTCTGTCAAAATAGAGACTGAAAGTTAGCGCGGGGTGGCAGAGGGCAGGAAAAACAAACAGCACTGAGCAAACGAGACGGTGACTGAGCTCCCCCAAGGACAGGGGACCTGGAGCCCCGGCGGCCTTCCCCAATAACAAGGCGTATGTGTCTTTCCCAAAGCTATAAAACATCCTAAATAATGTCAGCTGTTTACTCAAAGCCTGTTACAGGTAAGGGCCAGCGTCACAGGACAAAGGTGACACAAGATGACATTAAGCAACCGAGGAAAATAGAAGTATTAGCCCAAAGACATGACCAAACCGTCGGCCTGCCTCGAAGATGGAGAAGCAGATCTTTTGCTGAGTTGTTCCTTGGATTTTTTTTTTTTTTCCCTATTTTGCTTTCAGGCCTGGAAAGGCTCATGGTTGGTATCAGCTGTTGGACTCTGATCAAAGTTTAACTTTCCATTAATCCTTTGAGTTATATGTGAGGCTGATAGAGATTTTTTTTTTTTAGAAGACAGTTAAGATTACTCAGATACTTAATTTGCACTCCAATATTTCAAAAACACCTTGACTTTAAAACCTCGGTTTTGGCGTACATATGGTCTTGATAGAAGACCGCATGCCTTGGCATTGACTGAAGAAATGGATTTGTGAGCCGAGGGAAGAAAATTTAACAGTTTGTGTACTGTGGCTCTGCAGCACGCAGCTGAAAACACTCCGGAGTCACTGGCCTGCCATCGACCCTCGTACGCGCTCCGGTCGGGGACACCTGGGATTCCCACCCTGCTGTATCAGCGCCGGGCACACCAGGGGAAAAAAAATGTAAAAAAAAATAGAAATCACAGAAGCCACACTTTCCTACCCACAAACAGGCATAACAATTAGGTTAATTCTATTATTAACTTGAGAAAAAAAGCTGAGCCAGTCCCCCTGCTGCCACACTAATGAAGTGGGTATGGTTTCTGACTCTTCTAGCCTCGGGGGAAGAGAAAGAATAGAGCATTAGCCTAATATACAGTTCTGCTGGGCTGCAATTATCCTTAAATGCCTAAATAAGGGCTTTTAGACCCCGAGGGATCTGAAGGTATCATTAGTCTAACAGTTCCATCAGAGCAGACCAAATACAAGACTCTCACCCCCTGCCCCTCAGGGCCCCCCCAGACCTCACCGCATCACTCTCTCCTGCCTGGGCACCACTTTGCCTCACGGTCCCATTTTCCCCCCTGTCCCCAGTCTTCGACCATGACTGAGATTTCACAACCAGTTTAAGCCAATTTAAAGACAGGCTGCTGCCCAGGAGAGCAGCAACACCTCCCTTCAGGACCTGGCTTGCGTTCTCCTATCTGCACCAACCATCGTGCGGCCACCGAGTGAGTCAGCTCTGCTGGCAGATCCGGCTGAAAACCCAGCCAAAATAAAATGAGGTTTAGTTTTCACCTGGATGAGGGAGCAGTTTCAGCTCTTGGAGCGCTAAGCCCGAAGGAGGGGATAGGAATAGACGTCCACAACGGGGAACTTCGCGCTCTAACAGCTCCCGAAGCACCAGCCCAGTATCTTTAATAAACTCCAAACTGCAAGAATGTAGGCAAAAATTAAGTAAAAACCATACAAAACCCAAGTCCAAGGGAGACGTGCCCATTTTCTCGAGCGAGCTAGGGGACTCGTTGTCCTAATTATCTGAGCTACACCTGCACATGCCACAGCAAGTCCAGCACTGCCGCAGGCTGTGTCTTTTCCCCTCCAAAAGGTCTGGCTTTTGCACATCCAGGACAATCCCCCGTGTTTATAACCTCTCTACAGTTCCTACAACTGGAATCAAGCTCGATTTAAAAAAGGCCTTAGAACCAGAGGCTCGCTCTGGCCATCAGAAAAACCCGCCGGGCTCTCAGCCAGAGGAGTCCGTGGCCACGCGTGTTGCCCAACGGCCACTTCCAGCAGCGCCCTCACACCTGACGGGTTTTGATGTCAGAGAAGGTTCAGGAAAAGACGAGCAACCACGGCCGAGCTGTCAGAGGACAGCAAGCTCATTTCCGAGGCGATTCCAGATGAACACCAACACCTCATTCATCGGTCGCCTCCAGCAAGCAACAGCTCTAAAAAAACGCAGGAAAATGGGTTCTTTTAGCTGCCTTACCCCGAGTCCAACTCAGTCTGTTGCAACTTGCAGGGATCCATGCTATCCGTGAGCCCTTAAAGGGAAGCACAACTATTAAATCCACACCTGCAGCCAGAATTTATAGCAACCCCATCCACTGCTGTCTTACATCATCGGCAATTAGGAGCCTGTGAACTCATGGCTGCAGGCGATGGGAGGCGCGCTGGCACCGCGAGCAGAGCCCCTGTGTTACAGCAGAGCCGTCCGTCGCCCTCCGGACTGCACCGTGCCCGAAACCACGCACGAAACGGAGCAACCCATCCGTTTTGATTTGGTTTCCTAAACAAAAGCGCCGTCCTCCCCTTGAAATTGCTGCTTCCCCTCCTTCTGCAGTGGTCCAGGCGCTGCCACGTGCGATGCCAGCGCGCCGCGGCTGAACCCAGCCTCCGGGGCAGGCAGGCAGGAGCACAACGCTTATTAAAAAGCAAAGCGGCTAACCAGCGACAGCTGAGGGAGGGAGCAGGAGGGAGCCCGTCCTTTCTTCCCCTGATTAAAACAAGCCTTCGAACAACTCGTCCTTCGGCGTTACAGTAAGCTAGGCGGGTAATTCGGTTTTACTGCTCTCCTCCCCTCCCTCCCCCCACGCTCGAGAGATCAAACCTGGTTTCAAAATTGAAGTCCGAACTCTGGGGTAAAAACACGCTTTTTAACCTAGAGGGAAGGAATCCTGATGGGTTCGTCCAGCAAAACAATCCCGTTCACCTCAGGCCCAGATAAAAGCTGTCTCAATGTGACAGCTACACCGAAAAATAAAAAGGATAAAAATCACGTTGGTCGGGGGAGGTTTGTTACAACAAACCTGGCTCCCACGCGAGGGGCAGCGGAACACGGGGAAGGAGAGGGGGGCTTTGGGTTGGGTTTGCTCAGCAGCGTGGCACAAGGGAGCACCAGCGGAGGCAAAGCAGAGCGTCGACCCAAGGGAAGGAGGCAGCAACGGTCACGAAAGCGCAGCCCGAGGGTTCGGCTTCTCCGGCCCCGCCGCTTCACCCGCTGCCGCCGAGCTCCCAGGCGACCCCCGGCGAGGGGCTGGACCCCGGCCCGGGGCGGACGGGGCGCTCGGGGGCACCACGTCAAAGAGTTCCTGAGTCAGAGCCCGCAGTCTCCTCCCGTGCATCAGGGTCACGGCAGCAGAACCGGTTCAAACACGAGCGACTGATAGGAAAGTCGTTAAGTTTCATCACGGGTACCAGGGAGAATTTTGCACCAGGTTCACCTGACTGCGCCCTGTTCCCACTCGCACAGACACAGCATTGCTGCTCGGGCGTTCGCCGGCCGGCGGGGATTCCAGGAGAGACCTTCCCCAAGGGAGGAGGGACCCCGCTGCCGCGGCTTCGCAAGGCGAGAAGAAGGTTCCAGACTCCTCGTAGCACGTCAGCTCCCCCGGCAGACCTTAACGCCGAGCTCAGCAACACAGAGGGGCCCTGCAAAGATAACCGGCTGCCGGGACTGCATCCACCCCACGTCAGCATCCATCAGATAGCAAGAAAAACAAGATTAAGCAGCACCACGGCATTAGTCTTCATTTAAACTTGGCAAAGAGAGCGAATATTTCTTTTTTTTTGTTGGCTTCTCTCCGTGTGTTTTTTTTAAAAGCAATCTCAGACTTCGCCAGAGAAAGGTGCCTGGACTTTTTAATATTGGGGGATTAGAAGGGACAACACTTGTACAATTGCCAGACCCCAGATAAGCAGTGAATGCTTAGGTTAAGCAGGCTAGCATCTGCCTCCTGCAATATATACATTTCCAGGGTGAAAATAAACAGCTTCACACCTTTGGCTTGAGGAGGACTTCAGCTTCTTTCACATCCTCAACCTGCAGCCTCACCACTCGAGGAAGAAGGGTGGGAAGGGTGAGGGTTAGCTGCAGTTCCCTTATTCCAACCTACAAGAGTAAGGCTGGAAAACTGAGCATCTCCTGTCGCACCAGGGAGGCGGATTAAGGTCTTTGCTACCAGGCGTAGGGTCTGGTGTGGCTCCGTTACGTTTTGCTGCAATCAGTAAGAGTTGTTTCAGACAAACGCTGAACAGAGATACCCGCCGCGTGTGGGGGTGACACACGAGCAACGGCAGATACACTAGTTTGGAAAAATGTTAACCTGCAAGTGCTCAGCTCAAAAGCCCATAACTGAGAAAACTGCCCCTCGATTTCACGCCGCCACCCCGTTCCCCAGGGAGCGGTTCCTACGACGATTCAGAGCCCAAGAGACTCAAGCCAGCATCCACCACCTACGATCCGCTCCTAGACTCATCTCCGGTTGATCCCGACTCGTGCAGCAATTTGAAAGTGCAATTTGCACCCAAATAGTGCCTCCGTCTGAAGAGCTGAATTGAAAATGATATCATTAAGCTTGAAATTTCAACATATTTAGAGAGTTTTGATAATAACATTTTTGATTACATCCGTTGCCAGCTTCCTTCTACACCCTGACAAAGATTTAAAGTATACATTCCTATTTCATTCTGCAACAAAGATTAGTGGCAGGAACAGAAAACATCTTCTGTTCCAAAAACCCCTCAGGGTTTTCCTCCTTAGCTTGCATTTTATTAGAGAAGCCTCAAATCTCCATCAAGCTGCGATACACTGTCACTGCAAAGGATTTAGGCAACAAGTATCCGAGTGCTACACCAAAAGGCACCTTCTGAAAAGGCTCTTCAGAAACAAAGAGATTTCCTGAAGCTATTGCAAACGTGAAATAGTTCCTCAGAAGTAACAGCCCTCAGCAAGGTTTATGAAAATCTGAGCCTACGCTTGAGCGTACGCACACGTAGCCGTAATTCCAAAACTTTTGTGAGCTCTCATCACAGGGAAGGGGGGGAGGGGGGAAATAAAGGAAAACCACATGCTATTGTTTAGTTTAACTCCACAATACATTTAATCTACATGGAGTTGGAACATTACACAGCAAAACTCCTCAGCTACCAGAAATTACGTACAGCCAACACCAGCAAAACTCATTCTCCAAAGAGGGAAATGCTGGGTTTAAGATCTTATCTCTGCCCCACACAGCACAGAAATTCTCCAAAATACAGCTGAAAGCTGTCACTTAGTGCTTCCGATCCCACGCCCCAGGGGATCGGATCAATGCAAGGACACCAGCCCTCTCACAACTCAGGCAAGCCAAAGCTGAGGAGTTTCACCAACTTGACCTATCAGAGGTTTTGCCAGCGAGCGAGTAAATCTACAACAGCTTTGGGGGTCCCGAGCAGAGGGGAGGACCCACGCAGACACCTATAACCACTGCAGCTCACCTCCTCTTCGAGCCTATCAGCAGCATCCACGTGTTGGAAGGTGTCAAAGTGACAAGACACAGCTCACGAGCTGCCAAAGCGTTATCCCGGTGCATCCACAGGGATGAGAACAGATTTCGCCACGTGAATTCCATCACCACGCGGCGCAGGTCCCTTCCCAGCCCCGTAACCAACCAGGGGTGGTAACGGGGACGTGTCACTGGGGGATGATCTTTGGTGGGTGGCTCCAGACCGGCTCAAAAGGCTGTGGGTCTGCAGATGAGCAGGCACAACCAAAAAAAACATCTTCAAGATTATATTTCTACTTCTAAGCCGCCCATTGCCATCTCCTTATCCCCAGGGAGTTCATTCCCCCATCCCCAATTTTCAAGCTCCTATATACAGCTTTTTTCCTGGACACAGAGCTGCCTTGTGTTGGGGGACGCTCACTGCCACCAAGAGCTGCAAGCTCACCCCCCTCCCTCGGGCAGATGCCAGCACCAGCATCGCTTCTAGCTGGGGTAAGGAGTACAGGCTGATGGGTGATGTCATGGCCTGAGCAGACGGGTGACATCACGGCCAGAGCAGCCCGCAGGCACCCTCTCCAACCCGAGGCTTGGCAGAGCTGTGGTTTATCTCCCCGTCCACCCGGGACCAGGGGCCTTTGGCACAGCCCCAGCCTCATCCCTCCCTCGGGACGGGGCCCGGCGCACACGCAGGTTGTTGGGAGATTTCAGGAGGAATGAAACGGTGAAGAAAGAAGCTTTTCAGAGGGGGAGGCGGGGAGGAGAGGCATACACGTATTAAACAAATCATCTGTTTGGAGCGCTGGCTCCTACTTGTTCTCGGTTATATTATTCACTCAAGAGTGGATTAATCCATCACTGCAAAGGAATCTCCTGATCTCAGAGATAAAGGCAACAAGTCATGCACTGACTGTCTGTGGATCCTCCTGAAAGTCACCAGCCCTTCTCATACCCTTATTTGGGCCGAGCTATCAACTCTTAACAAACAAGAAAAAAAGAAAATTAAAAAAAAAAAAATCACCTGATAACAGTAACCTTACTTGGGAAAACCTAACTTGAAGCAATCTGGGAGCAACTAGGGGATTTCAGCTCGGAAGATTCATCTCCAGTTTGTTTCAGAAGGGGCCACGTTAACCGTCCTCTTTCCTCGCTGCAGCTCCCAGGTGGGACTCGTCCTCACAAGAGGAACAGTCACCGGGGGGTCACCTCCTGATCTGGGGTGTAAAAACAACATAATTGCTTTAAAGATTCTTTAGAGTGAGGCCTTTTAGCCAGATGAACAGTTTGTTTTACTCAGTGAGGACTGGGAAATGAAAACCCCCAGTACCAGGAACAAGGGGATCTCCAGGCTGGACACGGGGTGTCTGCACAAAATACAACAAGTTGCCGAGAGGAAGGACAACTCCAGCACCCGTTCGGCCCCCAGTGCTTCAGCAGAGGACACGGGGCGATTAGAGGCATTCAGAAACCCTCTTCCCCTCACCTGGGATTAAAGGGGGGCAGAGAAGCCCCCCGCAGCCCACCTCTGACCAGAGCCCGTTCGGCCCAGCACGACGGAGGTGAGGTGGAGCGAGCCAGCACCACACAACCCACCGCTGCCTTTGCAAAGCCAAAACACCCCAAAAACACCCCAAAAACATAAGCCAGCGGTGCCCAGCCCCTCCGCAGAGTTTTTCAACAAGGGGCTGCTCACAGCAGGAGCACCTTCCCCTCCTCTGGCGAACTTTGGTGTTTTATGGGGTCGCTGCAAGGGAAAAACCGAGGTCTGCGGGGCAGGCAGACTTTGTACGTCTGCGAGGTAGGAAATATTAAACTTGTCTTTGAATTAAACAAATAAGGCTCAACCGCTTGGTTCATTATCAGATACAATGGTTGAAGTCTGCGGGGAAAACTAAACAGCAAAAGCCAGGGTATAAATCAAAGGCATGATCAGGCAGACAGGTGAGGCCGAGGGTGCGGTTTCACCTTACAGCTAAGCCGAGCCCAAAGCCGGCCGCTGCCAAGAGGGATGGGATGGTCTCCATCCCCCCGCCCTCCCGCTGCTTCTGGCGCTGCCCCCAGCTGCCAAACTGGAAGAAAAATATTTCAACCGAGCTTATCTTGCTCTGGGTTTAGGGGGATTATTTTTTTTTTTCTTCCCCCTGCCGTTTTAGTGAGCTGAACTGGTTTAATCGGGCATTTCTGGCAAGTGGCAGGGGGCAGGCGATGGAGGGGGAAACAGCAAGACCCCCCCAGCCCGCAAGGCAGCCGGCTCTTGGCCCAGCTGCAGCATGGAGAGCGCAGTTTTATGAGACAGCTAAGCCAATTTAAAAGCTGGCTGCTGCCAAAAAGGGGCCATTCCCCCCCCAACACACCCCTCCAGCCCCCAGAGGCCTCCCCAGTCATCGGGGTGGAAGATTTAGCAACTCTATAACTGCGGGGCAAGATCCAGTGGAAAGTTTAGGGATGGTTTGTTTTTTTTTTGAAGGGTTAGCTGGAGTCACTCCCCCCGCGGCGGCTCCACCACTGGATTCCCACAGCAGGGAAGAGGCAGGAACATACCTGCCACCTCCTGCAGCAGCGAGTCCTCCGACTGAGCTGTAACGTGAAACTGCACCCAAGGAGCCGGGGAGGGGGGGAAAGAAGAAAAAAAAAAATAATAAAATCAAGTCCCACCTGGCTAGAATAGCTCTGAGACATCTCATAGGTATGGGAAATGGGAAAACAACCCACCTTGCATGATTATTTTCCCTCCTGTTGAAAGACAGAAGATATTTCTTGCATAGAAAGAGCGAGCAGTGGCTTAATGGAAAAGACAGGTGGTCTGGATGCACAAGTCTCAATCCCTAGTAAGGCTGAACCAGCACTTTACCCTGAAGTGATAACTGTCACTGGAGAATCAACATCCACACCGGAAAGGGAGAAGCAAAGCTTAGTGGAAAACTGCGATACACTCAGCCCTGGAAGTTGTACTGAGCCATCTACCAAGGAAACGGCTGGAAGAACACTCAACTGGGAAAAAATAAAATATACGCACACACATACACAGAGGAAACTCTATTCTAACAATTCCTGGGTAGCTGGAGACCTCTCGTTACCCCAAGTAACGCAGCAAAGAGGTGTTTTTGCTGAATTTGCCAAGGACAAACACTATCCCAGAGTGAGCACTGGGGGAGAACGGGACGTGCAACACCAGGGCTTGCTCGGGGAGGTTTTCAGGAGAGCATTTGGCTAGTGGGAAAGGGAATATGCCTGGGGAACAGACCGAGCACCAGCTCACCTGTTAAACTACATCAAAATAGCAAAAAAAAAAAAGTGTACAGAGAACACAGTTTGGTCCCCACGTACAAGCCTTAAGAGTCAGGATTGCAAGACAAGCTGGAAATCCCCACTTGAAGAGGAAGTTTGACCCATTCTGCTTGCTACAAGATTTTAAGCCCCGTAAGCCAGTATTCTGGAATAGTCTCAGCCCAGCTGCAGGCAGGGATCAGCTCAGAAGCTCCCTGGCCCCCTGCAACACTGAGGAAAACCAGAAAACTGATAGAAAAACACCGGGGCAGGTAGGAAAGGAGCGTGACTCAGCTGGAGGGAACCACTCGCTAGTCAACAGATTGTAAGCAAAGCAGTAGACAAAAAACTGACTCTACATATAAAGGTCAAGTTTACAGTATCAATAAATTCATACAAATTAGATGTTGCCTAACAAAAGACGTTGAGCAGGTTTCTGAGCTGCGTGCAGGGCGCCGATTAAAGCGATTCCGTGTAAAATGTTATCTGGAGTCCCAGATCTCAACAGGTCTGTGGGTGAAGGCTTGCTCAGACTCAGGGCTTCTGGGACTAAACCAAAGGCTTTAGAGCCTCACTGGCACCAAGTTCACCAGCAACCAAATTCGCAGCTGTCACCCAGCCTCAAGGGCAGTCGCGGGATCCGAGCCAAGCAACACGAACCCCATGAAACAAAACGCATTTTTGTGTCGTTTGGCGCGTGTTTGCGCTCCCCAGCCCCACAATCGACTTCCCAGGGAAGGTGAAATCAAAGCAGTTGGTCCTTCACGCCATCAGTCACATCAGCAGTGACCCCACGAAGAGGAGCAGTGGCTCGACTGTCCCATGCGAGTGGCCACACGCACGTCTGCATCAGGCACCGCGTCAGAAAACACCTTTATTCCCCCAAATTATTTAACCCCCACACGCTTCCCAGTTTGGCTTTTCAGCGCCGCAGCTGAAGTTTTTTTGCTGGTCTTGCACGGAACAGTCTTATCACCAGCAGCCACCAAATTAATTTCAGGGGTCTTGGTACGAGCAGGGACTTGGTTCGGCAAAGTCTGCTCGGGGGACACGCAGGGGAGGATTTATGAGATGACGAACACCGGGACGGCTGGGCGCTCGCGCGAGCGAATCAATTGCTTTGCTTCACAATTTCCACCATCTGCAGAAGCAGTCTTTAAACGAGTCAGTGTATTTTTAAGCTCTGACAGTTAAAATCCTCAACTGACATCACCTGAAGTTGGAGCACAGCTGCCTTATTCCTCTGGCTCGCCAGTGAGCCAAAGAAAGCAGGAGCCTCAGTTTACGGGCTCACAGCACACCTTGAGATAATGAGAGCGCTGGTGGGATTTGCCCCCGTGGCAGAGCCAGGCCTCTCCTTACGTGGTTTTTTCCTCCCCCCGCTCAGTCTTGGGATAAGAAACACAAGGTTTAGTCCCAGTGCATCCCAGCAGAGGGAGCAGGCAGGAGTCCCGGCCCAAACCCAGAGGGCTGGCAGGCACAGAGCACCCGGGTGAGCTGGAGTCCCACCAAACCCCAAAAAGGATGAAAAACGAACCAAAACTGCAAAAAATCCCCACTCCAAGCTGCTTGCCGTGGGGTATCGGGGCTCGCCAAGGCGGGAGCAGCCCACCGGCCATCCCGCACCTCACCCCGCAGGCACGGGCTGGGCTGCTGACAGGTGCTGGGGCAGCTTAAGGGTGTAAATCGCATTAATCCCAGCGACAAAGCCACCGCGCTCATCCTCGGGTGAATTACTAATCCCTCACCACTAGAGCTGTTCCCATCCTACTTCCTACCCCTCAGAGGAGGGAAAAAAAAAACCACCAACCTCAAACCTTTTAACATGAGGCAGGCAGGTAACTCAGCAGATCCCAGCTCGGTATTTTGATCTGCAAAGTCGAGCTTTAAGTAACCGCGTAGTTTTGAGCGGCAGCCACGGGTTTCTACGGCTGCTTCACAAGCCTGTGGATTTTCCTGGGATGTAGACCGAGCCAGTTGGAGGCTTCCCTCTTGTTTTGGAGAAGGGATTAAAGGAAAATGTTTACTTCTTTTTAACGGAGCAGTGCTCTGTTATCAAGCCTTCCCCACAAGAGAGGCTTGTAACTGCTATTAAAAAAAAAAAAAAAAAAAAAAAAAAGAGGAGGGTTTGGTTTCGACGCATCTGAATCACACGAGCTGCGCTCGCCGCCTGTTTGAGCTCGGTGGAACAAAAGCACGCTGGTTGTAATTAGGGTTTATAATATCAAGTTTAACAGCAAAGCGTTAAGAAACCACGCCGCGGAACGCTCACCGCGACTCGAGGCGAGAATTTTTGGAATATAGTGACACGGAGGAGTGGGCCGTTGCCCTCAGCAACTACCATTACAAAAGCACTTTTTTTTCTCCTTAAAGAAGTTACAGGCAGGCAGTACATCACATAAATCACCAACTGTCAAAACACCAGGGTTGTGGGAGACGAGCAGAGAAGCAAACTGGCTCCACGGAGCTCGGCTTTAAGCACCAGCACAAGAGGATTACGCCGGGCCACGAACGACAAAACCCCGGAGAATAAAAGTTTACGCGCTCCCAGTCACCTCAGTGACCAGTGGCTGCGGAGTGACAACCCTGGTGTTTGGGTTAGTAAATTGTATTTCTGGTGCATGTGTGAAAGATACAACTCACTGAGTAAACACCCCTTCAGAGCTGACAGTTTTACAGCCGCGGGCTCAGCGCGGCTACTCCTGCTCAGAAACCTCCGAGCACACAGACGCAGCAAATCATTTGGGGAAAGCAGTAAAAAAAAAAAAAAAGTTACATAAAGCCATCACATTTACCCATTCGCCAATCCTTTAAAAAGTTACGAGGCAGGGGCAAAATAAACATCGCCTGTTTTTCTGCCTAACAGTTGAAAGTTGTGTGTCACGTCTGAAAAACATTTCCCTTTTGGTTTAAAAGCATCAATATTGAAAACATGCAATAGCTGGCTGGAAAGCTCTTTCATTGAAAGTCAGCAACTGTATAATTATTATTTTTTTTTTTCTTCTGGCAAAGAGACAAAGCAGGCAGAAGTGATTTAAAATTCAAGAAGCTTTACGGATAGAGGCGCCTTAATAAAAAAAAAAAAAAAAAAAGAAAATCAGGGTTAAGATGTCACGATGCTTTTACAGCCGGAGTCCGCAGGCATCGCACACCACCCCCTGCTTTAGGGGCTGACTTTCAGCCGCTCGGACCGCGGAGAAAGTGACCTTTCCGGATTAAAAGCAAACCCTGCGATTATCAATTTTAGGACGGTTTAAGAGGCGAGACGCGACCCCGAGTCCATCCCCCGCCGCATCGCCGCGGCGACTTCAAACGGCCCCGCGCTTTAACGGGGAACCTCGCCGAGCCGGAGCGACTTTCACTGTGAAATAAAACCGTAAATCAGTCCCAGACCGGAGGCAGAGCGGGGAAACTGCGCTCCGAAGAGGTTTTTTTTCTCCCACTCACCAAAGCGCGCTCCACACAGGCTCGGTTTTAGCCTTTTCTCCCGCTCAGTCTCACACACACACAGGAAAAAAAAATAAAAATAATCCAGTCAGATGGTTCGAATAAACGCTGCGCCGGAGCCCCGGCTTCCAGCGCGGCCCGAGGAGCCCCCCCGGTGCTGCGCGTCCCCCCGCCGCCGCCCCCCGCCGGGGCTGACCGGGGCCGCCGGGGCTGACCGGGGCCGCCGGGGCTGACCGG
>ML997607.1:365083-375328 GCA_010365825.1 Otus sunia
CCCCGGTGAAAAGCAGCAGAACGCCCCAAAACCTGACGGGGGGGGAAAAAAGCCCAAGCAAAAAACCCAACAGAATCGGGGAAAAAAGCCCACCAAAATATTTTTTTTAATTATTATTATCATTTGTCATTCCCCGTTAATCAACCCCCGGTTAAAGCCGTTACTTCTGATTTGGCGAATGCTCCGTGTGTGTATATAAAAAAATCACTCCCCTGCAGGCAGGGACAGGCAGGGATGTCCCACGGCTGCCTGCGCTTACAAACGGTATAAAACAAAAATAAAACACCCTCCCCACCCCCCCCAAAAAACCAAACAACCCAAAATATTTCTGTTTCACAGGCAAAGGCTGGGTCAGTGCGGTGCGCGGCGCGGCCGGCGGTGCCTCCTCTACGTTCTTGACAAGCCGCGGTTATCCAAATCTTTCACCTGGGTGGTAAAAAGAAACCCCACTAGGTTAGATGAAATTTAATATTGTTTTTCCAAATCTGGGGGGTTTGGGGTCATTTTGGGGCCATACCTTGTATATTCGGACCAGCCAGTGCTCTGTAGTGTACGCCTCCTCCAGCACGTCCAGCTCAAAGTCCTTGTTGCCGATTTCAGCGTTCCTCACCCGGTCGTAGCCCGGTGGTCGCTCTAGGAGAGGGCAGAGTCCAGGCAGCACTGCTGCATCGCACCCCAAGGGCAGTGGGGGCACAGCGGGGCACCCCAAAAGTGGTGTCACAACCCCCCCAGAGGGTGGTTTTGGGGACTTACTGGCCTCTGTGTAGACCTGGCCGAAGCGGTAGTAGCACATCTTGTACATGAGGCAGTTGAGGAGCACCGGGGAGCCCTCGCGGTCGACCCGAAACTCCCCTGTGGGGGTGTAGTAGTCGTGCTCCTTGATGTGGCGCCCCGTGTCCGTGCTGCCCCCGATCCGCACCATCCACAAGAATTTGTTGATATCTGAAAGGTGGGGAGCAAAGAGTTGGAGTGAAAGAGCGAGGGGTTGAGTTGGGTTGGGGAGCCAAGAGCGAGGGGTTGAGCTGGGCTGGGGAGCCAAGAGCGAGGGGTTGAGCTGGGCTGGGGAGCCAAGAGCGAGGGGTTGAGTTGGGCGAGAGCAAAAAAGGTACATGCAGCTTCCAAGAGGAGCATTTTGGTACCATTCGCAGCCTCAGCTGAAGGTGGGACCTGGCTCCTCCAAAAGCTCTTTTGGAGAAGCCTTCACCACCAGCACTCCATGGATGGGTTTGACCCAAGTCAGAGCAAGATCTTACCGTCCGAGGAATACCCGGTGAGGCCTCCGAAGATGACCAGCACGTAGCTGACGTCCAGCTCCCTCATGATCTCGTAGGCTTTCTCCTCCGTGGATGCCATCGCCTGGAGCAGACGCAGGGTCAGCCACACCACGTGGTGCCCCAGACAGGACAGGGCAAGGCAGCAGGCGAGGGAAGGACCTACCTGACCAACGCGGGAGATGTGCGTGTTGTTCCAGGTGTTGTTGTCCACCAGGATGGTCCGGTTGGCCATGGCGGTGATCTGGTACCCGTAGTCCCACCAGGACATCACCTTCGCGTCCTGTGGCCAAACACCAGACGTCAGCACCTCAGTGGACAATGGTGGGTCCCCAACACCTGAACTTCCCCACCCCCTTTACCTCTGGCGTGTTGTGACGCAGCCAATAATAAGCTTCTCTGAAGTCATCGAAGATGATCCTGCTGCCGTCGCCGCCTCGGGCAGACAGCACGATGGAGGGGGAGGAATACGCCTCGCTGGTCACCCAGGTGGAATGGAAGGTGTAGGTGATGAGGAAGAAAGCCATGACCAGGATCATGCCACTGGCAACCTGGGGGAAAAAATCAGGGTCAACACTGGAGGGAAGAGGCCATCAGCCTCTCACACTTGGCCCCGCCAGGACTAGGTCCAAGCCGGCCCAACACTCACTTCGTTTTTGATGGGATAGGTGGAATCTTGTTGCTTTTTGCTCTTCTTGTCCGGCCGGCTGATATCCAGGTTCTTCATGTAGGTGGACAACACCTGAGAAACCCCGATGCCGGAGAGGATGCACATCACCGGGGCCAGCACCAGCATGAGACGCACCTACAGGCAAGAGCAGAATTGTCGGTGCTGGTCAGAGAAGAAATCCGGGCAGAAATCTGAGAAACGAGAGAAATTAAATGCCATCCCTAAATCAGCATCTCGAATTCAGCAGAAACATCAGCCTCAAGATAAACCTGGAGCTGATTTTTTTAGCTTAGAGGGGGAGTTGCCACCATCTTGGATGCCGCTGAGGGGAGTTCTCTGAAGACCTCAAAATTGGCCAGTGGGCCTCAATTTAGCACCCTTTAACTCCAAGGTGGAGCCAAGAACTAGTAGGTGCCTCCACATCAGAAATCAACCCGCATTTAGGGCTCGGGGTGCTAGAGCAAGAACGGAAACGGGCTCCTAAGCAGCCGGTTGTCATCGGTCCCTGCTCAGATACCTGGAGAATTTATTTGGGTTTGCAACTCAGCTATGGGAGACCAGGAACAGAGACCCAGGGGCGGACAGTGGTGGCCGTAAGGAAGCAAATAACACCAAACCCAGAAAGCTTTGCAACGTCACGTTCCCTCACTGCACAAAGGGGCGGATAAACTGGTTTTAAGGAAGGGAGAAAAGCCTCATGAACATTTCAGCCAGCTCAGGGTGAAAGAACCATCATCAACAAGTTCCAAAAAATAGAATAAATTCAGGTTAAGAGCATTTTGTCGTCATGCTCACGCCCAGCAGGCAGCAGCCCTCACCATCACAGCGGAGAAGTACATGCTGGTCACGCCGTACATGATGATAAAGATGCGGGCGTCCGAGAGGTTACTGAAGCAGTAATACAGACCGACTGCGAAGAGGAAAGAAAAAAAGGGTCAGGTTCACCTTAGCAGCTGTTGCCTGAAGTAAAAAACAGCCGGCCGAGGCACACAGCCTCTGCAGACTCAGCACCGGGAGGAGACGGCAGGTGGAATAAAACCCTCCCGGTGTCACACGGTGATCGAATAAATCTGACAACGTCTGCGCTGGGCTCACCCGGGAACATGAAAACGAGAAGCTGCAGGTCAAAGTAATAGGAGGACCAAGTGGTGGGCTGGTGCTCGGAGACGGAGGCGATGATGGGGATGTTGTTCTTTGCATAGGAAGGATCCAGCAGGGAATAGAAACGCCCCGTCCACGGGGAGATTTTCCCTAGGAAAGAGAAAAAAAAATAATCACGTTCAGTTCCATCAGAGTAACCAGCAACGCTGATACGTTCCCTCACACAGGATGCACGTACAAGGCTGAGAGAGCAATCCTGAGCCTCGTTTAACATCTCTATTACTCAAAACGACCATTTTAGAAAGGAAATACAGTGCAATTTTACTCTAAAAAGACTTCTCCCCCACCCACCCCTATTTTTAGCATCTCTTCGCTACTACAGATCGACATGCAGCTTCTGAAGCACCAGCTCAGTGTCCCTGCTGAGTCACGGCAGGTTTCTCTCTGCACCCTGTATCACCCGGAGCCCAGATTTTACACAGCTGCTTGTGAAATATTTTCCTGTTAAGGCACAAATTAGGGCAGGTCCCAGCCTCCCCCTGGGAGGGGGACTCGCAAGCACCGAAACCACAGCGTGGGCAGGAAGGCAGAGTTCAGATTGACAAATTATGTGCTCTTCAGAGAAGGAAGAAGGAAAAAAAAAAGGAAAGGAGGGAGAGCTGGTGGTGAAACATGCTCATGGGCACCATCTCGGGCTACCTGTCAGCATCAGCACGGCCCCGATGGTGAGGAGGACAAAGCCAACCAGGGAAATGACGCTGCGGAAGAGGATTTCGAACTGCTGCGGGTTCAGCTTGCTCCGAAGGTAGTCTACAAAGGCGTGGATCTGACACAAGCCGAAGACTCCGAGGGCAGCCATGTGCTCCGAGGAGAGGACGGGCTGCGAGCAGGGGAGAGCGTGATCAGACACGGAGGAGAACAAGAGCTGTGTTGGGCCCGATATCAGCTTTTTTTTTTTTTTTTTTTTAATCCCTTCTCAGCAAAATTGCTGCCAAAGTCACGGCAAACAGTCCCCTCCCCACGGACAGCAGCTGCCGTGAGTTACTTTCTTACATCAGCTTCGATTCCCAGACAGGAATTCACCTGGAAAATTTAACTGATTCTCATGAAAACATGAGCTAAGCAGGCGTTTTTCCTGCTATACCAAGACGCACGCTGGTGCGAGTGTTTCCTTCACCGAAGCCAGAAATATTTTCACAAAAGGCAACCCGTGCCGTGAAGGTTATTAGCAGCTTTGAAAGTCATCCAGCACCTCCAAAACTAATCTTGCCAAAGGTCGCAACGAATCAGGAGCTAGAACCAGAAGCCACCTATAATGTCAACAGCGAAGGCAAGAGGAGAAACCAGGTGCCACCTCGCTGTTGTTCTGCTACAATCCATGAAATGACCCATAAAACGACCGTCCTCGAGTCTGCAAATCCTCCTGGTCCCCACCTGGAAGCCAACAAAGGAGATCTGCATCGAGAGGATGGTTCCCAAGCAGTAGACTGTGCAATAAGCTACGTAGATCCTGTGGGAGAAGCGGCCGGTCAGCATCAGCACCAGAACGTGCAAGGGGATGAGGTTAATCAGAAAGACGTAGCCACCCCACGAGGAGACCTGCCGAGAGAGAAAACAGACAAAAAAACCCCACAGGTTCCAGGACTGAAGAGGCTGAACAGCAGAGGTCAAACGCAGCAGGTTTGATTTTTCCTGGGATCTTGCGCAGGATTTTCACCCAGCGGCAAAGCCAGCTGAGATGTGCTCTCTCTAAGAGCAGCCTCAACGCTCACAGCTGCCAGAAAACAAGATTTTTTTTCAACGCTGTTAATAAAACCGCACGTAAAAAAGTGCTGGTTTTGAGAAGCAGAAGCGAATGAAGAAATCATTGATTCCATTTTCACACCAAGCCCTTTACGGAGGTTCTAGCTCCCCAAAAACAAGGCCGCAGGAACAGCACACTGTGTATTTTTGTTCAGTATCTCCAGAGTGGAGTCAGAAAAACCTCAGCGCCGGGGGAAGGAGCACTTACCATGTAGAAATAGGCGAGAGCACACATGGCTGCCCAATAGATGGAGCCGGTTTTGACGGCTTTGATCCACATGTAATAAGTTAACAGCATGCAGAATATGGCGATACCTGGGTGGAAGGACACAGAAAGGTCAAAGCAAGCTCATGTCAGCCCAGAAATTATCATCTCGGGTGCACTAGCGCACTCAATTGCATTACAAAATGCTTTTGCTGATCCATCAGAAGGTGGAAGAGCACCTCAAAGAGCCAGGCCAAGGGTTTCAGATCTGATTTCTAGATTGAAGCACTGATGTTTGTGTCTTATGGAGATAACAGCTCATGTGGCTTCTTCCAGCCACACCAGCTAGCCCTTCTGGACACAGTGACTCCTTAAATGGCCCCTGATAGCCCAGCTACGGGAGAGCAAACTGGATCCTCTTCTGCCCTGAGCATCAACAACGAGCTTGCTGCCCTTGCCACTCCCAAAGTCACCGCAGGAACAGGGATAAGAGCACAGGGGAGCCACGCAGACGCTCTGATCCCAAGCAGAGTTTGTGCAGGTGGCAAAACTCTCTTTGATTTGCAAAAAAGGACACTCAGGGACAGGGGTGCACTCGCAGCTGGAGCTGGGAAACACTCCATCTTCTCAGCCACGCAGGCGAGAACAACCACCCATCTCCATGCAGTCGGGGTTGTAAACCCCAGGGACGTGGCGGGGCTTGCCAGGAAAGGACAGTTCCTCTATCCTGTCCTGCATCATCTTTACCATCATTTTTCAGCCCCCAAATGAAAGGTTTCCTTGTTCCAAGTGCTGTAAATTCACCTTCGTTATCGTAGGAGCCGGCAACAGACCGAGAGATGTACCCGGGCACAACTGCGATCATGGCGGCAGCGAGGAGCCCTGCCCCTGCGTCCTGGGAACATAAAAATCACAGACAGAGGGTGGAAAGAGCCATCAGTTTTTAGAGCTTTTGTTATCCCTAGGCATGGTTATGCCTCGAAAAACTAAAACTTGAGTGTTGAAATTAAATTTTGAAACAGATCTCCCATTTCCCCGAAGTTCTGGGTTTTGAGCAGCATCGTGGTCACCTCCAAAGCTCTGATACAGCCATGAGCTGCCTTTCCAAAAGGGACACAGCCTGTCCTCCTCCCCAAAGCAAAGTCTGCAAGGCCAACTGCCGGGGGCTGCCCTTGGGCCACAACCACCCCCAGCAGTGCTACAGGCTTGGGGAGGAGTGGCTGGAGAGCTGCCAGTCAGAGAGGGACCTGGGGGGGTTGACTGATAATGAGCCAGCAGTGTGCCCAGGTAGCCAGGAAGGCCAATGGCATCCTGGCTTGTATCAGCAATAGCGTGGCCAGCAGGGACAGGGAAGGGATCTGACCCCTGGGCTCGGCACTGGTGAGGCCGCCCCTCGATGAGTGGGGTCAGTTTTGGGCCCCTCACTCCAAAAAGGCCCTTGAATGACTCGAGCGTGTCCAGAGAAGGGCAACGGAGCTGGTGCAGGGTCTGGAGCCCAGGTCTGATGGGGAGCGGCTGAGGGAACTGGGGGGGTTTAGTCTGGAGAAGAGGAGGCTGAGGGGAGACCTCCTGGCCCTCTGCAACTCCCTGACAGGAGGGTGCAGAGAGGGGGGAGGAGTCTCTTGAGCCAAGGAGCCAGCGCCAGGCCAAGAGGGAATGGCCTCAAGCTGCGCCAGGGCAGGGTCAGACTGGCTCTGAGGAAGGATTTCTTTGCAGAAGGGGCTGTTGGGCGTTGGAATGGGCTGCCCAGGGCAGGGGGGGAGTCCCCATCCCTGGAGGGGTTGAAGAGTCGGGTTGACCCAGCGCTGAGGGATCTGGTGGAGTTGGGAACGGTCAGGGTGAGGTTCATGGTTGGACTGGAGGAGCTTCAAGGGCTTTTCCAACCAAGATGATTCTGGGATTCTGTGAATTTCCCGAGCATTCCCTCACCTTGAGCTCTTTGGTGAGGTGGTAAGTCACTATGGTGGTGAAAGAGGAAAAGAGGGGAGCCAGGAACACGCAGACATTTCGGATGTCGATGGTGATGTGGAAGAAGTGCAGCACGTGGTAAATTGCTGCCGATGTGATCATCAGGCCTGCAGGACAGAAATGACACCGTTCTCAGGGTGCTCTCACTCTGCTCGCAGCACCTGGGGTCATTAGCTTGCAATTAGCAGCAGGACAGCCGAAAGCCTCTCCAGGAAGGAGCTTCTGCCCACGATGCCTCAATGAAGGGCATCTCTGGAGCTCCCCTCCCAGCGGGCACTCACTCACAGCTCTGCTCCGTGTACACTACCCGCCCCTCTCCCCATTTTCCCTCGCACAAGGCACGTTTTTAGCCCTGCAGAAGCCAAGAGCTCACCTGGATAAATGGTCCCACCGATAATCCTGCCCAAGGGGTACCACGCTCGGTCATCAAACCAGTTGTGGAATTTATAGAAGCCCTCCTCTGCCAGGAAGCGGGTCGTGCGGTAGTTAAAGTACCTGGAACGGTGACAAGCACTAAACATCTCCGCATCCGCAGACAGAGATACTGACTGCTCACCGCTCCTCGGGTCTCGGCTGCAGCCCACCATGCGTGTTCAGGAAACGAGGCAGCTTTTGACAGGCAGTTAAGTACCAAGTTGTGTGCCTGATACTCTTGCCTGAGGTTTAGGGCTACGACAGCACCATATAGGCTGACCGTGTGTTTTCCACGCGGAGGGAACGAGGAAAATTTCCCTCGATTGCCGCAAACCTCGGCTGCAAAGGTTCATCCCTCCTCCCAGGGGGTTTAAAAGTGGGTTTGCAAAGGTAACTTCTCCCTTGCGCCCAATTTAATTGGCAACAAGCCTGGATTGTGGACACAAGTTGTACCAGGAGCCCTCTCTCCTGTACCCTGCTCAAGCAGAGAATAACCACATCCCAGCAGGGAAGCAGTGGCAGGCGATTACTTCCACCCAGGCTGCAGAAACTGCCCTCCCAATCCCTCATCCTCAATGGGGATTAACTTCAGCCTGGCATACACCACCCCAATTTTGCGTGCTCCAGAAGAGAAAAACCCGTCAGGCCCCCACGAAATGAGACGACGACACTTACGGGTCAAATTCATGGATGACGCTTTCGAATCTTAAGACAGAAAAAAGCCTCGTGGAGAAAGCTGCAAAGGCAGAAAAAGGGCAGAGTGAATCTACAGCACTCACCGAGCCAGAGTTTCGGTAGGTTTATCTCCCTCTTTGCTGGATTAGAATTGTTTCTGTCTTAAACTGGTCATTGGGAAGATAAAAAAAGATGCAGTTTTCAAAAGAAAAGCTACAGAAGGAATAAGAGCGTTCACTGAAGACGTGCTTTAAAGAGAGATGAGAGCTTTGCAATCTATAAAAAAGAAGGAGCAGAGAAGGCTCCATCCCAGGGTCCCCCAGAGGGCACCAGCAGCCAGGCCAGCGTGGCAGGACGCACTTACACAGCACAGCTGCCATCGACAGGATGAGGAGCTTGAGCAGCGTGTCTTGCTTCTCGTAGGACAGCCGGAGAAACCCTAACTTGGTCATTTTCACATCAAAGGCAGGTTGAGGACGCTTGAACACCTGAAAAACAAAGAGGGAAGACAGTCAAAGAGCAAGCTGGCTCACAGCCCCACGATATCTCCAAATATATCATGAAATAGGACCTTAAATACCCAACTCCTGCGTGGAGCTTTCACCGATCCGTGTCTCCCTTCCCAAATCCTTCCCTCCCATCCTCACCTGATCAGCTGCCCCAAGCCTTGGTTGAGGTTTTTCTTTCTTTTACAGAGACCAGAACTTCTTTGGGGCAGAGGATGGATCTGTTTCTCTGCGTACAAAACAAAACCCAAGTGTAAACTTTCAGCAAAACCACTAAATTTTCCCTGGCTGGTCTCTGGAGTTTAACCACCACCTGTAAACAATGCACAGAAAAATAATCCATGGAAAACACAAGAAGTGGGTGCTGTTTTCTCGCATATAGCAGGTCTGAACAGCTCCTGGCTGCTCCTACTTTGAATTATTTACATTAAATATATACATCCCAGCGGTTTGCTAGCACAGACCAGCAGAGTAAATCAGCTTTGCTTACTCTGGACAATTTGTCTAATTCAACCTCCCTGGGTGGAGGGAGAGCCAGTGAAATCCTGGTATTAGACACCAAGGAAGTGAAACTGTGGCCAGAAAATAACATTTTTCTACTGAAAACACTTTAAAATACTTCTTTACCCAATCAGTCTGGAAAAAAACCTCCCACCACGCCCTGCAGGTTCAGTCTCAAAACTGGTGGATAAATCCTCAGTTCACATCTCTAAGCTACAACACCAAGAAGAGATTTGGACAGGCGGAGATTTAAAAATAAAATACAACCGGGCCTGAAAAAAATCATTCTGTAACCTAGAAGCGATTCCAACTTGCACACACTCGTCACTAATTGTTACAGAAATAACCCCGTGTTGTAATTATTTCCTGGTTTCCCTGGGGATACTAAGCAGCAGCTAACAATGACAGAACACAGATGCCTCCCAGGCACGAGTGGCTCTGCCACCAGGGTACCACCGGGGTACCCCGATCTCCACAGCCCCGGCAGATGACTCACGGGGTGCTGGGGGGACATTTGCCACCCAGTAATGCCACAGCTACTGGGGGAAGAAGCAGCAGCCCCTGGCCAGTCCCCAAATACTGGGGTGGGAAGGAGGAAACGCTGTCCCTGGGCTACAGACTACGGCCTGGCTCTTGCCACCAGCCCCTCCGAGCTTGTCAGTATCCTACAAGCCACTGTGCCCCCCACGAGCGCCCCTGTGCTGCACACCACACCCTGCCCCCCATCACTCCACCACCCCTGGGCACCCCACAGGCCCAAGCACCCCCAAACCCCACAGATCCACATCCTAAAGGCTCCAGCCGCTGACAACCAGCAGTGCCTCACCCCACACACCGGGGCACCCCACAGCATCACCCACCCCAAAACCCACGATGCTACAGATTTTGGCATCGTGTAACCCCTCAGCTCCCTCCTCACACAGCCCCGGGCACCCCGTAACCCCTCAGCTCCCTCCTCACACAGCCCTGGGCATCCCGTAACCCCTCAACTCCCTCCTCACACAGCCCTGGGCACCCCTTAACCCCACAGCTCCCTCCTTACACAGCCCTGGGCACTCTGTAACCCCTCAGCTCCCTCCTCACACAGCCCTGGGCACCCCGTAACCCCTCAGCTCCCTCCTCACACAGCCC
>ML997607.1:401879-412693 GCA_010365825.1 Otus sunia
CAAGCCAGGATGCCATGGGCTTAGCAGACTCACCGGAGACAGCTTCTGGATAAGGTCGTGGGCAAGGTGAACCAAGTTCTTGTCTTCATGGAGACACTTTTGAAACCGTTTGCTCTCTTCATCTTCCAGGAGATCAAAGTCAATAGCAGCATCCAGGAGGGCCTGGATTAACCCCTTCCACGACTTCAGCGCTGGGACCTGGGGAGCAACTGCTGCGCTGATTCCTGTCCCGATCACCAGAACAAGTTCCTGAGGCTTCTTGGTTTTGAGGCTTGGCAACAGCTTCCTGCAAGAGCAGAAAGTAGCACAGCTGGTACCGTCGTAGATGGAAGGATGTCTCAGGCCGTGGAACATGCAGACGGAGGACAAGGGAGGTACCCTCTGCCTAAATTTTGAGTCAACGTGTCCATTAGGGTCCTCTGATAAACAGAGGACGAGCAGAGCAGCTCAGCACCCCTTAAAGACAGCGCGCAGCTCCACGGAGCAACATCACAAATGACCACAATTACAACGTACGGAATTACAACGCATTCGGCAATCGAGTCTGTTACCAAGACAGTTACTGGGGAAGTCAATACCGCCCAGGAACACTTGTGAAGCAAAACTAATTAAATTAAAGTTTGGAATAAGGGAGGTCCTGTTAATAATAGTTAACTGGAAGCTAGCAGAAAGGCTGGAGACAGTGGAGATGGTGTGGTGAGCCATACGGAATGTGTTATCTCTGGCTGCAGAGACATACACACTCTACACATCCCGAGACTAAGCACGCGTCGGACCCCGCGCAGGGACTAAACACAACGGTGACTGCTCCTGGTTTAACTAAGGTGCCAACCAGGGGCCTGAAGGCAGCAGCCCCGTGTAGCCCAGCACAAAAGGAAGGAAGCGGAGGCTTCCTGCCAGCTCTGCCCTGGAGATGACCTTCCCACCTGCCAGCCCCTCTTTGCGGAGAAGCCCCCTCAGGGGGACGTTGTACCAGAAATCCCTTCCCTGTTACGCCTGCAATGTGAGCGGGATGCTCGAGGCCAACCTTTTGGAAGCCCAGATGATACAAAAGAGTCTCAGGGAAGAGCTGTGTGGCTATTTTCTCCATCCTCCTCCCCCCCTCTTACTTATCTCCTAGCTTTCTACCCGCACAGTGCTTTTAAATCTGATGTTTATTATTTATTAAGTAGATGGGTTTCTCCTCATCATGCCTCGCCTGGTGTCAAGCTGCTTTTCTGAAGCAGGAGACCAGCTGCGGCTTCCCAGAGGATGGAAGCAGTCGCCCGGGGAGGCAGCTCATTCGAAAGGAATGTTTTTTATCTGCAAACACGTGATATTTTTCGAGAAGGGGAAAGGAAACCGATACCACACAGATGGAGCTTTGCCTTCCCTCTATTACTGCCTACGAAAACAGACGAGTTAACCCTTTTCTTGAGGAGGTCTTCACTGTTAGTGGCGATAAACAAGTTTTAATTTTGGGACCACAAACCTCACCCACAAAGAATAAATTATTATTCATGCTAATGAGCTAGTATAAAAACACAACCAGCAACCTAGGGACTGAAATCCAAAACAATAACAAATACGTAAGTCTTAACATCCTGTGTGACATCTCTGAAACAGGCATTCTGTTCCCACGCTGATAAATACGTTTTTTTCTACCCTGATATCCTAGAGCAAGGAAAAAATAACCTCCCAGCCTCTTTTCTGCTCATCCCACAGTCACTGGGTCAACCTTGAGACCACAGTTCCCTCACAGACATTATTCTCCAGCCCCCCATAATTCTTACATAAATCAGATTAGTGGAAGACAACTCCCTAGATGAATTAGCTGCTCGTTTGCAGACGGCGATGCCTTCATTTCTGAGCCCATGCTGTTGCAGCAGCCACAGTCCCAACCCTGGATGGACACAAGGGTGGTTATGCCCCAGGGTAGCATCATGCTCACGTCCTTGCTTGGAGAACTGCAAGACAACCTACTTATTAGTATGGGGAGCCTCTAGAGTGGAATTATTTTGCCTTTACAGGCAGCAAAACCACACGGATTTGAGAAACTGCCTGTCCTCCAGGGAACTGCTGTCCAACTCAAGCGAAGGAGCACACCCACCGCATCTGACGTGGCCCTATGTGTGGACTGAGCTAAAACCGTGGAGACAGCACAGTAAAAACCAGCTTTCCATGCAACCTGGCTTAGGGGTTAAAAACAACCAGCAGCAAAGTACAGTCTTAAGGCCTTTGTTCCACGCACGGCAGGAAAACACGGCTAGAGAGCCCGCGCTTTTCTTGGATCAGCAACCGAAACGACTGCAGGGGCTTGGCGCCGAGTGTCGTGCTCTTTAAAGAACAATGCAAGGTTACAGAAAAAGCTCTTATTAGAAGACATTCACTGGAGTATAATTAAATTTACCTGGGCTTTTTTGCAGGTGGTATTCCATCTTCCAACAATGTTTCTTTACCCAGGCTCACGGTAGAAGCCATCCAGTTTCTATAGTAGACAAATCACCACAAGCAAAGTCACTACATATATGCAATACGACGTGGAACAGACCGCAGGCTTTTGTCGAGGCAGCTTTTCACAGGCAGATAAATACTGGGGTTTGTTATCTTTATGAGATCACCTTCGGGCTGAGAATTGCACTTTTTTGTTTCTGTACTTTGCCCCGCAGCTCTCATCCACCTCCTTAACTTCCTTTACAACAAAGCTGGATAAAATTGTAGGGCTGTTTTGTAAAACCAGGTTGCGGTCGCCACTGGCAGACCACTGCTTGCCAGTCCCTTCGTTTCCCCTCGGCTGTTCATCTTTGCCCGAGAGCCCATTATCTGGGAGCTCCCCGCTTCCAAGGCGATGCCCGTTAGCAAACCCGCTGCTTGGGAAACAGCGGGAGGGAAGAAAGACAAAAAGATTTTTGTTCTACAAAAAGCCACCGAGAGCATTTAATTCTCTGGTGATGACAGAAGGATTATCCAGCTCGCCATACGTCTACAGGCAGGGGGATATGACCTTAAAGCCTGTGGAAATGAAGTTTTATGTCTGCAAACTCTTTCAACAGCCTGTGATATAGAATACAAAAGGTCTGCCAGCACATTGTCCTCTCCCCCTCTCTGCTTCTCCAAAATCAGACTATTAAAAGGGAAAGAAAGCAGACGGAACTGCTCACCCTTATCCATTTTTTTCTTGCCAATTGTAATGAGGAGTCCAGCAAAAATTCTGGCAGGCTTTTGCCAAAAGGAAACGCTGTGCAAGAGCCGCTGGCCCAAAATCACAGTTTTTTCACAGGTTTCACAGCCTCAGTGAGCTCTGAGCGTTTGTTTTACAAATGAGATGCCTGCGACTGCTTCACTGCAGCAAAGCAGCAGCACTGACAGGGGAGCCACAGGACGACTCTTCGCAGGTGTGAAACCTCGGCTGTGCTACAGACGTTGTCAGGGATCATTTATTGTCCCAATAATCTAGATAACTGTCATCTTTCCCCATGCTGGGTGATGAAAACAGGGCACACCGACTCTCGCAGACGCTCAGATACAGTAGGTTTGCCAGTCTTTCATTTCTGACCACTCCTGAAAACTTTAGAATTATCATTAAAACAATAACATATTATAACACTAATATAATAATATTATAACACCTCAGGGAGCTGGTCTTCACAACCTGCCTCCTGAAACACCGCTTAGCATATGCTCCCCACTACCTCAAATAATCAGATTTATTTTACTGTAGAGCCCTGACTTCAGACAGAAGTTTCAAACGCGTTTAGGAAGCGAGGAACCAGACTCCAGCCAACTGCTTGCACCTCCCAGTTTTACACCCTCGGTGCAAGGCTGAGCCTCCTCCACCGCACACCCACTGGAACGCTGTACCCCGCGTCTGTCCAACCCGCCGTCGAGCATTTCGATGCTGTTCTGACAAGAAAGCTCCGCAGCTTCATGCCCCCTCCTCCTCCCGCAACTGTCAGGCCACGGGGTGAACCGTGCTGGGGAGTTAAAACCAGCAGAAAAAACACCCACTCCGGAGCGGTGACTCTCGGGGAGGCAGGAGGACCTGCCGGACACATGATCAGTCAGGCGGTAACATCACTCGCCTTGAGGGAATACAGCCAAGCACAGTCAGGATGGAAAACATCAAGGGGGAAAAAAAAATTTCCCCTTTTTTTTCCCTTTCCAGTAGGGTAAGATCTCTCATTTCAGATTAGCTGATTCTTCTGGAGGAGCAGGCTGCTTCCACAAAGCCAGCCAAATCTTGATTAATGGTGCAAAGGCACTCCAGGAGAGCTAGGGACTAAAGCCTGTAGCCTTCGTTAACTGGAATATCCAAGAGGGAAGTTTGTGTAAAGCAACACGCTGAGCTCCCAGGTCTGCCCTCAACTCCCTCCGAGGCAGCACACCTAACAGCCAAAGGTAAAACCTTCCCCACCAGCTTCGTTTACAGATCTAATTTAAGTTTATATTAGCTTTAGGTTGCGAATTACTTGCTAAGTCTCAAATATCAAGCCTGTTTATAAACTCCTACTTAGGCCTTCCCCTGTTTAGCTTGTTCACTTGCCTGAGCACTGCTCCTGTTTTCCTCGTCCTACACATTCATGTTACTTTAAACAGCAGAAATGGAGACATCAATTCGATTTTTAGATGACTTTAAACCATTTCAAAAGTCATTCTGAACTTAGGAAAAAACACCTTTTATAATTATCATTACCAAAAGAGGGTTGTCTAGTATCACAAACTTCAATCTTCATTTCTATTTAATGCAGGTAGCCAAAAAGGAACAAACTCAATGTCTGGGCTTTGCCTGTCTCCAAAATAATTCGTATTTCTCTTAAGAACAAGTCTCAGAGATTCAGTCAAGAAACATAAACCTCCAGATTTTAGGCCTGGGGAGAAGCTCTGCTCTCCAGGGGCACAGATCACACCGGCACAGTCAAGGTCACCAAAATTAAACAGCATTACCTCAAAGCGTGGCACCAGTGCCACAGGGAAAGAAACACCAAGGGGACCCTGGCCATGCCGCCGCCGCAGGTGCCATGAAGGAGAGGGAACAACGGGCACTTACAAGATAAGAAGCGTCTTTCCCGTCTTCCTCCTCGAGATGTCAGGAACTTTCCAGCTATTTAGACTACAAGGAGTCAGAGAGAGCATAAACATCAAACTCCGCAGGTTTCTGGCTCGGCCGCCCTGTTCTCCTGTCACAGTGTGGTCTCTCATCACCTTTATTATTGGCACTACGCTCCCTGCATAGGTTTGCGGCGTTCTCCTTTCTCCTCCATGCTGAAGAAATCACTTAATTTATCCTAAAGCCTTTGAGGCAGAGATTTCAGCAAGGGACTATTGCCTTTAAATGATGCCCAAGTTGCCAACGCTGAATAAACCTAATCACGCAATTCCATATGTAACAGACACATCCAGCTGCAAAACCACCCAAAATACAAAGATGTATCCCACCTAAAACCAAACACCTAAACAAAGCATGTGTCAAAGCAACGCTGATGCTCACACCGAGAGTATATTTACAAAAACCTTGCCGTAACGCTGCCAAACACGACCACGCCGCTCAGTCAACATCAGACCCCGACCTGCAGAACCACCTCGGGAAATTAATGAGACGTTTTCTCCACCGACTCATCCCCAAAGGAGATGGGGAAGTCACTGCGGACGCTCTCCGGCTGTCTCCCAGCTCAGCAGCTAATGCACAAGTAAAGCTACACCTGCATGCTAGACTTGAACGTAAAATTTAAGCGAAGTAAAAACCACATGTGTCCAGCTCAGTGCTGGAAGAGGGGCTCCTCTGGCACAGCCCCCTCAAATTATATAAAGAAGCAAGCACAAATTCATTGCTCATCAAATATTTTTAGCTTCTTTGAGTGCTGGGAACAACTACCACCAGTGAGGGCATAATTCAGATCTCCTTTTTAAAATTAAGTGGCTTTAAGACGTTGGGATAAGACAAAACGTCACGTTATAGTTTAAAACCTGTCATGTTTCAGATAGAAGAATCCAAAAGGATATTAATGAGTCATCCCTGGCCGATTCCCAAGCTCTGTCCCTCCATGTGGGAGTCAAAATTGGAGCAGGCCCGCAAGCTTGTCAAAACCATCCTAGAGAGGGTCAGGCTTCAGCAATAACGGGGTCTGGCAGTGCCAGGAAAACACACCCTGCTTCTGTTTGCGCCGCCGTTACGAACACAAGATTCAGCCTGCTCAGATGCGAGTTAAAATATAGCAGAGATTTTTATTTAACGCTGTGGTTCTCCACGTGCTTCAGACTCCCACCCGCTTCATGAGAAACGAGAGGGAGTGACACAGCAAAGCCTGGAAGGGGTCTGTATCCCAACAAACTCACACAGGAGCCGGGCCAAGGCATTCAGACGTAGGCTTGCTTCGCCCTGCTTAAGCCCCAGCAGACGAGGCTGCGGGAGAGCCCTCAAGCAGGTATTTCTGCATGCAAGGTCGGCTTTCTGAGAGCATTTCTGGAAAGCAAACCGGGCCGGACATGCTGCTGGGGCGGGGGGTTCACACCTTCAGGGATGCCCGGCGCCTGGAGGCCTTACCTTTCCTCTCCGCTGTGCCCCCTCTCACACTAAACCTGAGGGAAAAGCAAGAACACAGTATTTCAGCGGGCAGGGAGGAGGCCGAGGCTCCTTCTCGGTGAGGGGTGGGGTGGGGGGAACGTCCAAGAAAATGGCTTTTCGAGAGAGCGTCGACGCGGGGGGTGTCACAGACCGGCGCCGCTGAGGTGAGCCTGGGCCCCAGCACCTCCCGCCGCCACANCCTTCCCGCGCCCCGCACGCACCTGGCGCCGCGCGCCCGGCCCCATGAGGACACGCCCGGCCGCCGCTCCCGCGCAGGCGCCCCGCGCCACGCCCCGCCCCCTCGGCGGGGGACCGGCAGGGATTGGCCCGCCCCCTTCCGCTCCCCGCTCCCATTGGCTGGTTGGCGGAAGAGGCGGGACGACCGCCTTCCCGCCGGGCGCTCGCGCGAGAATTCGCCGCTGTTCTCGCGATACTTCTCGGGGTATAAAAGGCGGCGGGCGCATGCGCCTGGCAGTCGCGGTCGGTGTGCGGTTGGCGAGGTTTGCGCGGCTGGGACTTGTCCGGTTGCGGTGTGAGAGTCCGGGATATCGGTGCCATCTGTTCGTGGGCGCTGTTGTAGGCCTGTGGGTGTTACCGGGCCCTGTATCAGGGGATTTTTCTTCCGCGAGCTGCCTCTCCGCTTGGGTTCGTGTCTGTGTGGCAGCGTCTCCAGCCCTGTGAGGTAGTAAGAGCAGTGCTGGTCCCTGGCTGGCTGCTATAATGCTTTCAGGCATTTGTGTAAAGGAGTTTGGGTGTATTTAGAGCTTTTCAGGAAGAGTAGCAGTTCTCTGGCTTTTGGGCTAGCTGTGTATGGTTTTGTATTAGCACCATAAATGAGGTGTGTTAATGATGGGTGTATTTAGAGACAGAAGTAGCCTTATTTTCTCACCTGAACACCTTTCCAGGGCTGGCTTTGGCCCTGCCTTGTGCTCAGCCTCTTCTCCAACAATTTCCTAATACTTTCTGCAGGCAATGGAGTAAGCGCCAGGCTTCCCTGCGATGACCAGCCCGGTGACACCGTAGCCAAAATGTGTTTGTGCTGCCGGAGGATTTCAACGTGGTGCTGCTGCTGGTGGGTCAAGGCATGTTGCGAATCAAGCTGTGCTTTCTTAATTACTCTGCACCTTTAATAATGATTATATTATAGCCAAGGTGCAGGCTGATCCGGTGGGGTGTTGCCCCTCAGGGACTTGGGCTTGCGGGGCTTTGTTCACCCTCTTGGGACACGGTCCAGCAGCTCTGGGGTTTCCAGGTGGGGCTGACTCACATGAGTGGGTGACTCACCCTCCTTTGGGGCACATCTTTGGGTGGGGAGTTGAAGTTTTTTTTTTTGGGGTGGTGACAGCAGCAAAGACACTGGTTTCAGGGTGGGAGAGGGGAAGGAATGTGAGGTGATTGAGTGAAAGGGGTTAAAGCACAGGAGAAGTGGTGCCTGACTCACAGCTGGCAGCTGCCTGAGGGTCCTTGTGGGGCTTAGTGCTGCTGGGCCTTGGGCTTCTTGCTTTGTGATTTGGCCACAGAGGGGCTGCCCGGTGGCTACTGCTCTGTGCTTGGAGGAGAGAAAGGCGGCTGGGTGCGGAAGGAGCTCGGGCCAGGAGTGCTGGTGAAGGCAGATCAGTCCCTCTGGCTGGGCTGGCCTCTGTCTTCTCCAGCCTCCCACCCCTTCTGCCAGGTCCTTCTGGCTCCTTCTCTGTCCCCCACCCCAAAAATGCTGCCTCACCCCTGGTAGACCTTGTCCAGCCCCTGCCAGAAGGTGTGGATCGACAGGCAGCCGAATTTGAGGTAGGGGCTGAGGATGGTGGTGCTGGGGCTCAGTGAAGTGGGCTCCATCTTGGGCTTCTCGAAGCTGCAGGCAAGACCTGGATGAGGGGGACACATATTTTGGGATGCAGGGATGCAAAGCAGCCCTGAAATTAGGGTGATGGGTGCCAAACACTGACTGTCTTCTCTATGAGCACACTGAGCCCAGCTCCTTCAAGGAGGGGGCCCTGCAGCCTGGGGTGCCATGCATGGTGGGGGTGGGACGGCCATCACTCCTCTCCAGGGTGAACAGTGAGGGAGATGCTGACCCAGTTTCGTGCTCTACCCCCCAAATCCACCCCATCCTTACTCTGGAGGTGCTCCTGTGTGAAGGCCAGCTTCTCCAGGGGTTTGAGGGATGCTGGGAGTCTCCGCAGGCACTTGTAGGTCAGGGGGGGCTTTGCCACTGTTCAGGATGAGGACTCTAGGGTGGGAGAGGGAGGACATGCTTGGCACCGGAGCTGGATCCCCCGTACCCTGAGGGATGGCACCAGGCACTCCTCTCTTGGTGTCGTAGGGGGTGTGGGGACCCCCTCACCCAAGGGAGGGAAACAGGACTGGGCTTGCTGGTGAGGGCTGGGCATGGTGACGCCCGGCCGGCGGCGGTGTCTGGCCAGCGGCGGATGTGGGAGGGAGGCCCCCGGGAGGGCTGGCTTCCCAGGCCCGCAGGTTCACGGCTGACTTCCCCTGCCTGCGCTTCCGCATGCCCACGCGGAGCCCGGACCTGCTGGCAACCGGGGGGGGCCTCAGGGGGATCAGGCAGTGAGGGACAGGGCAGCTCTTCTGCTCTGTCCCTGCAGGAGCTGGTGGGTGCCCCGCTCCTTCCTTCCACCCTAGGGCTGCTCCGTTGGGAACTGCTCCCAGATGGGGAAGCTGTAAGGATGAATCAGCCTTGTCATTCTCTGTGGAACCCATTAGGCTCCAGAGTGAACGTGGTGTATCCTACCTTTCCTTTCCCACCTAGGTGATCCTGGAAGATCTTCCTCCTTGCTGAACCCAGGGGGGCTGATGCTTTCCCTGCTCTGGTGCCTGACTCCTGCATCCCAGGTAGGTGTCCCCCAAATTTCCCCCCAACCTTCACTGCTCCTGCTTGTTGTTCAAGCCACGCTCAAACTTTTTGCTATTACTAAGCAGTGGCTCGCTTGGGCACTGTGGTTTCCGTGGGTGCGCCGGGGTTTTGCCGACAGTTGCTGCGGTCCTGTGCCATTTTCAGAGTAGGGCAAAGGCTTCAGCATGACTTGGGGTGTTTTATTTCGGAAGGGGTGATGCAAGCAGTGGAAAAGAGCAGTCACATGTGCTCCTGGGGCTTGTTTCCCCTGTTGCTGCTCCTGGGTACCCTCAGGGAGGGTCCAGGCACCCCAAACTGTGCCGGGAGCCCAATGCCAGGGTGGGCGTCACCTAATTCATCTTTAATTTGCACAGCAGCCGGTCGATCTCCAGTGATCCCTGCTGATCCCTGCTTCTCCGTCCACAGGATCCTTTCCCCGCCGCTGGGAATGAGGGTCTCTCCTGCCCATCGGCTCTCGGCCTCGCTCGCTGCAGGTGTGTATCTCCAGTGGACAGAAAAGGTAGGCAGGAGGGCTGCTTGAGGTCAAAACTCTCCTTTCTGGCAAATTTTGGCAAGGCAGATGTGGAAAACCCTGCTGGGGGTGATTTTTGGGGCTGCAGGTGAGCACCCCAGAGCTGTGTGTCCCTGGAATAAACCCCACTGAGTCCTGGGACTGAGACCCACTGCAAGGCTGGTTCCTGCTTGCCTAATTTCTTTTTTTATCCCTTTTTTTATGCTGACAGGAGAGATTTCGCGCTGGCGATCAGCGGCTGAGCAGCGTGCTGCCCACTATGGCTGGTGAGTGCAGGTTTGGTCAGTGCTGGGCAGGATAAAGCCTCTGGCTCTGTCCCCTCCTTCCCTGGCATCCCCTCCCCACTGAAACACACCCACAAGCTGCTGGCCGTGATGCAGTAGCTGAGGTTTTAGGCTCTGGAGTGGTTTTTGGGGGGTCAGGGTGATGTCCTGCCCAGCTCATCTCCATCTCTGTCCTGCTGTGAGCTGGTGATGCTGCACAAGCCCCTTGGGAAGCCTGGGGTGGGGTGCTGAGCCCCCCAAACCTCACCGTGGTCTCTCTGACTCCCCAGGCTGGTTTAGGCGGCTCCTACACAAGCCCAAGCGCAGCTCAGCAGAGAGCAGCCTCAACACCAGCCGCTCTGCTTCATCCTCACCTTCCTCTTCCTCATCCTCTGCCACGAGCTCCAACTCCTCTTCCGAGACGAGCCTGGCCAGGTCTGTTCGACTGTCACCGGTCTCATTGTCTGTCATTAACGCCTCGGGCAGCGCCCGGTGGGACAAGAGCTATGACGTCTGCATCTGCCACAGCGAGGCCGACCTGGAGCTGGTGGAGGAGCTGGTGTCCTACCTGGAGGGTCAACCCGAAAGCTTCCGTTGCTTCCTCCAACTGCGGGACGCGGCGCCGGGAAG
>ML997607.1:413945-431668 GCA_010365825.1 Otus sunia
GGCCGCCAGGGGGCGCGCTGGCAGCGCGGCGCCCACCTCGCGCCTCTCTTGGCGGCGCCGCGCAGGCGCAGTGCGGGGGCGGGGGGCGCCATGGCGGAGGCGCCGCGGCCGAAGAGGAAGAGGGAGGAGGAGGAGGACGGGGCCGCCGCTCACGACGGGGCCGCCGCCACCGAGCCCTTTCCGCTGGCGGAGCTGCGCCTGCGGCGTGTGCTGCGGGAGTCGGCGCGGGACAAGGCCGTGTTCCTGCACGGGGAGGTACGGGGCGGCGGGGGGGGCCCGCTCCGGCCCGGCGCCATTTTCCCCGCTGAGGGTTTAACCCCGCCCCCCCGCGGAGGCCCCGCCCCCCCCTCCCGCACCGTGGCCGGGGGCTGCCCCGCTCCCAGCCCGGGCTCGTCCCCCCGCAGGGCTGCGGCCCGGCCCTTCTTGATTCAACAAACCGTGGCCCCAGACTCGCTTTTCCAGCCCGGTGCTGCCCGAATCCGGTCAAGCGAGGAGCAGGAGGTGGCTGCTCTCGGCGGCAGCAGCGCGCGGGAAACCTTATTTCAAGCCTCAGGTTATTTCTTCTTAGTATAGCTGTTGCTTTTGGCCCGGAGAGCTGGTTTTTCATGTTTGACGAGCAAAGTGGTGTTGAATTGCAAGGAGGATGCGAACTGTGGGGCTGTAAATAGGATAGGCGTGTTAATCAAGTCCCATAAAAAGGTAATTTGTAATAACTCTTTAAGTTTTATGGCTGCAGAGGCTGGCCGTGGCGTGGGAGCAGTGCAGCCGCCTCGGTTCCTCTCTCTTGGAGGTGGATATCCGAGCGGGCCGATGAGGATGGGGAAGTTTCAAGCTGCTGCTTCGGTCTCAGGGCGATGGGTTGATGGTCAGTGGGAACTGAACTGGGCGCAGACCTGCCTGCTCCAGCCTGTGAGCATTGGGTTGGGAGCCCTAGGTCAACCCCTTTGCTCTCCCCAAGCAGAGTTCACTGAGGCCTTGCCTCAGTGGGAGTGTTCTTCGTGCCTCCCAAATACCGCATGCTCAAGCCACGTCCAGATCTGGGTTGTGGTTCCTCGGAGCAGGGCAGAAGCTCTCCCTGCCCCGGAACAGCCTAGGTTTGCTCCTTGACCACAATGCAAACTCCTGCACCTGCCTCTGCCTTCTTCCTGACCCTCTGACTGTCCTGTCGATGGTCCCGTGTCAACTTGAGGGTATCTGAGATGGAATCAGTGATGTGGGTCAGTGGGAATGCAGCTGTGGGTGCTGGGAGTGTCTGGGGAGGTGCAGATGGGCTGAGACATTATCCACATCCTGTGCTTCCCCCCCGCCCCCCCTCAAAAACCACCTGTGTTCCTCATGGGGAGCAGGTTCCTGCTGTGCTTTAGGGCAAATGTGTCTTTATTTTTGGACGGGTGCTGCCCAGTGTGGGGCTGGACTAAGGGAGGGGTTTGCACACAAGAATTGAGGGGCTGCAAGGTGGTCACTGGGTGGAGGCGTTCAGGTCCTGGCCTCAAACTCTCCACCCAGCACTGGATCCGTGTTTGCCAACGGCTTTATCTGTTCTTATTCCAGGTGACCGGCCCCTCCGGAGAGGGGACAGATGCCGTAGTCATCCTGGAAAAGACTCCTTTCCAGGAGGAGAAGGTATTGGAGCTGCTGAAGAAGCACACGAAGCTGGAGCTGCAGATGCGCAACGACATTTACAGCACGTACCACCTCTATCCTCCCCCGGAGCTGAGCGGTGAGCGCTCTTGGTCTTGTTTGGGGGGGTCCTGGCAGGGTGGCTCGCTTTGTGGCTTGGGTGTGGACCAGTAGTTGTGGCTCAGGTGCTGGTTGGCCTGATCCTGCCGGCTCAGGAGGGGAGGACGCAGCGAGACCCACAAGTGCTGCTGCCATATGCGACCACGCCAGCCCAGTCGTGGTTTGGCTGACAGCAGCAGACCTGGCTGAGGTGGGGAGATCAGTGGGTCGTTGCTGCTCTGAAGGCAACGTCTTACTCCTGAGGCTTCGGATGCTGCCTCATTTCACCCCCTTTTCCCTGTGCTGTGGGACTCCTAGCTCAGCTGATGAGTCACTGGCCATTAAATGGCCATCGCTTGATTACTTGCATTGATTTAAAGGTGAAGGACTTGTGAGTCTGGAAGCTTTCCTTCTGTTTTTTTTCAGTGATGCCAGTTAATCCGGTAAGATATTGTCTCTCCCCATAAGGTTTACCTTGGAAACAATCTCTGCAGAGCACGTGTCATCTTCTCATTCCAGGGTATCATCTCATGTGCTTTATTTTTGTTGCCCAGTGTCCCTGGGTAAGGACAGACAGCTAGTGTGTTTGCAGGAGGGATTTAAGTGCAGGTAATCCCAAGTGCCTGGGGCTGTTGGGCACCTGGCCTCTGCCTTTCGAGCCTCTCCCTACTGACTTCACCCATTGTTTGTTACAAAACCCAACTAAAAACAGTATGACAAGTCTGAGAGTTTGGGTGGCAGGTTGTCATCCTGTGAGGTGGAGTCTTGTCACAGTGAAAGGTGTCCTGCGATGGCAGCGCTCCGCAGTCGTCTCTGGGAAGGGGGGCTGCTCTTTGGGCAGGCTGGGCGCTTTGATTTAATGCTTAGATGTGTTTAAATTCTGGAAGTGTAGTGATTAATTACGTGTCGACGCTTCCATAAGCACAGTGATAGCCAAAGCGTTTTTAACAGTCAAGATTAATCAGCGTGATGGCCTTAAGTAAGTTGTTGTTGCAGTCCTGACTTAGATTTTCAGGATGTTTGATGGGCCTTCCTGAAAATGCCCCTATTTTTGCACTGTTTAGCTTTGGGAGCTTGCAAGTTGTGCAGAGCTCCTCTTGTCCTGTCGAGGACTCAAAAATCGGAGGTTTCAGCATTACAATGCCCTATTTCAGCGGCAGGAAATCACCACAGCACCACGTTTTTTGCGGATGCCCTCCGTGGGAAGATGATGAAGCTGTGCTGCTTCAGCTGGAAAGACTCCTCCTGTGTTCGAGGCTGGCAGCCACTTGCAGTGATTCCCACGAGATGGCATTGCAAGACTAAAATCCCCTGGGCCTCTCTCCAGCTGCAGCCCTGCTGGTGGGGCTGGCGTTTGACTTCCTTGTAGCACTTTGCTGCGGCGCTGTATAACTCCAGCTTTAACGCTGATAGCAAAATTTTTTTGTTTAATTTAAGATGTGCTAGGTGTGAAACTCCTCACTGGGGTAAAAAGGCTGTTAAGGGGTCACTGGTCTCTGTCAGTGATGTGCTGGATCCTGGTTTTTCTGGGAGGCTGGAACAAAACCAGGTCAATCTGGGTCTTCTCACATCCTCTTTCTGGGTCTTTGTTAAACTAAATCCTCACTCGGGTTGTTTCTGCTCGCCCTGTTCTGTGCTGTGACTCTGCCCTGCGCAGCCACGCTGTTTGTTTCACGTAAGGCTGGACCAAACCTGCTGCACTTTCAGATGAGTGTTTGTGCCATTCCTCTTGCAGGTTTGAATGGGGAAAAAGCCTCAGGCTTCCTTCTGCTGAGGTGTATAATTTTAATTGCCTTTTAGAGGCAATTTTAAAAGTAGGCTTTTGCAGGAACATTACCCAGTGGTGCATCTTTGCTTCCCACCTGTCTCCTTAGCACTGCTGTGCTTGCTCTGAATGTCGGGCAGCCCCAAGGAGGAGGTCAGGAGAGGACTGTGGACCCTGGCGCTGCTCTCCAGACTCCCCAGCTCTGTGCTTCTTTCTTCGAAGCAATTTGGTGCTGAATAGCTTTTTTTTTTTTTGCGGGCATGTTACGTGACCTGCTGGCGGGCAGCTGGGCTGGCACCGGAGGAAATGGTCCTGTGTGTCAGGAGGGGAAGGAAATTGCCCTTTTGAGTCATGGCCCAAGGAGAGAGTCGATGTGAAGAATGCAGCTTATAAACCTAAAAAAGAAAGGAGGTATTTCCTGTAAGGCTGCAGACAATGTCAGGGCTTGTGAGAAATCCCGGGACGTCGAGTGATTGAGACTTGGTGAACCTTTGCAGCGTGATCTTTTTTGGCCTCTTGGTTGCAGGGTTGGAGAGATACAGGGTTTTATCTCCTGGCACTTGCAGGTTTACACCTGGTTAACATGATGTAAAAGTAAAAGTATTTTGCAGAAAAGGTCAAACTTTGGCATTAAGCAATTCCTCTGTAAAGTCCTGGGTTGCAGTGTGAAATAGTTTAAATGAAATAGTTNAATAACAACAACAATAACAATAAGAACAACAGCAATAACAATGAACAAAGCCAAATAGCTACCGGGGTGGCAGGGTGGCAGGATGTGGGAATAACCTGGCTGGAGCTCCCCGCCACTGCTGGGGAAAACTTAACCCTATCCTGGCTAAATCAGGACATAGTGTCACACAGAAGAACTCACCCTGGGGATTTCACAGCATCCTGGGCAGCTGAGCCCCCCCCAGTGCTCAGCTTCATGCTTCCTAAAGGTAAGATAAACCTCCAGACTGAGGAAATCACGACTACAGGTGATGGGCACGTTGTCGGCGTGAGGAGCTGCCTCTGGGTCCCTCTGCTCTTTCGAGGTGCATTTCTCAATGTTGCCTTTGTGGTCCCAAGTCCCCCCGGGGCTCTTCATTCAGCTGGAGTTTCCTGATAGCTGAAAGTGGGTATTTTCTTCACCCTCTCTCCGCCTCCTCCTTTAAGCGAGTCGGATGCTGTTCGCTCAGTGGAGTCAAGCTAACGCAGGCCCCGGACGATGAAAGCTTGTTTTGTCTGGGTGGTAAAAGAGCCCTCAAGGCTTGGCCAGTTGCTTTGTCTGCGTGGTGAAGGCAGAGAAAGGGAGGCCAAAAGAAGCACATTACCTGAGCAAGTGACTCCCCTCTGTCCTGGGAAGAGCAATTTCACTCTGCTGTTACTTAAAGATGAGATTTTTAGGGTTGGGGAGCACACTGGCCTGAGGATGTATGAAGATGGTGCCAGTCAGAGAGAGGACATCATCCGTGTCTTGCTCAGCTCAGTTTTACTGGTCACTAGGAGAGACGTGTCAAGGCTAAAATGAGGAAAAAGCATTTTGTAAAACAGCTTAATAATAGTCAAGAGTTCATCAGAAGGGCAAACCAAACTCATCCGACTAAGGAAAAGGAAATTTATGAGCAGTTTGTGAGGAGGAGCGGTGTCAGAGAGCACATAACCCTCTGCTACCAGCAAAGGCAGGCGTGTGGAACTTAATTTAAGGCCAGTTACTGGATGTTGCGTAGATTTAAGAGGCAGCGTATGTCCAGAGGTGTGAGATACTGGTGGAGGAAACCCCAGCTCTGGGACTTGCCCTTGCAAGGGCTGTTTTCATAGTAGGGGAAAGATTTTTTTAATTGTTTTTTTCTTTCCTGCTGCCAAAGGCTTGATTGCAAAGGCCAGATAATTCAATCAACATGTTCCCCGATAACAACATCCAGCTCCTGGTGATGCTCACACCCATTTAGCAAGGAGAGCTTGCTGTTCCCAGCAAAAAGCGGCTTCCTCGTGCCTGGCTGCTGAGGGATGTTGTGTTTCACAGCACCAAAGTAGTGTCAGCGTAATTTAAGGGCTCTTATCAGTCCTTTAAAAAGTATTTACTCACTAGGCACAGCTCATTCCTGTGCTGCAGGCTGAAGCTTTTTAAAAATGTCTAAAAACAAGCACACAGGGAGATGCTCCGGCTCCATCTCCCTGACACGGGATGGAGAAATTGTGGGAGAAATGGAAGAGCGAGGAAGGAAAGTATTCAGTCATGCAGGAAGCGATACGTATCCCTCCCTTCCCAAGCCCAAAAAGCGTCTGGTTTCAGGCGGCGAGGAGCTGGAGGAACTCGCACGAGCTGCACTGGGAGGGCTGGTTGGTCTCCCGGCGTTTCCACGCTCCGCCTGCCTGTGGGGCCTGCCCAGCGGAGAAAACTTTGCATTTACACTTAAATAAAAAGCTGGAGCCTGAAGCAGTGGGAGCACGTGGGGTGGTTTGGGGGAAGGTGGGAGATAGCGCTGTGCTTTGCTCTCAGTTTTTTTGGGGACTGGTAACCTGCAGATTTCCTCTTCGCCGTGGCTGCTGCAGCTAGAGCCCACTGAGTCCTCCTTGGATGAGGACCAGGGCCCAGACAGCCTTGGCAGAAGTCCCCCAGCAGCACGCTTGGCTTGCCCTGGCATGTGCTGGCCTTGGAGACCGTGAGCTCTTGCAAAGCTTTATCCTTTTTATTCAATAACGAGAGCCCCAGATGTCTGAGGCCAGTCGTACTTGGTTGGGGGTGGGTGAAAATTAGGAGTTCCCCTGTGACTGCTGCGTGGTTGTGATTGTAAAACTAAATAAACTGTGTTAATGCAGGAGGGGAAGGTTGTGCATCCTTCTATTTTTAGTTAGGGCTGCATCGAAGGAGATACCTGGTGATGGGAAGGCAGAGCAGAGCTGTATGCAGCAGGAAGGAGGCTTGCAGAGGAAGAGAAAACTTGCAAGAGTGTAAGTGTCTTTCTCAGCCGTTTCCTGGGCTTGGCACCTTCCTGCAGCTGACAGTTGAGTTGATTAGGCAGATTATAAGCTAAAACTCAGCTTCCTTCTAGCAGAGGGAGACAAAAAGCACCACTGCCCCAAAGTAGAAACAGGTTGTTCCTGCCCTGTGTGCTTTTTTTTTTTGTCTCCCTGGCATGTTTAAGTCTATTTAAAACAAAACTACTGTGGTCCGTTTTAGTGTTGCTGAGTGGGATGTGAGAAGCGAGCACAAGGCATCTCAGCGGGTCACCCTGGCCTCTCCTTGCCGTTTGCATTGGTTTGAGGTTTGACATGCTGAGCTGGAGGGGGATTTTGGCAGAGCCAAAGTGAGCCTGGAGTGCACTTTCCTACGTGCGTGAGCTCGCTCTGCCTCCTTCCCATCTGCGACGTGCAGCTCTCCGGCGCCGTAGGGAGCATGGGGTAACGTGTTTCATCCTCTCCTCTTGGTGACAGCTGCCTTTGGCCCTTTTTTCCATAAGTTCCCCAAATTGAGCTGTGGTTTGAGGGTTTTTTTTGTGTCTTTGGTTGTTTTCTTTCCCCCCCTCTTGTTCTTAGCAGGAGAGGGGAGAAGTCATTTGGTTTCTGGTCAATCCAAGCTTCCTTTTCTCCTGGGCAGGGAAACAGGGGTGAGGTGTATCCCCTGAAACGCCCTTCCTAGGGTGAACTGCCTGATCGCTTGTTCTCTGCTGTCACAGCACCTCTGCCTCCTGCTCATTCAGTGAAACCTCCTTTTTTATAACTTCCAGTTAATTGGACAGTCAGCCCTGATTTCCAGAATAAACCACAGGCATTTCATGGTGTCACTGGGCTGGCGTTCAGGAACAGGCTGGCTGATGTGACTCAGATGTGAGTGGAGACAATCCTTGACCCTTCAGCGAGCTTGAAAACCCACATCACGTGTCCAGCAAGTCTTTACCCCCGTTTGCAGGCCAGGGTGGGTTTCAGCTGCCCCACAGTGTACGTGATGCTTTAACACACGTGGAGTTTGCCAGGAGCAGGGCGGCTTTTAAAATGGAGCACGAATGCGGCCGGTCGCCAGCAATGGAAAGATTTCATGGCGAGCCCCATCTCGCCGTGGCTGTTTCCTGCGGCTGAGCCCAGCCTTAGCCAGGGCTTTGCATCCCATGCACGGGCTCCTAATGATAGTCAGGCTCTAAGCGTTGATAAAACAGCTTTTCTGGCCGTAGTGATTTATGCTGATTAGCATTGCTGGGGCGTTTCAGAGTTGATGAGACCTCTAGAAGGGAAATAATCATTAGCGAACCACAGCCTCTCCCCCTGCTCTCCTCTTCCAAACATCTGCTGCTCAACCGCAGCTGCACATTAAGGATTTCTCTGATCTTGCACTAGGCTTTTCCGAAGTGGCTCTCCCCACCACGAGCAGCCACCACCCAGACTGGGGAGGTGCTGAGGAATCCGTGAAGGGTCCTCTGCAGCCCCATCCCAGCCGGTGCACGGACTGTGGTTATCACCACCCCCAGCGTGGAGGGGTTTCTGCTGCAGTCCCCGCTCTCATTTTAGGATCTAAAACTAAATTGTGGAAGTTTCAGCCTGAGGCTGCATGTGGTATTTTCTTATCTTTCGCCTTTTTGTTTTCTCCCTGGTGCTTTCGTCTTTTTAAGTGAGAAGCAGAGGAGCTACAGCCTTGTCTTTTTTTTGTTTTTTGCTATTACATCATCCTGCTAGAAGTGCTAATCGAGTCCTGGAAAACAACCTTGTTTGAACATGTGTACGGTGGGAATCAGACCAGACTGCCCTTGTGGTTTGCATTTTCATATTTCATGTTACCAGCATTTTCCTGTGGATTTCATTAAGCTGGGTTTGGCATGCAATGAAAAAGCAGAGTCTCCTGGCTTGTGCAGTGCCGACCTTAGAAAAAACAGAAACCAGAAAACTAAAAAAAACACCAAAACCACCCTAAATCTTGGCTTTAGGAACAAATAGATATTTATATTCAGTGTCTGGCTAGCATGTATATGTGTGTAAAGCATGAGGCATGACTGTTCGTTACCCTGGTGAGTGTGCAGCCCATGGTTTTTGTGGCCGTGGCAGACCTTGGGCACAAGCTGCAGTGTTTGCAGTGCCCCAGCTACTTGTTTTGGTCCAATCTGCTCAGGGTTTATCCAGACTCATGGGTTTTTTTCTCCTGTCTGCATTAAGTTTTATAGCAGCTCTCCGTTAGCTGGGAGAGCGGAGGCACTGCTGGTGCCCTTGGAGTTGTGGCAGGCTCTGTATTGTGCCTCTAATCTCAGCCAAAGAGGGATATTTTCTGAGTGTTTTACAACTGTGGGTAAGATTTACTGCTGCTGAGGTCAAAGCTGCCAGGTTGACAAGGTGCACACTCCCATCCTGTTTAATGCCATGGGAATTACGCAGCAAGGGGTAAACAGAAATTGTTTTCCTTTTGCTAAACAGCTCTTTGTTTGTTGGCTGGTGCAGGGAAATCACCCCTCTTCACTCAGCTCATCCTGTGCCGTGTTAACCCATCAGCCCGTGTTGTTTTCTCTGGATCTGTCCCTGTGCTCTTGACCTCTTTGCCTCCTGCGCTTGGGGCTTGAGGCCAAGCATCCGGACAGCTGAGAGCTTTGGGAAGGAGCTGCTCCTCATGCTGCCCCGCTGCTTGCAGCTCACGTGGCTGGAGAAAGTTCCTGGGTGCTTGCTCAGTAACATCCCATGAGCTTCGGATCTGTCTGAGGAAGAGGAAGATGTGTCTCTGCCCCCGGGGTCGTGTTTCTGTCCTGGTTGTTGACTGCACATAAACTCTTCCCTGGGAGCCCCAGCTCTGCCCCGGTGTTGCTGATATGTGTGAAAGAGCGAGTGTGGGAAAAAACCCTTTCAGACAGCAAACTCCTCCACCTGAACTGGAAAGACAGGCCATGGCTGTGTTTTCAGCTTGTCCTTCCTCAAGAAAAGCAGCGGCAGCCTGGGAGGTTAAAGCACTTCTTTGCTTTCCATGTCCGTTCTCCCCCATCCTGCTATTTTAGCAGTATCTTTTCAAAATGTGTTAGTGTGGCATTTATTGGAAAGGAAAACAGATTTATTGGGCGCTGAAGGAAGTAACGTGGGTTTCGTCTGTGATAACTCAGTAAACATGTTTGTTTCTAGAGATAAAAACCACAGTGGTGTACCCTGCCACGGAGAAACACCTTCAGAAATACCTCCGTCAAGAAGTGCGCCTCATCCGCGAAACCTGGGAGGATTACAAGAACATAACGCTGCCCTTCATCCAGTCCCAGAGCTTCAGCATCCAGGTATGGGTACCACTGCTTCCCCTCCGCAGGCACGGATGTCTTTGGTCCCTTCTTCAACACGCTGGGCTGTCAAATGTCTCCTCAGAAGCCCAGGTTGGAGGCAGAAGAGTCGGGAGCGCTCTGCCCCCCTCTTTCTGTTGGCTGTTCCATCAGCGTGTTGTCCTCAATGGGTACTGCACCCCCTCATCTGCTGGGCAGCCTGCTTCTCAAACACAGCTGGCTGCAGATTATTTCAGCAGGTCCCGGGTTGTGGTGCTGCCTGCTTTGCTGAATGCATCCCCTTATCTATTGTGTTTTCTCAAGGCTGTCTCGTAAGCCAAGACGTTTTTACGGTAACAGTCTGACCTTTGGGCTAAGCTCAGCGATGCTAAACAGGGCTCTCTTTCCCCATCCTTCTGTCCTCTGGGCCATCCTTCTCCATCTTTACAAACATTTGCCTTGGAGATGTACCCAAAGGCACCTTTCCCAAGGTTTCTGGAGACTTTCTGTGCTGGGGTGTCCTTCTCCTTTCCGAGGGTGGCTCCCTGGGTGTTGGTGCCGTTTGCTGCGCTTTTTAGGAGTCTCTTGGGTGTTGTGGAAATGGCAAAGCACAGGTTGCTCTTGGATTCCTGCATCACAACTCCCTCCTCAGGCTTTGCCTGCAGCTCCTCGGCTGTTAAGCAGTCCCTATCCCACCTGGTGAAGCTGTACTTTCAGTGTCCTCCTTGCTCCAGGCAGCAGCAATGGACTTTTTGCCTGTTTGACATCTTTTTGACCATTCCTCTTTCTATCTTTCTCCTTTAGAGACTAAGGGAGCACAAGTCTGTAGGGACCAATTCATGCCAGCCTGTGGAGAAGGGGGAATAAAACAAGTCCTGGATCTGCTGAGTTTACCCATTAAAAATAACCCCCCAAACCCAACCAACCACAGGCCTTGGGTATCCCCCACACCTCTCCTCTGCCTTGAACAGCAGCAGAACAGTTAACAGGGTTCACTGTTGCAACGTCTGTTTTCTAATCGCTTGCAGATGAACGTGAATCCTGTTTTCTGCATCTCGTACCAGAAGGCACCTTGCAGGCTGCGGTGTGAGCTCGATGACTCCTCACCCGCCTGCTTGTCTTTGCTCCAACACCGAGGCAGCATTTATTAGCTGGAGAAAGACAAAGAGTGTGTTTCCACCAGACAGAAACCTGCACGAATGTTTTCTCTGTGCTTTTGCTCTGAAGTTTCCTGGTCTAGCAGATTCCTTCAGAAGTTGCTTGAGCTCTCAGTCTCTCCCACCACATGCTTGTGAGCTGATTTCTAAACATGGAAACATGTTCCTGATGACCATCGGGAGCATCTGCTGAGACATCATGGTCAGCACAGTCAGTCCTTGACCTCTGATTTGATAATGCTGTTTCTTGTCTTTATTGAACTGCTTTTGACGAGCGGAAGGGGAAATGGGAAGGGTAACAGAAATATCGGGGGACTACAGAGGCGTCTCTGTTTTCTGCTGGAGGATGCAAAGCGTGGATGCTTTCAGTATAATAGTTTTATTGTGGTGCCAGTCTCTGGACATGTGTCGTCCTCACTGAGCTTGTGCTGGAAACAGCAAGAGCAGTCAGCTGATGAGCTGCCCATCACATGAGGCAGCGTTGGGTTTAAAATTCAGCTCATCTGATCGGTGAACTTATTTAGGGCACTGATAGCTTGGCACTTGTGATAAGAGTAGGCAGGAAAAAAAAACCCAAAGGGCAAACTTTCATTTCCTGCTGAGCTTCTGGCCCTGCTTTTCTTCCAGGGTCACAGAGCACAGCGGTGCTTTCCAAAATCACTTTGAGAATCTAATCTTCTTTAAGATGTTGTTGCTAGGAAGAAAAGACTAGAAATTTAAGCAAAAATAGAAAAAACAGATCAAGGGAGGAGAAGTTTGTTTGTCCCCAGGGATATATTCAGGTCAGTTCACAATGATGCTAAGTTTTGATTGGATTAATTAAACTCTTGACAGAGTTCCCCAAAAGGGTGGCTTTTTACCTTGAGTGTCTGGCGTGTGCCGCATCTGCTGACGCAGCTTGCTGGGTGTGTCTGCAAGACTGGCTGTATCTTCCCTACCCAGCTGGGGCAAACAAAATGTTTCATACCTAAGCTTGATGGGGAAAATGATGTTTCAAAATGTTTTCAGCTTCCAAGCCCTAGCCATGTTCTTGCTGACTTATCTTCTAGGCGCCTGGCTGGGGACTTGCTTGGCATCCAATACTTAAGCTAGAGAGTAATTTTGGAGGTGTAAAGAAAGATGCTTGAGCTCAGGTTGGGAGCCAGGAAAAGCAAAGATGCTTTTTGCTTGACTTACTCCATCACTTATCCCTGGTTCCATTTCATAGCCAAAACTCTTCTCTGGATGGTGCTTTGCTTCGAAGGAGGAGCATGAGGTGGGTAACCAGAGCTAGGATTACAGCCAGTCTGGAGGCTGAAGCTTTAAGTATAGAAGAGTGGCAAGCTGTTTTCTAATCAGCCAGGAAATCGAGACATGCATTGCCCAAGAAAACACAGGCTTTTCATATTTGCCCGGCAAGTACTGGCTGCCAGCAGCCGGAGCCATATCCAACCTCAGGCTGGCAAGCAATCTGCTCTTTTCCTTTTTGAACAGGGGGGAAAAAATCAGCCGAGTTGCAGAATCCCAGAATCATCTGGGTTGGAAAAGACCTCGAAGCTCCTCCAGTCCAACCATGAACCTCACACTGACCGTTCCCAACTCCACCAGATCCCTCAGCGCTGGCTCAACCCGACTCTTCAACCCCTCCAGGGATGGGGACTCCCCCCCTGCCCTGGGCAGCCCATTCCAACGCCCAACAGCCCCTTCTGGACAGAAATCCTTCCTCAGAGCCAGTCTGACCCTGCCCTGGCGCAGCTTGAGGCCATTCCCTCTTGGCCTGGCGCTGGCTCCTTGGCTCAAGAGACTCCTCCCCGCTCTCTGCACCCTCCTGGCAGGCAGTTGCAGAGGGCCAGGAGGTCTCCCCTCAGCCTCCTCTTCTCCAGACTAAACCCCCCCAGTTCCCTCAGCCGCTCCCCATCAGACCTGGGCTCCAGACCCTGCACCAGCTCCGTTGCCCTTCTCTGGACACGCTCGAGCCATTCAGTGGCCTTTTTGGAGTGAGGGGCCCAAAACTGACCCCACTCATCGAGGGGCGGCCTCACCAGTGCCGAGCCCAGGGGTCAGATCCCTTCCCTGTCCCTGCTGGCCACGCTGGTGCTGATACAAGCCAGGATGCCATTGGCCTTCTTGGCCACCTGGGCACACTGCTGGCTCCTGTTCAGCCGGCTGTCAATCAACACCCCCAGGTCCCTCTCTGACCGGCAGCTCTCCAGCCACTCCTCCCCAAGCCTGTAGCACTGCTGGAGTTCCTCTCCCAAACCTAGTTATAAAAGTTTCAGTGCAGCCTGGGAGGGAAAAAGGTGCAAACAGCCCTGTGGTGCTGTGAGAGGCATCTGCTGAGCCCCAGAAGAGCTGACTTCTGCAGCTGCCCGCCTCACTGGGATCTGCTGCGCTCAGAGTTGCTGGTGTTGATGGCTGATCCCTCTGAACTCCTGTACCTGTCCCTTGCCAGCCGGTGGGGGCATGGAGGAAGGATGCTGCTGCCCCTCAGGGGCTTTTTGTGCTTCCAGCAGCTCCATCTCCAATCCTGTCTGCTAGACCCCAATCGGGGAGAATTATCTCCAAATCCTCTTACGGACAAATGCAACTATTTCTACAGTCAGCTAAACCATCTCTGTTCAATACCTCATCTCCAGCTGTGGCCAGTTCTTAATGCTTGAGAGGAAAACAAAAATCCCTGAATAATTTAGCTAGCAGTGCTATGCAGTGGGGTCAGGGGGTACCTTTTCACTGAAGTGCTCATAATAGCCTGGAGTTTGTTGTTGGAGTGGTTTGTGGATAATTAACTACAAATGTTACCAGCCGTGAAATTATTTGGTCATCTTAAAATCAAGTCGCTGGGTTTTGGGTTTTGTTTTTTTTTTTTTTTTTAATATTCTAGTTGCAGGGAATGTGCACTAATCCATAAGCTTGTGCTAAATGTGCCTGAAGTGTTGGGATTTTTTTTCTCTGCTGGTTTATAAATCGCTTGTTTCTCTTTTCAGTGGGTGTATAATATCCTGGAGAAGAAAGCTGAGGCTGATCGAATCATCCATGAAAACCCAGATCCTTGCAATGGCTTTGTTCTAGTTCCAGATTTTAAATGGAATCAAAACCAGGTTTGTTTGCTCCTCTTACCTTGGAAGAGAAGCTGCTTGTCTGAAGGTAACCCAGAGGAAATGTCCACTTGTGTGCACGCTGATGAAAGTTTTAGTAGGGGAATGTGTCCTTCCTCTTCCTACAGTGACATTAAGTGATGATATTGTTGGGCCTTTTATCACGTGCTAATTGTGGACACTGCAAAGCACAGGCTGTTCTCACTGCTGCTGAGTGATTTATTCATTAGCTTTGCTTTCTCTTTGCTATATTAGCCCAAATGATGTGTTTGAACCTAAATCCAGCTGCCTGTTTGTTCCTGCTGAACTTGTTTGGGTTTTTTGTTTTGTGGTTGGTTTTTTTTTTTTTGCAAGCCTCAACTTTAGGCTCAAACTGGGCAGATGTGTTGTCCTTTGGTTGTTGCAATTAGCTCTCCTCCACACAGGATTAAACAGATGGTCCTTAGTTTATGAGCAGCTGCTTAACCCCTCGTGGGAGTGGCCACTCATTGAAACACAGAGGTTTTTAAGCCCAGGCTGTAATCCTAAACTGAGTGGCTCATTATTTCCTTGGGTTCCGTCTCTTTTTCGTGTTGTGCTTCTGAGGATATGCCTGGGGAGGTGAAACTCCGTGCATGCACCTCTTGAAGTCAGTGGAGTCAAAAGAAAGTCCCCTTCATGTTTCTGATCCTCAAAATGCAGGGGTCAGGGAGGAAAATTTTTATATGATTAAAACTTCGAAATGGGAACTAAAAACTAAAAAAATGGGAACGCAAGCCTGCTCGTGGGCCACACAGTTCTGTGTTTCTGTGTGAGGGGGTACCTGCTTTTGGTCTGATGCTGAGTCACGTGGAAAATGATGTGGGGAGGATGGGTGAGTACGTCACTGCAGGGTTGTCTGCAGTCACCGTGAATTCCTTGCGTGTCAGCTACTTGAAAAATCCCTTGTCAGCTGCCACGGGGTAACCAAGCTTCAATTTCTGCTTGTTCACTGGGAGGCACAAGCTTCTTCCTGGAAAGACTTTGCAAAGCAGGTGACACCTGGCAAGCTTGCCCTCGTGCTTACGCCACCATGCCTTGTTCAATGCCCTTTACTTTCAGGGTGGGACTATTTAGAGATCCTAAAAAGTGCGGCACACGGCCTCTTTCCTTGATTTGAGCAAAGCCTTGGCAGTCAGAGAGGGACCTGGGGGTGTTGATTGCCAGCTGGCTGAACAGGAGCCAGCAGTGTGCCCAGGTGGCCAAGAAGGCCAATGGCATCCTGGCTTGTATCAGCACTAGCGTGGCCAGCAGGGACAGGGAAGGGATCTGACCCCTGGGCTCGGCACTGGTGAGGCCGCCCCTCGATGAGTGGGGTCAGTTTTGGGCCCCTCACTCCAAAAAGGCCCTTGAATGACTCGAGCGTGTCCAGAGAAGGGCAACGGAGCTGGTGCAGGGTCTGGAGCCCAGGTCTGATGGGGAGCGGCTGAGGGAACTGGGGGGGTTTAGTCTGGAGAAGAGGAGGCTGAGGGGAGACCTCCTGGCCCTCTGCAACTCCCTGACAGGAGGGTGCAGAGAGGGGGGAGGAGTCTCTTGAGCCAAGGAGCCAGCGCCAGGCCAAGAGGGAATGGCCTCAAGCTGCGCCAGGGCAGGGTCAGACTGGCTCTGAGGAAGGATTTCTTTGCAGAAGGGGCTGTTGGGCGTTGGAATGGGCTGCCCAGGGCAGGGGGGGAGTCCCCATCCCTGGAGGGGTTGAAGAGTCGGGCTGACCCAGCGCTGAGGGATCTGGTGGAGTTGGGAACGGTCAGGGTGAGGTTCATGGTTGGACTGGAGGAGCTTCAAGGGCTTTTCCCACCTGGATGATTCTGAATTCTGTATATCCTTGCTCGCTGCAGCCAAGCTTCACAACTTGCATCAGGATTGGAGACGGGCTAAAAATTTTGCTTTACCTTTTTCTAGAGACATGTTGTATCTACATCTTGCAGCTAGCATGGTCAGGGAGTGCTTCAGTGGTAGGATTTGTGTTTAGGGGAGGTTTCCCCATGCTGCTGTCACTTCCTGGTATTGCTGAACAAGATCTTCTTGATTTCTTCCCAATGCCTGTCTGCAACAAGAAAGAGCCGTCATCCCTGGGGCTGTCCGGGTTGCCTGTCTCTTTCCCAGGCTGGCGAGCCAGCATCCTACCAAGGGCTGTTGACTTCTGCCTCTGAGCCAAGGAATTTCTCCTTGGCTGTGGGTGATGCTGAGCCAGAGCTGTTCCTGGCAGCCCCGGGGCTGCCCGCGAGCTCTGGTTCCTTCTGCCGCGTCCCACCAAACAGGCAAGGCTACTAAATTAAACGAGGGGAGCAAGACAGAGCTCCCAGCAGGACTCTTCAAGCCTCCCCTTGAGAGTCCCTTTGGCAGCGTTGCCTTGTGCTAGCTTAGCACCCGATGCTTCGAATTCACCTTTAATTATTTCAGGTTGATGGATGAGAGGAAGATTTCTCCTTTGCATTGTGAAGTTTGCACGCTTGGTGCCAGCCTCAACCTCCTGGGCACTGCATCAGCTCCTGCTGCCCAACCTTGGCAATGGTTTGAGTTCGTTTCTTCAGGGTTTTTTTAATTATTATTTTAAAAAATTGTCTTGTTTTTTTTTTTTTACTTGTCTCCACTACTTTGGAGTAGATTTCAAACCCGCAGGAGCCCTGAGGCGTTGCCTGAAACAATGCCCGGCATGACATCATTCAGGGCCTTTTTAGCAACAGGCTTATTTGTTTCAAACAGCAACATGCAGATGTTGTTCTAAGCAGAAGAGATGTTTGCTTTTCCTTCTGCCAGCCAACCATGATCCAAAGAGAACAGGCTGATACACCATCTTTTTCAAGATTTGTGCCCAGGCTGCTTTGGGAACCAAACTGAGCCATGATCCCTGTGCTAGTGGAGTGCGAGTAGCAGCTTTGTATTTTGAGAGCCCTGAGACAGGGTCCTGTGAGCATCTTTTGGCACAAGCATCAGTTTCCAAATAGCCAGATGGGTTTCTTAGAGCCATTAAAAGATTTGCTGGATCTCAAATATCTAAACCCTTTACTTTGCAGTGTTTATGTTAGAAAGCAGCTAACTGAGCTGGAGGAGGTGGGGATTTTAATTTTTCTTTTTTTTAAAGTGTAATGATCCGCAACCTTACGTCTTGTTAAACATTGAATTCTGTAAGTGCTTCGGGAGATGCCAAAGGTCTGGCTGAGAGCTGCTGAATGGCCGTATTTTACTGCACTGGGGTTCTCCGGTGACCGATTAGGTCTTGAAAATAGTTATTTATAGAACTGGCACGACTGGAAAGTGGCCGGCTATTTGCACAGTGGAAATATAGGAAGCTTTTCACTCGGAAAAATCTACAGTTGCAGTTTTGGCTGCTGCGATTCACTGTAAATCCTCGTCTGAGCGTGGAGATAAACCATTCGCTTGCTCTGCAGAAAGGCCCGTGCTCGGTGTGGTGTCTGCACGTGGGGGTTGCTGGCAGACCCCACGGCCTCCTGGGCCTCAGTTTCCCTCGCGTAGCAGGGTGGGTGCCTGCACCCCTTTTGCCAGCCTCAGGCTGTGCGTTTTTGAGATGCTCAGGGAGATGATGTGGGTGTGAAAAAGCAGCAGCAAGTGCTGTGTTTGTGGTACAGAGGAGCTGATAGATCGATCTGCTGAGAAGATATTTGTGATCCTGCTGTTGATTGATGGGGGTGAAGCTGTCCTCTTTTGGTAATTCCTGGACAAAACCTCACTGCAAAAAGGCCCTTGAATGACTCGAGCGTGTCCAGAGAAGGGCAACGGAGCTGGTGCAGGGTCTGGAGCCCAGGTCTGATGGGGAGCGGCTGAGGGAACTGGGGGG
>ML997607.1:439484-463204 GCA_010365825.1 Otus sunia
GGGGGGACCCCCTCCCACTGCTAACCCAAGCTTGGACCCCCACTGCTGCATCCCCGCCATCGGTCATCGACGCCCTGGCAAGCGCGACACAACGGAAAGTGAGAAAGCGGTTTTATTCCTGTGGTTGGTGTTGGTTTTTTTTTTAATTAATATTTTTCTAATTAATGTAATTAATTAGTGCCTGAGCGTGGTTGAGCTTCCAGGTGGCCAAGCGTGCGCAGGCGAGAGGAAAGCCCCCGCTCTTGCGATGCCCTTCCGGCTGCTGCCGCCCCATCCCCGGCAAAACAAAACCCCTGCGTCTCGCCGGGAAAAAAACGGCCTTTGGCATCGCTCCTGCCCACGGCCACCCCGGAGGAAGGCGAGCCCACCCCGGGAGCCCCGGCAAGAGAGTTTCTGGCATCTCCCGGTAGCGTGCGGGGCGCTTCTTTCCATGGGTACGTGCGATATTAACGCCTGGGCGCCGGCGTGAGGAAGGGAAAATCCTTCTGGAGGCCCTGGGGAGGGGAGGACGTGCCCCGTGTGCGGCTCGGGACGGTATCGCTCTCGCAGCGGCGCGGGCTGAGGGGGATTTATTTACGTGCTCTCAGCTTTTTCTTGCCGTCCCTGAGCATCCTCCGACCGGTTGACGGATGCGCTCCGTTAGCCTGGTGATCCCAAAGGGGTAGGAGGGACCGATCCCGGTGTGGATGGAGCTGCCGGGAGCGGGATCCGGGCATCCTGGTGCAGGATAAATCCCATCCCACCCCATCATGGGCGCCTGGAGCTCTCTTCTCCCACGGGGTGGGCTTGGTCCCGGCGGGGGGAGATGAGGATGCTTGCCTCAAGGCAGCAGAAAAAGGACTTTCAACGTCAGGTCTTTCACAGGGTGAGCTGATGGGATTTTATTGTTCTGGGGAGCCGAGAACAAAGGAAAAGCTTTTTCCCAGGGCTTTTTTGTGCTCTTCAGCTTGGACATTGGGCACAGGATGTGTGTTTCCTCGTTGGGTTAATAGAGCGATGCCCACGCAGTCCCGGTGGCCGGTGGGTTGGTGCCGGGCTGCTCGGCGACTCCGGTCTCTGTCTCTTAGTGAGATGAGCTAATTAAAGTCTTGCAGCGGAGCTTTTGGGAAAGCCCTGCTGAATTTGCCTGTCTTCTCTGCTGGGCTCTCCCTCCGACCGCTCGTGGAGATGAAAGGGGCAGCGGTGGAGCAGAGGGATTACCCAGGCTTTGCCAGCTGCCTCTGCTGGGGCTTTCCGTGGTGAGCGGCACGGCAGGGTGACATGGGACGGACATCCCAGGCAGGGCAGAAGCCCGGATTGGTGAAGGAGCTGATGATTTTAAGTGTGCACAGAGAACCTTCTCCTTTTGCTTAGTGAAGGGGCTGGAGCAGGAGGGGGAGCCACGCTGGTCACGGCTCTTGGGCTGGAGCTCTGGGGTCAGGGATCAGCCGTGCGAGGGGATGCACTGGTGACTGCAGTCCACTTGCATTTCAATTCTGCAGAGCGCATCACGGTGCCCGTTGCGTCACGGTTCCTGCTGAACTGCGATGCCTGTTCCATTGTGGTGCCTACTGCATCGTGGTTCCCGCTGAGTTGTGATGCCTGTTCCATCGCGGTACCTGTTGCATCGTGGTTCCCGTTGCATCGTGGTTCCAGTTGAACTGCAATTCCTGTTGTATCGTGGTGCTTGTTGCATCACGGTTCCCATTGAATTGTGATTCCTGTTGCATCGCAGCGTCTGTTGCATCACAGTTCCTGTCGTGGTGCCCGTTGCATCGTGGTGCCCGTTGCATTGTGGTTCCTGTTGAGTTGCGATGCCTGTTCCATCGCTGTTCCCGTTGCATCATGGTTCCAGTTGAATTGCAATGCCTGTTGCATCTCGGTGCCCACTGAATCTCGATGCCTGTTCCATTGTGATTCCCGTTGCGTTGTGGTGCCTGTTGCATCATGGTTCCCATTGCATCACGGTTCCCGTTGAATTGTGATGCCCGTTGCACTGCGGTGCCTGTTGCATTGCAGTTCCTGTTGAGTTGTGATGCCTGTTCCATCACAGTGCCTGTTGCGTCACTCTTCCCGTTGCATCGTGGTTCCAGTTGAACTGCAATTCCCGTTGCATCGTGGTGCCCGTTGAATTGTGACGCCTGTTCCATTGTGATTCCCATTGCATCATGGGTGGTGGCATGCATCGTGGTGCCCGTTGCATCGTGGTTCCCATTGTATCATGGTTCCCACTGAACTGTAATTTCTGTTGCACCACGATTCCCGTTGCATTGTGGTGCCTGTTGTGTCATGGTTCCCGTTGAATTGTGATGCCTGTTCCGTTGTGATTCCCGTTGTGTCGTGGTTCCCATTGAATTGTGATGCCTGTTCCGTTGTGATTCCCATTGTGTCGTGGTTCCCGTTGAATTGTGATGCCTGTTCCATTGTGATTCCCGTTGTGTCGTGGTTCCCGTTGAATTGTGATGCCTGTTCCGTTGTGATTCCCGTGGTGTCGTGGTTCCCGTTGAATTGTGATGCCTGTTCCGTTGCGATTCCCGTTGTGTCGTGGTTCCCGTTGAATTGTGATGCCTGTTCCATTGTGATTCCCGTTGCATCATGGTTCCTGTTGCATCGTGGTTCCCATTGTATCATGGTTCCCACTGAATTGTAATTTCTGTTGCACCACGATTCCTGTTGCATCGTGGTGCCTGTTGTGTCATGGTTCCCATTGAATTGTGATGCCTGTTCCGTTGTGATTCCCGTTGTGTCATGGTTCCCATTGAATTGTGATGCCTGTTCTGTTGTGATTCCCGTTGTGTCGTGGTTCCCATTGAATTGTGATGCCTGTTCCATTGCAAATCCCATTGTGTCATGGTTCCCGTTGAATTGTGATGCCTGTTCTGTTGTGATTCCCGTTGTGTCGTGGTTCCCATTGAATTGTGATGCCTGTTCCGTTGCGATTCCCGTTGTGTCGTGGTTCCCATTGAATTGTGATGCCTGTTCCATTGTGATTCCCGTTGTGTCGTGGTTCCCGTTGAATTGTGATGCCTGTTCCATTGCGACTCCCGTTGTGTCGTGGTTCCCGTGGCGCCGCAGCTCTCTGTAGCACACGCCGGATCCCAGCCCGGGAAGAGCCGGGATCTTGAGCGGAGGACTCGGAAGCCGACTCACCGCAGGAGATGCCGCCTCCAGCTCCGGTGCTGCCTGTCCTGCAGGCACGAGGTCTCCTCTTCCCACCCCGGCTCCTACCGACACGGTAACGAACTCCTACAAAGAATCGTTAGAAGCTACGGAATGGGATCTAACCCCTGTGCTTAATTATCAGCGTCATTAGAGGGCTGCTTGCTTGGGCAACAATTCATGCTACAGCGAGACACCGACTCCCACGAGGACGGGGGCTGAGCACTCTGCAGGTGTAAATACGAGAGGAGGAACCGTCTGTTGACACTAATTTTAAGGGTTGTCCCTGTGGAGATCTCCGTTGGCCGTCCTTCAGAGCTGGGACTGCGGTGGTGACCGGAGCATCCTCCTGGTCCCTAGCCCCACCCATGGACTGAAAACCCACCTGTGGAGTGAAAACATCTATTTAAATCCATTTTAAACTCTGGAGCAACCATGCTTACGTCTCCAAGCCTGGATTTTTATAGCTTGTGTCATCCCTCTGCTTGAAACCAGCTGCCGAGGTGGGTGCCAGGCTGCAGGATGTGGGAAGGCCAAGCCCGGACCCTGCAAGACCAGGGCCCTCCCCACGCCTGTTTTCGGGGTGTTTTGGCTGACAGTGATTCTCAGGTTGAATCCCACTAATTAAAACTAATTATTTGGCGATATCTCTAAACCCAACGTATTCTGTTGCTTATTGTCTTGTATAAGGTGACGGTCCTGTTGCTTTAGTCCTGAGTATTTCAGAACTGGTTCGGACTGGGAGTCTTGTTCTCAAGAGCTATTCCTATCAGGGTTTTTTTAAAAAAAATAATTGATTTTATTTAATTTTTTCCCCTTTTGGTGGTTTTCTCTGGGCTTAGTGTGTTGGCTGTGTAAGGCGTAGGGACGTGGTCCTCCTCCTGCAGAGGCTGGCATCCTCTCTTTGCCCACATCCCTGTGGGGACCCCGGGCCGGGGCTGGTGACCCCTGTACAGCACCGTTGGGGAACTTGCATGAGCAGATTTGATTTTGCAGCGAGAAAAGGAAATGATTTGACTGTTTCACGGTGTTGTTTGCAACTTCTGGTTCTCTTTTTTTGACGTTTCTTTTTAATCTCCTCGTGCACTTGGACACCGGCAGCTTCTCCCTCCTCTGGCTGCAATCCCCGTGTTTATTGAGCTTTTTCTAGGAAAACCCCGCGTCTTCTTGGGAGGGGAAAGAGGAAAAAAAAAAGAAAAAAAGCCTAGTTCTTGCTAATCTCTTGCGTTTCCAGCTGCTGACCCCTTGCATGTGACTGGGGTTGGACTGGAAAGTTTCCTCGGAGGAAGGAGAAAGGGATTTGGCCCGTGAGGAACGGTGAAACCAGAGAAGGAGCCACCCTCCATCCTGGTTTTGCTTTGGACTGGCAGATGCTCGGAGCGGTTTTGGGCTGGCGCGGGCTGCGGCTGCTCTCCAGGATGTGCCGGAGGCCGGCGAGCTGCAGCGCCGGCATCGCCGCTGGACGCGGCTCCCGGCTGGCCCAGCTCCGCCGCGCTCGGCGCGGGACGGTGACGGCCGAGCCGCCGGGAAGGTGGGTGGGAGCAACGGGGGTGGGAAGGAAGCGGGCGAGCGCCGGCCTCGGGGCGTTGGGGGCAGAAGCGGTGATTTTGGGCGAGCGGGATTTGATGGGTGCTGGCAGTCGGGGCCGGATTCTGCACATGCCCCGTGGATAAATGGCTCCGGCACGAGGAGAGGCGGGGTGCGGGTTTGCCAGCGTCGCTTTGGCAGGATGCTTGGGACTTCTTGAGCGTGCAAGCTGCCGTGCAGGTGGTTTATATCAATTATGGGCAAGTTATATATCTAATATCGATGTGGGTGTTAACGTGCCGTCAGGTAGTTTTGGTTTTAAGGTGCGTATTTACGTGTTGGCCACGCGAAAGGGCACGGCGGAGCTGAGCGGGGCGGGGGGGGGCATTGGCAGCCGTGCCTGTGCCACCATGGCACGTGCTCTGCCGGGGTGTTCCGCTGCTGGTCCCTGTCCCACGGGCTCGGGGGGTGGCTGGAGGGGGCTGGGGGGCTCCCCAGCGGAGGACCACTCTGTCTAAGCGGTGGTGGCATCCTCTGTCAGCTCTTCAGTGCCATCCCCAAGGATGCTGGGATGCTCCTGGGGTTGCAGGGACCGGTGTGGGATGCAGCGAGGGATGCTCGGAGGTGGGGTACAGCGGTTCCCCAGGCTGGATGGTGCAGGGGTGCAGTGTAACACAAGCAAGGCTGTTTTAAACAACTCAGCACCAGAGGAGTCTCTTCCCGACACCGTGCCTGTAAAATTATATCAACAAACGTACGGAGAGATTTCTCCCTTTCTTTGGAGCTGTTTGGGTTTTTCTTATTGCAAATCGGCATCAGCCTAAATCACAAAGCTGTATCCAGGTAGGACTGCATGGGGAGCTGGCTTCCTTTCCTTCATTATTTGCAGGTTTTAAAATATATATGCTGAAGCTTGGATTTTTAAATTTTTTTTTTAATCCTGGGTCTGTGAAGGAGGCTTTAACCTGAGCTCACGACGTTGGAATTCCCCGCTGCGCCTGGGAGAGGCTCCTCGCCTCCGATCGCTTCCAGATGCCGTTCCTGCTTCGGCTCTTCCCCCTTGCAAAATGTCTCCCCCAACTCCCCGGCAGCCTCGCAGAAGTTTTCCCGGCTGGATTTGACATCCCAATATCCGGCCGGGCTGAGTCAGCCAAGCCTCAGTTTTTTTTTTAACCAGAGTGTGATGCCAGCGGCGAGAGGTTGCGACTCGCCCTGTGGCCTTGCACAAACCGGAGCCCCCGGGTCGCATCCTGTGTCAGGTTTTGAGCTGCTTGCAACATTTCCATCGGGTGGTTTTTTAATTTCCTTTTAAAAAAATTATATATACAAGCCAGGCTGGAGTTTGGGGCCTGGGGTCCCTGCCGCATCCTCTGCCTGTGCTGCCAACTGGGCAGAGTTTCCCTGAAATGGGGGGGAAACTGAAGCAGAAGAGTGCTGAGTGAGAGCTGAGGATGCTTTAAGGCTGCAAACCTGCTGCTCTGGGGCTTTGCTGATGCTGTGTGCACGCTGCCAGCCGAGCGTCCCCACGGCAGAAAATAAAACGTCCCTGTCTGGGTATTAAAGCTCCGTCCCGGCAGCTCCGTGGCCGTTGGACTCGTCCGACCCTCCTGGCGTGGGGTTTGTGGGGTTTGATGGATCCAGACCCGCCTGGGTTGGGGATAGAGGAGAGCATGGGGGCATTGTGGGGAAAAATGGAGTGGAAAGTGAGAAATAAGGGAAGAGTGCAGAGAGAAGGGATGCAGGTGGATTGAGGGCATGAAGGAGGATCAGGGTGTGGGATGTGGGGCTGGTGTCAGAAATGAAAGGGAGCGAAGGGCTTTAGGGGTTAAATGCGATGCTGCCTTCCGGAGCAGAGCAGAGAACAAGGATGTTAAAGCAGAGAAAGAGGCATCAGGAACCACGCCAAGGGTTGGGAAGTCCTTGGGCCCGTCCCTGTATGATAACCAGTGCTGCTTCAAAACAAAAAATAGAAATTAAAAAAAAAAAAAAGATCACAAAGAACTGTCTGTTCATGCACATACGGGCTCAACAGGTTTCCCTCCCAGGCGGGGTCTGGGTAGCGAGCTCTGGTATTTGGGGTGGGGAGAGCCAAGGGTGGCCAAAAGCCTGGCTTTCCAAGAGCCCGGCTCTCAAAGCATGCTATTTACGCAACAAAAAAAATGTGATATGCTCTCAAAAATATTACCCCGGGCTCTTTTTCTGCTGCTTTTTTGTTATCGTGGGGTGAAGGTGGCCCTTGCAGCTTTTGGTGCCGGCTGGTACGGGCAGGGTGGGAAGGTACAGGCAGCTCTGGATGAAGGGCTGGAGGAGCTGGGGGGGCTTTTGCAATAAAAATAGGGGTGAACCCAAGGGTTTGGTGCCCGAGCACCGTGTAAGGGCGAGGGGAGGATAAAACCAAATTCGCCTTTAGCATCCTTTAGCATCCTTATAGCCCTTAAGCATCTGCTGCAGAGCTGGGGCTTCCCAGGCCCTTTTGCTACCTAATTAACAAAGTCGCTGCTTAATTCCGACGGCATTTACAAGTTAAATTGACAGATTATATGTATTATGCAAACGCATATTTAAATCTTAATTATTTATTTGCCTGGCTCGCCTAAACGCGTGGGGTGTCTGTAAATCAGCAGCTTTAAGCCTGGGGATGCTCTTCTCTTGGAAGCACAGAGTTTTGCTAAGAAATAAACCCAAAATAGGCTTTTTTTTTTTGGTTTGATGGGTGATTCTAAACAGCCCAGCTTGGAAACAGCGGCGATTTCTCATGTGTATTTTTTCCTTTTATTTTTTGGGGGTGCGTGTGTGCGTGTGTTTACCGTGGGAGGCTCATCCTTAAATAGCGGTCGTTTATTTTTAGGTCGGTCGCTGCTTCAGATAATCCAGCTTGGCTGGGCAGCTTTGCTTTTCTTCCCATTCTCGAGGATTTAATAGAAACAAGTTTATGAAATTTTTATTTTTTAATAAAAAAATTTAATAAATGTAATAAATTATTAATACGATTTTTTAAAAGTTGGAGCGGAGGATGGGTTTGTTTTTTTTTCTTCCGTGCTCTCCTGGCCACGGAGCATCTGCTGGGGTGCTGGGGTCAGGATCAACAGGGAAACCTCTACTGAAAAATCTCATCCCACATCAGAATTACACCTTCGGCTTGGCCGAAGTATGGTCGGGAAGCGGCTGGATTATCTCCTGCTAAATACCTGCTGAATGAATAAGCTCCTGGTCCTGGGGCAGTAGCAGTTGGGGTGACGTGAGGGATGTGCCGGGCTCGGAAACACCTCGCTCGTGCCAAGTAGAGGCGTTTTCTCTGGAGGAGGAGCAGGAGTATGAGCTCACCTGCATTTTATTCCCCTCCCAGCCCGGCTTTTGCTCTCTCCCTCCCTCGGGAGGTAATTTTAATTGAGGGAGACTGGCGCCTGCGATGGAGCGCCAACGGACGGCTGGACGGACGGCTGCCTTGCTTCAGGTCTGGCTGGTGGAAGGAGGAGAAACGCCATCTCTGTCTCCCCCTCCTCTTTTTTAACAGCTGCCCGGGGGGGTCTGGTCCTCAAAGGGGAGGATGATGGAAGGGAGGGATTTGGTGGCTCATCCCTGCCCTGCACGTGTCCCCTCTTACTTATGCAAGTCCCAAAAATGCCCATGCCCCCCCCCGGGGTGCTCCTGCACCGGGGCTGAACCCCTCGAAGGACTGATCCCGGCTGGCTTTAATCTTTACTAGGGGAAGGGATGGGTTTTAGTTTTCTTTCATCTGAAGCTTGGAAGGGGGATGGCGGGGAGTGAGCACAAGGTGCCTTTTTCCCCCCTCAAATTTGGAAATTGTTATTTAAATGCAGCCTGATAGGCAGGAGGGGAAACTGAGGCTGGGAGCCTGGGGAGGAAAAAGAGCAAAATTCAGCTTGTTTAGGGGGTTTTGAGGGCTTTGGGGTATGGGATGTGCATTTCATGCCAGGATCAGCTGCTAGATGGGTTGAGCCACCCGTGGCGAGTGGTGGAGGCGGACGCCTGAACCGTGATAGATGTTTTTCTGGACCTTGGGCTGGATGGTGGGGGACAGCTCGGGAGGCTGGAAAGCAATCCTGGGGAGACCCGCAGTGATCCTGCTCCTGGCTCTCCCGGTCGAGCTGGACAGACCAGCTTCGGGCAAGACCTCGGATCCTCCTCCCTGGCAGGCCGATGTGCTTTAAGGAATCGTAGTGTCCTGCTGATCCAGGGCTGTAGCATCCTCCCTGGAGGGTGCTGTGGGGAAGGAGGCATCCCCTTGCCCACCCCCGGGGCAGCTCTGAGCATCCTCATCATCTACACAGGCAGGGGCTGATGCTGGGCCACGAAGCGCTTGAGCACGAGCTCCCCGGGGAGAGTTTAACCTCGTTAGAGGATCCTATAATTCATGGCTCTAAATAAAAAGGCTTCTTGTCAGCAGCAACGTTGGATGCTCCGGTGGATTCAGGGCTGCTGGAAAGATCCTGCTGCAGGAAGGTGAAATTTTTGGGCACTTGCAAAGTGGCCCCAAGTGCATCTGGTTTGGCTGTTGACTGCCCCAAGCCCTTTGGTTTAATCAGTCCCCTCAGGAAATGGTGGAGGTGGAAGAAAGCAGAATTGCTTTGGCTGGAGGGGGAAGGTGTGGCACTGGGATGGAGCCATCCCTTGTCATCCCAGGGCATCTGCAGAAATCCTGGTCCCTGGGGAGAAGTGCCCAGCCTCGATGATAAGAGAAACCATCTTGGAGATGCTTGGTGGTTTCCTTCCCCATCCCTTGCACGGGGATGTACCCTCTTTGTTAACATTAATAGGGCATTAAGAGTGAAGTGTGTTTTGGGGAGGGCTTGCAGTGGTGTGGTGGCCCCCAGCATCTCTCAGCTTTGCTTTTCCTAGCTGGAGGAGATGGAGAAAGGTAAGGAAACCTCCTGCCCTTCAAAGTTTCTTCTTGGAAGCTTCTTCTTTAGGGTTGACCCAGCACTGAGGGATCTGGTGGAGCTGAGAATGGTCAGTGTGAGGTTAATGGTTGGACTGGAGGATCTTCAAGGTCTTTTCCAGCTGAGATGATTCTGTGATTCTCTGCCAGGACTTGAGCACCAGCTGTGGAGAGAGCCTTGTTGGGCCACCCTTTCCCATCTGCATTGCCCTTCCTTGCACCAAACTGGGCTGAAATTATTCCTTGCATGTTTTTTTTGGGGGAGAGCCATGACTCCCACCATCCCCCATCCATCCTACCGGCACAGGGGGGAAGAGCCAAGCTGGCTCCTGACTGCTAACTGAGATAGCAGTGGGTTCACTTCACCCCACCTTGCTGCTCATTAGCTGGAGTAATTAAGCTGGATGCAGAGCAGCTATTCCTGCAGAGAGGCTTTTCTTTGGGAAGCAGCATGGCAGAAGGATTTCTGTGTGAGGCAGCTTCTCAGCAGGGTTTTTCCTTCCCCAAATCGTAAGGATATTGCAGCACCAGACGGGGATGCGTAATTTTTGAAAGTTTTGTGGGAAGAGATGCTGGAGATGTGGGATTAAGGAGCATCCTCCGCATGGGAAGATCATCCCAGGGTGAGCAGGGCTGCATCCCCTTTTCCTGGGAAAGAACATCACCCACTTCCTAGAAACTGAGTCATGGAAGGGGATTTTGGTGGGAAAGGCCAAGAGATGTTGGGGAAACCTGCGGCGAGGTCTGGGCTCTGAACCACCACGCCTCCTCCTTAAAAGCAGCTGGAAGCCTGGTGGCGGGTGCTGCTGGTGTCGGAAGAGGTGAGTGGCTTTGCGGAGAGCGCAGACATCCTCTGCGACGTGTGATGGCTTGTCAGGGCCCTTCTGCTGGTCCCCTGGGGCTGGTTCCTTATTGGTGCTCGGAGCTACCCTGGGAAGGGATCAATGAGGGATCCAGTGGATCCTCAGAAGGCGGATGGCTGCTAAGCCAAGCGTCCCTCATGCGCTGCTGGTGTGTGTTGCTGTAGCCCTAAGGATGTTCTTCCTTTTCCCTTTGCTAGGGGAAGAGAGGATGGCCTCGTAGATCCCGCCAAGCTCCTGCCTGCTCTGCCTGGACCAAGAGGACGGACCGTAAGTAGCCATGACCTCCTCCCTTCTCCCTTATCACCACCCTGATGGGGACCAGCTTCAGCCTCTCCTGCTGCTGAGAATGCTGGAAAAGGTCTTTGCCGAGATGAGCATCCTCCTCCCAGCGTGGCTGATGGGGTTAACAGAGCATCAAGGCCATGTCGGGGGTTCAAAGTGATGAAGTGTGTTTGTCTTCCCGGTATTTTCCTCTGCGGCCGTTAACGTGGGCCAAAAGATCAGGGGAGGTGGTGTGAGCGTGTTGGCGTAGGGGCAGGGGAGTAAATCCATCCAGTTGCTTTATCCCGGAGGCTTTGGGGCTGGAGGACTTGGGTGGGGTTACGTGGGAGTTATGCTGCCCCAAAACCAGGCTGTTCGTTGGTGCAAAACAGGAGGAAATGGTGGGGAAACCACAGGGCTGCCAGGGCGGGGGCGGATTAAGGTGGCACTTGGAGCCTTGCAGAGGGGATGGTGGCTGAGCCGTTGGTTTTTGAGCCCCCAAAAGGGGACCCCTGTAGTCAGAAGCCACTGGAGACAGTAGCTGCCTGTGGGATAACTCAGCCCCGGGACTTGACATCCCTTAATTTTCCATCCCTTTTCCCCCTGAGAGCTGGGGTTGAGTCCGGGAATTGCTTGAGTTTGGGTTGCAGATGGGCTGGAGCATCTCTGTGATCTGGTTTCTTACCTCCTTGGACTGTTCACATCCCTGCTATAAGGGAGTGGGTGCTCCCTGTGGATGCTTTGCTTGCTGCTCCCGGGGGAGCAGGCAGCAGGGAAAGGCTGCCTTCACCCTGTGTGGTGGTTTGACCTTGGCTAAATGCCAGGTACCCACCAAGTCGCTGTATCACTTCCTCCCCCTTCCCCTTTTTTCTCCACAGGGCAAAGAGGGGAAAGAAAATAAGATAGGAAAAAAATAAACCCTTGTGAGTAAAACAAAAGCAGTTTTAATATAAGCAAAGCGAAGCAAAGGTCCACGCGTGGAAGCAAAAGAAAAAGAAAACAGATTTATTTTCTACTTCCCATGAACAGGAGATGTTGGGCCTTCTCAGGAAGCAGGGCTCCCATATGCGTAGTGGTTGCCTTGGAGGACCAAGGGTGACCCCACCCCCTTCCTCCTTTCTCCCAGCTTTATACTGAGCAGACGTCATATGGTCTGGAATATCCCTTTGGTCAGTTGGGGTCAGCTGTCCTGGTTGTGTCCCCTCCCAAGATCTTGCCCACCCCGTCCCACTGTGGGGGGGGGGGAAATGTTGGAAAGAGCCTTGGTGCTGTGTGAGCACTACTCAGCAGTAGCCACACCACCAGGGTGCTATCAACACCTGCCAACCCCCAACATCAAACACAGCACCATGAGGGCTGCTACAGGGGAAAACCAATTCCGGCTCAGCCAGACCCAGTCTGCCTGCACCCTCAGCTTGCTGCTTTCCCCTTTCTGCTGCTTTTTTGGGGGGTTGGACTGCAGCGTGTTGCCAAAGCCGCTCTCGCCGTTGCCGCCCGCATCCCTGGGCGGTCTCCAAGGATGCAGATGCTGGTGAGTAAACACGGCAACGGGGTGACCGTGGCGACAAACGGGGACTGGCCGGGGCAGGTAGGAGGAAGGGGGTGGCTGGAGCGACGCTGGGGGCTCAGGGACGAAATCCCACGGGTATAAAATTGTCACCGGTGGGTGCCTGCCCTCGTCTGGTTAGCGTGGGGTTGTCCCCTCATGGGTGGCTTAGCTCTTGTTTGGCGGCTTGGCTATAGCCTCCAGGTTGGCACATCTGACAAGAAAAGGTCTTTATTTTATTTTTTTTTAAACAGGAAAAGAGTGATTAAACCTATAGAATGTAAATAATAATGTATAACCTATAATAATGTAGCCTAACCCACCAAGGAGGAGCCCTGTAGCTCCTTTGATGGCACCCCAGAGGCGTGGGATGCTCAGGTATACCCATGCAGCCAGCATTTCAGGGCTGTAGGAAAATATTTGGGTCCCGTCCCTGTGTTTTTCCTGCTACAAGGATTAAAAAAATTAGGGGGAGAGGAGAGGATGGTGACAGCGCTGGCCTGAGTCAGGCTTCAGCTCCCGAGCACGTTAAAACCGTCAGCGCCGTGGAAGGGCAGGAGCAGCCCGGATTTATTCTGGAGATCTGCCGCCCTGGAAATAGTCATCCTACCTGAGTTTATTTGCTGTTGCCATCTCCAAAATTGCACCCTCGTCACGGGTAAATGTTTTGTTAAGGCTTACATGCCAACGGGGTTGTTTTTTTTCCCTATCATAAATCTTTGGCTGGGTTGTTGTATGCCTGGGATACCATGGGCTCAGGAAACAGCGCTGCCTCTCCGGCTGTGCCTCTCCACACTCCCCGTATATTAGGGAGTGTTTTGATTGTCTAGAGCTTAACGATGGTGTTGATAGGGTCGAGTGTTTATGGGTAAGAATCAGGGAGAAGGCCAACAAGGCGGATGTCGTGGTGGGAGTCTGTTACGGACCACCCAACCAGGGTGAAGAGGCAGATGGAATCGTCTGTAAGCAGCTGGGGGAAGTCTCATGATTGCTAGCCCTTGTTCTCGTGGGGGACTTCAACTTAGCAGATGTCTGCTGGAAATACAATACAGCAGAGTGGAAACGGTCTAGGAGGTTCCTGGAGTGTGTGGAAGAGGATTTGACAAGAGGGAGCCAACTAGGGAAGGTGTCTGGGTCTGTTGTGATGGTTGGATGGATCGCTTGGGCCCAGCGATCACGCAATGATGGAGTTTTTGATTCTTGGAGAAGTAAAGAGCGGGGTCAGCAGAACGACCTCTGGGCTTCTGGAGGGTAGACTTTGGCCTGTTTAGGGGCCTGGTTGACAGAGGCCCTTGGGAGGCAGTCTTGAAAGGCAGAGGAGCTCAGGAAGGCTGGACATTCTTCAGGGAGGAAAGCTTCAAAGTGCAGAAGCAGGCCGTCCCTGTGTGCCAAAAGATAAGCTGGTGGGGAATAAGACTGGCCTGGCTGAGCAGAGTTTTGGCTGGAACTCAGAAAAAAAAGAATTTATCACCTTTGGAAGAAGGGGCAGGCAACTCAGGAAGACTACAAGGATGTTGTGAGGTTATGCAAGGAGAAAATTAGAAGGGCCCAAGCTCAACTAGAACTTAATCTGGCTGCTGCTGTAAAAGACAATAAAAAAAAATTTCTGTAAATACATTAGCAGCAAAAGGAGGGCTAAGGAGAATCTTCATCCTTTATTGGATGCAGGGGGAATCACAGTGACAAAGGCTGAGGAAAAGGCTGGGGTACTTTATGCCTTCTTTGCCTCAGTTGTTCTCAGGATACCCACCCCCCTGAGCCGTAAGGCAGGGATGGGGAGTGGAATGAAGCCCTCTTAATCCCAGGGGAAATGGTTAGTGACCTGCCACACCACTTAGACGCACACAGGTCTATGGGGCCGGATGGGATCCGCCCAAGGGTGCTGAGGGAGCTGATGGAGGTGCTCACCGAGCCACTTCCAGTCATTTATCAGCCATCCTGGCTAAGCAGGGAGGTCCCGCTTGACTGGAGGTTGCCAAATGTGACGCCCATCTACAAGAGGGAGGATCTGGGGAACTACAGGCCCGTCAGCCTGACCTTGGTGCTGGGAAGGTTACGGAGCAGATCATCTTGAGTGTCATCACGTGGCACGTACAGGACAACCAGGTGATCAGGCCCAGTCAGCGTGGGTTTATGAAAGGCAGGTCCTGCTTGACAAACCTGATCTCCGTCTATGACGAGGTGACCCCCGTAGTGGATGAGGGAGAGGCTGTGGATGTTGTCTGCCTAGACTTTAGCAAAGCCTTTGACACCGTTCCTCACAGCATCCTCCTGGAGAAACTGCCTGCTTGGAGGGGTGTACTCTTTGTGAGGTAAAAAACTGGCTGGCTGGCCGGGCCCAAAGGGTTGTGGTGAAGGGAGTTAAATCCAGTTGGTGGCTGGTCACAAGTGGTGTCCTCAAGGCTCAGTATGGGGCTGGTTCTGTTTAATATTTATTAATCAATGGTCTAGAGGAGGGGATCGAGGCACCCTCAACTTGCAGACCAAGTTGGCGAGAGTGTTGATCTGCTGGAGGGTAGAAAGGCTCTACAGAGGGATCTGGACAGGCTGGATCGATGGGCCGAGGCCAATTGTATGAGGTTCAGCAAGGCTGAGTGCCGGGTCCTGCGCTTGGGTCACAACCACTCCCAGCAACGCTCCAGGCTGGGGGAAAAGCGGCTGGAAAGCTGCCCGGTGGAAAAGGACCTGGGGGTGTTGGTCAACAGCCAGCAGAATATGAGCCAGCAGTGTGCCCAGGTGGCCAAGAAGGCCAACGGCATCCTCGCTTGTATCAGCACCAGCGTGGCCAGCAGGGACAGGGAAGGGATCTGACCCCTGTGCTCGGCACTGGTGAGGCCGCCCCTCGATGAGTGGGGTCAGGTTTGGGCCCCTCACCCCAAAAAGGCCCTTGAATGACTCGAGCGTGTCCAGAGAAGGGCAACGGAGCTGGTGCAGGGTCTGGAGCCCAGGTCTGATGGGGAGCGGCTGAGGGAACTGGGGGGGTTTAGTCTGGAGAAGAGGAGGCTGAGGGGAGACCTCCTGGCCCTCTGCAACTCCCTGACAGGAGGGTGCAGAGAGGGGGGAGGAGTCTCTTGAGCCAAGGAGCCAGCGCCAGGCCAAGAGGGAATGGCCTCAAGCTGTGCCAGGGCATGGTTAGATTAGATTTCAGGAAAAATTTCTTCACCAGAAGGGTTATCAAGCCCTGGAACAGGCTGCCCAGGGCAGGGGTTGAGTCACCATCCCGGAAGGTATTTAAAAGACGTGTAGATGTGGCACTTAGGGACCTGGTTTAGTGGTGGACTTGGCAGTGTTGGGTTAACGGTTGGACTCAGTGATCTTATACGTCTTCTCCAACCTAAACGAATCTATGGTTCTATGATTAAGAGTCAATTAAGATTCCTTTGAAGTGACTCGCAGGGCTCTTAAAAGAGGCTAAATGTGGGTATGGGCAGCACGGGCTGGCTCTCTGCGCCCTCGATGGGGCGATACCTGCTGTCGAACAGGATTGATTTTTGTGGTGCTGTGTGAGCTTGCGACAGCAACGGTTTGCAATCCTGCAAGGTTTTTCTCCCTGCTGTGGGTCTCGATTTTCTTCCCAGCTTGGAAAAAAAAAATAAAATCCCTGAGCACCTGGAGCTTGCAGCAGCCAGGGCGAGGAAGCTTTGGGATGCCAGGCTGAGGATTTGGCTACCTTTGATGCTCTGCCAAGCCCAGGCAGTGCCTCAAGTTGGCAGGATCCTTTCCCTGGAGGATTGCCCCCGGCTGCCTCCCAGGTCGCGTTCAGGCTCCAGCACGCGATGGTTTTGCCGAGGCAGGATGCGGCCGAGCCGGCGTGGGGGGTAAACTGGCATCTGCCAGGCTCCTCCGGCGATCCCAGCCCTCCCACGTGGAGAAAACCCGTGGGATGGGGGCTTGGAAGATCCCAGGATTGTAAACTGCTTCCTTGGGGGTCGATCTTGGTGGTGGGCCTCAAACTGGAGCGCAGGATCTGTCCTGCAGGGCCCTGCAAGGCTCAGTGGGCCTTGAAGGCTCAGGAGAGACATTCTGGCTGGGGTCGAAGGGGTCTGTGCTGTCCTGGCTGTCTCCTCTGTCTCCCTTTGGTTCCCATTGCTGGGAGTGAATCCCTAGGGATCGCTGGTGCATCCTTTCCTTGGGTGTGATCCTTCAAATCCAGCTCAGTTAAAAATAAACGCATGTTTTTTGGGGGGTGAACTGTCAGAGATGCTCATTCTCACCTGGGGAGGCTGGACCCCCACGGACACGTGGGATGGGGATGGTGGGAGCATGGGAGAGGTGTCCTTGCCTCGTGTCACGCTTCGTTTTCCAGATCCACGGGTTACCATGGAAACATAAAAGTACAAGAGCGTTTGCTGCGTGGCCTGCTGGTCTGCGGATGCTTTGCCGGGATGGCGGTGGGTGGCTGGGATCACTGTCCACCCATGCTGGGATGGGGTGGGGGGATTTACAATCACCTCCCACTTTTGTGCTTGCTCCATGGCTTTAAACACTTTTTTTTTCCCCAAACGTGGGCTGGGAGCAGCTTGGCCGGTGCCTGCTGCCGCTTTATGGATTCACAGGACTTAAATTTGGAGATGCTCGATCTGGCCAGAGCTTGGCCATGGTGGGGAGATGTAGGGACGAGCTCCTCCGAGGTCACCCACGCAGGGTTGGTCCCTGTGGTTGTTGCTGGCGTCTCCCGGGGGCTTTCCTGGGTGGGACATGGCAAAACTGGGAGGTGAAACCCCGCTCTGGCTCTGAGGGAGGCAGGGAAACTCGTTGAGGAGCTTCACCACGAGATGCCTTTGCAGCATCCCAGGGACGGGGCTTTCTTGTAGCACCAGGCTGGGGAAGGGGAGACCTGGCAGTGAAGACGGGGCGGTGGTGGGGCTTTTAAGTCATTTATGCAGTGATAATATTCAGCCCGGGGGTGCTTTGGAGGTGCGTCGCTCAGACATCAAAGAGAGGGGCTTTCTTGGTTGCTTCTTCCAAGCGTGGGGAGCCGAATCCACCCGGGACTTTCCCCCCAGCTCCGGGGCTTGGCGGGGGAGACGATGCCCTGGCCCAAACCCATGGGAGCGGTGGTCGAGGCACACCTGCATCCCTTCTGCCCCTCTGCTCCGCTCTGGGAGACCCCCCTGCAGGGCTGGGTCCAGCTCTGGGGGCACCAACAGCAGAAGGACATGGACCTGCTCGAGCGGGGCCAGAGGAGGCCACGAAGATGCTCGGGGGGCTGGAGCACCCCCCTGTGAGGACAGGCTGAGAGAGTTGGGGGGTTCAGCTGGAGAAGAGAAGGCTCCGGGGAGACCTTAGAGCGGCCTCCCAGGACTTAAAGGGGCTACAGGAAAGGTGGGGAGGGACTCTTGATCAGGGGGTGTAGGGATAGGATGAGGGGTAATGGTTTTAAACTGACAGAGGGGAGATTTAGATCAGATCTAAGGAAGAAATTCTTCCCTGTGAGGGTGGTGAGGCCCTGGCACAGGTTGCCCAGAGAAGCTGTGGCTGCCCCCTCCCTGGAAGGGTTCAAGGCCAGGTTGGACGGGGCTTTGGGCAACCTGGGCTGGTGGAAGGTGGCCCTGCCCGGGGCAGGGGGGTGGGACTGAGTGACCTTTAAGGTCCCTTCCAACCCAAACCAGTCTGTGATTTGATGATCCCTTCCACGAGAGGGGCAAGTGGTGAATCTCACGCCCCCAGCTGGGGATGCTGTGGTGGGGGGCACTGGGGGGATGCTGTGCTGGGGGGTGCCGCATTGGGGTACCAGCAGATGCAGCAGGGGACCAGGGATGCTGCATGATCTGAGGATGCTGCGGGACCAGGGATGCTGCAGGGACCCTTTAACGTCGCTCCCTCCACCAGCTCTGCGTCCCCAGGATGGCTGGGAGCACTCAGATCTTCCTGCTTTAAGCACCCGCTCTGGTTTGGGCTGCAGATCTGGTAGCACAAGGTCTGGGGGGAGCTTGAATTTATTCCCAAATCACCTCTGCCTTGGCTTGGGCACGGGGCAGCCTGGGTGTGCTCTGTTTTGCTCCGCATTCCCCGAACGCTTCACTAAACAGCGTTTGTTTTCCTCAGGGATTATTAACTCTGTTTGTTTTAGATAAGTTTTGCATCAGGCCCAGCTTGTGCGTACAAGCCTGGGAAAAGATCATAAAGCCTTAAAAAAAAAAAAAAAGTATTTAAAAAAAGTTGGTATGTAAAAGCAAACACCGGGGGTGAGAGCGGATTTTCCCAGTGTCTTAAGCTAGCGGGAGGGGTGAAGCGCGCTCGGTGGGAAGCTCTGCTGGGTGACTTGGCACCGAAGGAGAGAGCTGGGGGCGGAATTTGATGCTAAATTCGGGTCCCGATGCCCAGCAGCGCCCCAGCCCTGGGTGAATGGGGGTGCTCAGGCCCCCGAGGGGCATTGCCAGCCCCCAGCGGCGGTGGCAGATTTCCCCTCGGGGACTTTTGTGCCCGGTTTTGCTCAGAACCCCCCCTCCAGCCCCAAGAAAACACAAGCTGCTTTTTACTTCCCACAATTTTATTTTTTTCAAGCAAATGTTACATCTAAAGGGGCAAGATCCCCCCAGCTCCTCATCCCTCCTTGCTCTGACCCTTGAAGATGCAGTTCTGGGTTTAATCTTCCCTTTCCCTCCCAAGCCAGAAGGGACTCCTAGAGCCAGAAATGCTAATGCAGGATGAGAGCCAGGGTGTAAATTGGGGGGGTGGGGGGCTTGTGCTTCTCCTTCCTGGGGTCTCCGGGTGATGGCGGGGCCGAACCCAGGCTTGATTCACTGGGAAGGGGTTTAATACCTGTGCTTTATGGAAGAGAAGTGGTTCAGGGGGAGACAGGCCCTTTCCCAGGGTACCATCTCCCCCGTCCCTGTCCCTGTCCCTCTGCTTTGCTGTCAAACAGACACAGTTTTCTTTGCTTCGTATCCCATCCAGTTGCCTGCAGCAGTTTAATTGTTCTTAATTTCCTTTTTAATTAATTGCCCTTCCTGCCCTTTTAATTTCAGGAGGCAGTGATGAGGAAGGGAAGAGCCTGGCTCTCATGGGACCATCTTTGGTCCCATTTCTCCTCATTTTTGATATTTTTTCCCCTCAAACCCACAAAACACCAGGTTCATTAACGGCACTTCGCGAGGCAGGGTGGAGTGCTGAGATGCACCCCCCCTCCTCCTCCCCAACGACGTGACTAATCCCTTCTGACCAGGATTTCCATTTCCCAGCCCGGACGTGTACCTTTCCTCTTGGCTGGGCATTTAATACCTCCTCAATCCTCTCCTCTTCTAAAACGTGGCCAGTTCGGAGCGGGGAGCAGCTCGGTTGTGGGGTGGCAAAGCCAAGCCCAGCCTTTGAGCCAGGTTTAGTGTAGGATTCATCCTCGGGGAGCAGTTTATCAGGGAGCAAAGTCTCCCATGTACCCCAAAACTTCTCCCACCTGGTAAGTTAATTTTCCATCCTTGCCGTGTCGTGGTGGGATGGGGTTGAGCTGGTCCCGGGGTGACTCTGACCACGGCTCTTTGCTGCCTTATTCCAGGAGCGAGAGGTTTCGGAGGAAGAAAAAAGTCGCCCCGCTTCCGTGGTCGGCGTTTGCGCGCGCATTAAGCTTGCGGCATCCCCCTTTCCCCGGGCCGGGATGGTTGAATCGAAGGTGTTGGAGGTTCCCCAAGTACGTGATGCTTTTTGCTTTGATCCCACTCGGCTGCTCCTCTCCTTTCTGCCTGGCTTGGTGGTGGTGGCAGCACGTTTGGCTTCGGACCTGCGGTGGCCGGTGCCAGTCGGATGCTTGAGCCAGGGCTGGGTTTAAAAATCTCCCCCCAAGTCATTGCCACGGGCACCGATTCGGGCGCTTCAGGCTTTTGTGGTTGAAACCCCGCTGGGGGCTTATTTTTTTCCCTCTCGAATTCGTTTCCTTTTGAATTTTGGCGTTTAACCTGCGTGGCCGAGGCTCCTCGGGATCTGTGGCTGCTTGCCTGGCTTTTATAAACTCTGTATAAATCAAACCTTTGGTGGCTGTGGGGCAGTGAAACGTGAATGTAAATTGAAATAAATCCCATGGGGAACCCTCGCACCCATCGTCTGGCGGCGTGGATGGGGCAGGCAGAGAGGTGATGCCTCTCAGGCAGGGTTTTTGGGGATGGCTCCGATGGGTTTTAACCTCATCCCGATGCTTTCCCCTCTTTTCCTGCTCCAGGTGACCAGTGCCAGCCGCGATGAGAGCTCCGGCCCTCGCCTGATGCCTCTCCTGCTGATAAAAATGATCAACAAGTCTCGTGAGTCCCCACGTGGCGGGGGGGGGTCTTGTCTCCCACTTTCCAAGCAGGGACAGGGATCCTGGAAATTTGGCTTTGGGGGTAGGATGCGGCTTCAGTTGGGTGAGGGAGTATTGGGGCATCACGGGCCAAGTTGCGACGGGGAGGGTGATTTTTAGGGTCCTTGATCCTCCGGGATCAGGCACCTGGTAGCCCTCGGGCTTTGTGGTAGAAAAATAGGGTGGAGGCAGGTGGAATGAGGGATGTTTGTGCAGGCTTTGACGCGAGGCGGATGGGAGCAAACAGCACAGTAGCTTTTGGACCTGGGACAAAATCAACCTGGCTCCATCTTGGAGCTGCTCCTCCTGGGTGGGGGTGGGACTGTGAGTCCCCCGCTGCTCCCTGGGGAGGTGGCTTTGCCGGGGACAGCTCTGCCATCCTGGATCTCCCAGGACGTCCCCAGGGGGCTGCAGGTCCCCGGTATCCAAACTCCAGGTACCGGCTTGACGGTGTTTTTCTTTTCCCCTGCTCTCCGGGCACGCAGGAGGGAAGATACTCGGGGTACTGGCGCTGTTTCTGGTGATGGTTTGGTACTCGATCTACCGGGAAGACAGGTACATACAGCTGTGAGTGGCTTTTATTAAAATTTAAAGGACCTCCTGCCCTCTCCTTCGCTCTCGGGAGGCGGCATCCTCCCGCCCGTCCTTCGCAGGGAGCATCGTCCCGCTGGATCCTGGGGGACCGGGGAGGTGCTGCTGCTGGAGGAGGTGGGGGGACATGATACACGATTCCCCCTCGGCGTGTGTTGCTGTCGGGCTCTGCACGGGGTTTTGGCTAATGCCGGGATTTTTCTGAGCCTGGGAGGAAGGGAAAACCCCGCTCTCTTCCCAGTCCTGGCAATGCTGATGGAAACGGGGAAAGCGGAGAGAGCGTGAGGTCTGTGAGCAAGGCAAGAGAGACCTCTTCTGATGCGAGGCTGCAAGTCCAGCAAATACCCAAAGCGGAGCTTTAAATCTGGCCGGCAACATCCCCAGAGCCCCCTTCGTCGGGAGGGGGATGCAAAGGAGCAGGCATCACTTTTTTTTTTTTTTTAACCTCTTTCCTTACAGCTTTTATTTCCCCGTGCAAGAAAACAAGACGACGTGTCCCCTTGGGGAGGTGGAAAAGAAAGCGGCGCAGCTCATCGGGAAGTGAGTAGCGGGGTTGGGAGCAAGGAGGGGTGGGGGGGACACACGCACAGCCAGGACCACCCCCCCACGCCGTGCCGTCCCCCCATCCCGGTCTCACCGGCCCTTTGCTCCTCGGCAGCTACACGAGGGACCACCCGCTCTTCTTGCAGCTGAAGGACTATTTTTGGGTGAAGACGCCGTCGCTCTACGAGCTGCCCTACGGCACGAAAGGAAGCGGTAAGCCTCGGCAGCGCTCGCTGTGGGGTTCCCTCCATCCATCTGTCCGTCCTGCTGCCGCTCCCCAGGAGTTTCAGCTTCCCTCTTATTAAAAACATCTGCATTGATTTTTGGGGTTTTTTTTGGGGGGACACTATTTTCTTTTTTCCTCCTCCCTAGCAAGTTGTTTGCTTGATTTTTAGACTTTGCGGCACGTATCTACTTGCCCTGGGTGCGTGTGGTCCCTCTAAAACGGTTTAGGGTGGGCCAGGCTTTACTAAGCCCCAGCCAAGGATTATCTGCCCAGATCTTGGGGGAGCTGGGATTAACGGCTGGAGGAGATCTGGCAGGGATGGGGCAGCACCCAGGACGTTGTAGCAGGCAGGAACTGCCTTGCTCACCTTCTCCTTGCCCTCGCTTTGCAGAAGACGTCCTCCTGCGCTTGCTGTCGATCACTCACTACTCGCTGCCCGAGAGCATCCAGAGGTAACGCCGGGGTGGGTTTGGGGGCTTTTCTGTCTTTCTCTTCATCGTTGGTCTCTTGGGAGGGGGAAATTTGCACCTTGTGGGCCCCAGATTTGACCAAAGGAATCTCTGCAACCCAGGAATGGCGGATGGAGCTTTGTAGAGTGGACAATGCAGGGTTAAACACCCCTCCCCACCACCACCTCCCCAGTGGGGGTTAAAACCACCTTGGTTTAGAGCAGATCTGGTTGAGATGGGGCTTTTCTCTTGCAGCCTGAAGTGCCGGAGGTGCGTGGTGGTGGGCAACGGCCACCGGCTCCGCAACAGCTCCATGGGGGAGACCATCGACACGTACGACGTTGTGATCAGGTACAGCCCTGGGGCCGTCCCCTTGACCCCCTCCCTGGTGCCACCTGCAGACAGGGTTGACAGGGGTGATGTCCCCATTTCCACCCCCACCCCTTCCAAGGTTGAACAACGCCCCGGTCCACGGTTACGAGCAGGACGTGGGCTCCAAGACCACCATGCGCCTCTTCTACCCGGAGTCGGCCCACTTCAACCCCAGGACTGAGAACAACCCAGACACGTTGCTGGTGCTGGTGCCCTTCAAGCCCATGGACTTCCAGTGGATGGAGGCCATCCTCAATGACAAGAAGAGGGTATGAGTTGGGGGAACCGGGTCTGGGGTCCAATCTTCATCCCCCCACCCTTGGGGCTTCTTACTGGGGCACCATCGGACACCTCCGTCCTCTTGCAGGTTCGGAAAGGGTTTTGGAAACAGCCCCCACTGATCTGGGATGCCAACCCAGAGCGCGTGCGCATCCTCAACCCTTACTACATGGAAGTAACTGCTGCTAAACTGCTCAACCTCCCCATGAAGCAACCACGGAAGGTCAAACAGGTAAAGGGGGGGATGGCTGGTCACCCTGCACCCCCCTGAGGGGTGATGTCCTCCCCACTGGCTGTCCCCATGCAGCTTGCTGAAGGCCGTGGCTCCTTGTAAGTCTTCTCCTCCCCCCTCTCCCTCCAGAAGCCCACCACAGGGTTGTTGGCCATCACCTTGGCACTGCACTTCTGCGACCTGGTGCACATCGCAGGCTTTGGCTACCCTGACTCGGCCAACAAGAAGCAAACCATCCACTACTACGAACAGATCACGCTCAAGTCCATGGCGGTAAGGACCTACCCCCACTTTTTGTCTGTGTTCCCCCCGCCATTTTTCCCCCTGGGATGGGGGATCTTGGCACCCTGCTCTGTTTGGTGACGCCAGATTTGGGCCCCTCACTACAAAATTGAATGACTCAAGGGCAACAGAGCTGGTGCAGGGTCTGGAGCCCAGGTCTGATGGGGAGCGGCTGAGGGAACTGGGGGGGTTTAGTCTGGAGAAGAGGAGGCTGAGGGGAGACCTCCTGGCCCTCTGCAACT
>ML997607.1:465420-490528 GCA_010365825.1 Otus sunia
GTGTGTGTGTGTGTGTCCCCCCCAGCGCCGGGGTTCAAACGTGCGTCTGCATCCGCCTCTGCAGGGGCCGGCTGGGGTCCGAGTTTTGGGAAGAAGATTGGGAATGGTGGGAAGAGGAGGCCGAGGCCTTGCTGGCCTTGTCGAACTGCACGTAGCCGTCCTGCTTGCCGCTGCTGCTGATGCTGCTGTCGCACTGGGTGTCGAGGAAGGAGCTGCTGTCGCTCATGGAGCCGCGCTGGAACTCGCGCTCGCAGAGCTCGATGGAGCTGCTGCCCATGCCCAGCACGAAGCGCTGGCTGTAGTCGTAGAGGCGGCTCTGCCCGCTCAACGTGCTGTAGATGTTGGTGAAGGACATGCCCGTGGGCACCCGCTGCTTGCCGGCGGGGCGCAGGTCCGCCGGGCAGCCCGACAGCGAGATGGTGGGGGTGGAGTGGTGCTCCTTGAAGGTGTTCACGCTGTAGTAGCCGTTGGTGGGGTCCTGGGGGGGGGAGTGGGAAAGCTGGGAAGGGGGGGCAGGTTGGTGCTGCCCACCCCGCCCTGTGCGCCGTGGTGCTGGGGGCACCCACCCAGCTCGGCCACCCGGGATGACACCCTCGACCCCAACCCTGCCTGCCCGCAGCAGCCTCTTGGGCCACCAGCGCACCCCACGCAGCTCAGCCCCCCAAATCGGGCAGTGTCCTGCCACGCCCCCCTCCCACTTTTTTTTTTTAACCCGCCCAAAAGGCGCTGGGACAAAAAAAACGGCACCGGGGGTACCAGAGCATCCCTCCTCTCGTGCCACCAGAGCACCCTGTGCAGCTCAGCCCCCCCCAGATCAGGGCAGAAGGAGCCACCTTGCACCCCACTGTCCTGCCAACACCCCTTTTTAAGCCCCCAAAAGGCGCTGGGACAAAAAAACCAGCACTGGGGGTACCAGAGCATCCCTCCCCCTGTGCTGCAGCCCCTTGTGCAGCTCAGCCTCCCCCCAAATCGGGACAGAGGGAGCCACCTTGCACCTCACTATCCTGCCACCCCCTTTTTTTTAGCCACCCAAAAGGCACTTGGACAAAAAAAACAGCACTGGGGGTACCAGAGCATCCCCCGCTCTGTGCCACAGTCCCTCTTGCAGGAGCGACCCAGGGGGGCGGCTTCAAGCCACATCTGCCCGCAGGGGCTGGGGACGGAGGGGGTCTCGTCCCCAGGGTCCGGCTCACCTTCAGGTTTTGAAACTCCTTCTCCTCCTCCTTGAGCACCTCGAGCTGCTTCAGCACCGAGTCCTGCTGGAACTCCCCCCGGTCCATCTAGGGAAGGACGCAGGCGGGTGTCAGCGCCCCGAGTGCCCTCTGTCCCCCTCCTGTCCCCCCGCCCCAGGGTTGCGTGGCCCCACGCTGCGGGGGGTGAGCCCCACGCCCGCTGTCAGCCCCGTGGCCTGGAGACAGTCTCAGCCATGCGCGGGATTAAAGGACTTGCCAAGGGACAACCCTGCGGGGCAGTGTCAGAGGGCAGCGGAACAGGCAGCTGCCTGAAAGCCGCGAGTCGCTGGGTTACAAATTGTTTTTTCCTGCTGTTTAGGACTAAAAAGGCTGGGCTCAATAGTGGGGAAAGCAAATTATTTACATCTACTGCAGCGACTCTTGGAGCCTGCATCCCAACTTCCCAAAACAAACCCCCCAAATTTCCTTTTTCATTTGTTTTTCCCTTCTTTCTTTTCATCCTTTCCTCCTAAGCTGAACTTGGCCATCAACATCTCAAAATCCCAGCTAGGTTCTGGCATTGCCATGATGCTGTAATTACCGTGAACACCTTAATTTTATTTTTATTTTTTTTTCCCCCCTCAATGCTGGCTCTCCTCAGAAGATTTGAACCCTGGGGACTTTACCCACCCGGCCCTGCCAGTGTGGCTGGGACTTGGGCTGTCCCAGCGGGTCAGGGCAGGATGGACAGGCTGGAGAAGCTCTTTTTGATTTGATTTGAATCAATTTTTGCTCCCACTGCTCCTTTGTGGACCCCTGGAGACGGATGCTCCTGCCCCGACGTGCTGCCTTCACCCATCTCTCTCCGCCTCATTAGTTTTCCTTTGAAGGCTGACTGCGATTGGTGGTGGGGGGGCAAGGTACACATTAATTAGACCACAGCTTTAATTACCCTTCCTTCAGCAAGGTGGGGTTGTACAGAAGTGGAATAATTATCAACTAAATTCTCGGCTGCTTTTTTTATCTTCTCCCGTATTGATTGTGGGCTCTCTGCCCCGGCGCTGGGATCGCAGCCGCCCTGATCACAGCCCCAAATCAGCCTGAAAATCCCCTTTTATCGCCCAACTTCTCTTCTCCTTTTTAAAATGGTAAGTGGTTGTGGAAATTCACCCTGCAGCACTTTCTGTTCATCTCCTGAAAGCCTTTGATATGGCTATTAAATGCAATAAATTAAAGTACCTGAGTTTTCCTAGGAAAAAAAACGTCTGTAACAGCCATTGATTTACCAGGGTAAATACAAGTGTCACCGAGGATTAAATTCAGCACAGCTAAAATGGTACGTGAAGGAGTTTTTTTGGTTTTTTTTGGTTTTTTTTCTCTTTGCCAGCTGCACGCCAGCCCCAGCGACACCCTAAATCCCCTAAAACATCGCTGCAGAGGCACGGCGTGGGGATGCACATGGTGCAAAACCCATCAGAAGGGTTTCATGGGTCAGAAAGAAAAGGAGAAACCACTTCTCCTTGACCTTGGCTGAGTTTTGGTGTGGGTGACCCAGGACCTGGAGCTGGAGAGGCGACACGAGCGGGTGAAAACCAAGGGGACAGCCCCACCGGGGGCAAAACCTCCCTAGAATTAGTAAATTTGGTTTGATGGGGTATTTTAAGGCATTTTATGGCGCCTCTTGCAATGATGATTGGGGTGGTCTAGGCACCAGGATGCTCCTCAAGGCCCGTGGGGGACCCTGCTGTTCCCTGGGGCTGGCAGGATGCTGCGGATTCGGCTGCACCCCGCGGATTTTGGGGCTGCACCCTGCAGATTTGGGGGCTGCAATGAGCCCACGTGCCGTCAGAGGGCACCGAGCCCCCACGCAATGGAAGAGCACAGTCCATAAAGTGCCATCGCGGCGCTTAATTCCCAATCCCCTCATTACAGCCGGTCATTAACGCGACCTTTATTAAAGTTTGCGCGGCGGCTGCGCCTCGATGTGATCTTTCGCCGTTAATTAGCGGGTGGCGGGACGCTCGTTAGCTCGCCTTCCTCTCTCTGCCATCGCTGGGTAAGCACGAGCGCGCTAATGAAAGTTAACAAAAGTTAACTCCATTACCAATATTAACGGGGATTATGAATGCGGACGCAGCAGGGGAGAGGGGAGGAGAGGGAAATACATGAAAAAAGAGCAGAAAACGTCCGAGCGCGCGGCCACGAGCAGGTGATGCGCTTGCAGATGCTGGCACAGGCAGGGGATGCTCCAGCACCGTGCACAGAATTTTTTCAGAGCCGTGGTTTCCTCCAGCTGGGCTCCACCACCAATATGCTCAGTCCTTCGGCCTCGTTGCTGCCACGCAGATGGCCGGTGAGAAAACCACCCCGTTACTGCCGCGTGCCCACCACTCCCCTCCTGCCAGCGCCGCCGGATCCAAGGGCATGGCCTGATGTCAGGAACGTCGTGCCAGGACTTAATCCTGCCTGGCAGTGCTGGGCACGGGCTGCCTGTGCCATCCCAGGACCGGTGCAGGCTGCAGTTGGGCCTTGGGGATGTGTAAATGCCATCCCTGGTCCCCGTGGCCAAACCTCGCCGGTCCCTCCCGGCTCAACGGGGCTAAGGGACGTGATGAACCGCACCCCCGATTGCTTGCCACCGCTTCTTCCCTCAGTTTCCCCCACTGCAAAAGGCAGCGACCCCCTTCACATGACGAAGCACCGCATCAATTTTACCGTGCTGGCTCCTACCACCAAGGCAGCGCATCCCTGCGCAGCAAAGTGACTTCTCAAGGTCACTCAAGGCAGGGAAATGGTGTTTTAAATTATGAAAATAGCGGCCAGCTCCAGCGCCGTGCCTCCTAATCCCCTGTCTGCTGGAGCACTCCCTTATTTAGCGCCGCCAAATGAAGCCTCTTTCAGCTGGGATGTTGAATCCGACAGACCGGATATTAAATTCTTTGCTTTCATTAGCGGAGACAATATGTTTTTTAAAATGCTGCTCTCTGCGGAGCCCCTGGCCAGGTCCCTGAGCATCCATCCAGACCTGGCAGGTTTGAGAGCGAGCCCCTCACCCTGGCGAGGTGCCTCCCCCCTCCCTCGCACGGTGTTTAATTATAATGTTTCCCGCTTGTTGGGTAATTGGATGCCACTCAGCAGCACTTTGAAACTCGTGTGGGTCAAACCCTACCAGGGATGAGGGATGTTGTTTAATAGATTCCTGAGACAGCGGCTTCCTCTGCTCCCAGCAGGGACCGGCTGCCGGCGAGGAAACAAGCACACAAATAAAAAAAAACCCTGCTGGGATTTCCCAGCCGGCCGAGGGTTTATCACCCTCAAACGCCAGCTCCTGCCTCCACCTCCCAGCCATGTGAGCTCCCGCCGAGCACCTGCGCTGCCCAGCCCACCTCTCCCCAAAACGTTGATGATAAAGTGGAATCCCCTTGTCCCACCTCTCCCCAGAAACGTTGCTTTTCGCATGGGCAAAGGCGGTGGCGGGGTGACGCCAGCCTGCAGTGTGTCCAGCCGTACTTCTTGCGTCCTTCTTCCTTCCTTGGGAGCTTGCTGTGGCAGACGCCAGCTCCTCCGTGCCCCGACAGCGCCTGGCTTGATGTTCCCCAGCACCAGTTACCCCTAAAGCTGTTACCTGCCTTGAGACAGCTCAGTCCTGGGTGGTCCAGCTCCACCGTGACCCCGAAAAGCCCAAGCCATGTTCTTGCAAAGCTCACCAACACTTAAATGGTGATTTTTTTTTTACATGGTGGCTCTTCTTGGACTCGATGATCCCAAGGGTCCTTTCCAACCTGAATGATTCTTGAGGGGTGACCTCATGGCCCTGTGCAACTCCCTGACAGGAGGCTGCAGAGAGGGGGGAGGAGCCTCTTGAGCCAAGGAACCAACACCAGGCCAAGAGGGAATGGCCTCAAGCTGCGCCAGGGCAGGGTCAGACTGGCTCTGAGGAAGGATTTCTTTGCAGAAGGGGCTGTTGGGCGTTGGAATGGGCTGCCCAGGGCAGGGGGGGAGTCCCCATCCCTGGAGGGGTTGAAGAGTCGGGCTGAGCCAGCGCTGAGGGATCTGGTGGAGTTGGGAATGGTCAGGGTGAGGTTCATGGTTGGACTGGAGGAGCTTCAAGGGCTTTTCCAACCGAGATGATTTTGTGATTCTTCTCCCTGGCTGGAGGAAGCACAGGCACGCTGGCCTGGTGTCCAAGCTGTGGGGGCTGGTGCCCATGGAAGGTGTTGGCTGTGCGGGAGGGACGTGCCCTGAGCCTCCCAGGCCAGGTCAGGTGTCGTGGAGGCGCAGCCCAGCTCTGATCCAGACCTTGCACAGCGAGACGTTCCCTGGGGTAAGTGGAGATAAGCCTGGATCTGCCAGCTCAGGGGTGGCTGGTGCTTCCCAGGGCTGCAGTGGCACTGGCCGCTGGGCACTTGGAGCATTTCTCAGGGAGAAAGGCAGAGAAAATGATGCTGTGACAGCTGGGCTGAGGGTAGAAATGAGCCTCACCCTGAATTTCACCTCTGCTTTTTTGATTTTTCCTCTTCCATGGGGATCTGAGCTGTACTCCTGAGTGGAAAACGTGTCCAGTGTTGATCTGTGGGCAAACTGGGAACATCCCTTGGAGCAGAGGGTGGGTTTCAAGACAGGGACAAGAAAGAAAGGTGAGCAAGGAAAAGACCATCAACCTGTCTACGGGATAGGTTATTTTGACTGTTCCATCCCAAATATGAACCACAGGTGATGTCCGGGTCTACCCAGCCACATTGGACCCCCTTTGACTTGGGATGCTCCTGTCTGCTGGTCACTTTGGGACAGTCTCTATCACAATTGCTCCTGGCAGCGGGGACGACTCCTTTAGGTTTATCAGCCCCATTTCACAGATGAGGAAACTGAGGCACGGACTCTAATCAGCCAGGAATAAAGCCCAACCACCCAACAGAGGAGGTTATGCCACGTCAGAGCTGATGATGCTCTTCAACCCACTGATCACAGACCAGGCTCAGCCAAACTGACATGCCGTTGTGATTCAACCCAGCAGGAGAGAGAAAACTGCTGTTGTGATTTCTTTTTTCCAGGATCAGACCCTTTAACGGGCTCTTTTGCCTCCAGCCACTGGCTGCTGTTTGTTCTGTGGCCCCTGCGGGCTGGCAGCCCTTCCCCTGCCCGTAGGGCAGCGCCTGGCAGAACAGCTAACGGGGGCGGGGGGGGAGACGGCGCTGAGCAATGTGAACATATGCAAATCAGACAGCATGACGTGTATCCTAAGGTGTTAATGAATTTATAGATGCATGAATAATTATTTGTGAAAAGCACGGAGAGCTGCGGAGGTCACAGATGGCTGGAGAATAACAAATGCGATAGCATTTACGGGGGGAAAAGAAGAGTCACGCTGGCACTCTGCAGCCAGAAACGCTCCAGCAAGGCACAGACACCGTGGGAAACCGAGGAGCAAAGGCACCATCTGTGGTGCAGAGGGTGGATCTTCGCTCCCGAAGCTCGGCAGGAGCAGGTCGGGCTGTGCTGGACCTCAGGGACTCGGCCAAGGGTCCGGGCTGGGGAGCGAAAAAGCTGGTGAGAAGCAGCAAAGTGTGGAGCAGAGGGTTTGCGAGCGCGGTCTGCTTTTCGTTAACGTCTGCATTAATGATCTCTCCGCGCAAGCCCCCAGCATGTTAATGAAATTCACAGTTGATATTAAACTGCAAGGTGTTATGAACATTGTTGAGGGCAAGGAGATCGTTTCAAAGGATGTCATCGAGGTTAAGCCTGGGCTGGAAGTATCACAAGAAGCTTAAGGAAGGCAAACGAAGAAGCAACGGGGGAAATAATGCTGGTATGGGGAGGAGGGAGAGCAGGAAAGAGAACTTTAGGGGAGAACTTTGTAGAGTTGGGCTGATGGTTGGACTCGATGATCTCAAGGGTCTTTTCCAACCTGAATGATTCTGTGATTCTATGAAAGTCTTGGGGTGAAGGTGGGGAGCAAGCAAAGGGTGCTGTGCGTTGCCCCCCTGCTCCTGCCAGAGAGGTCTCATCACCGCTCATTAGCAAGGATGAATTTTTTTAACTTGATCCATCGTTTCACTGACAAACTTGGAGCCTCTTCTTAGGAATCTGTTCCGCGTCTGGAGCCTGGGGCTCTAACGGCCGGGGGAGGACACTCACACTGGCTGTTGGAAACAGCAAGAAGGGGGACGAGGGAGAGCTGGAGTCCCTGGGGACCCTGAGCAGAGAAGAAATTGAGAAGTATTTGCTGGGAATGCTCTTGCCAAGGGCAGATGGGGATGGGGAGGCTCCGGTTCGGGAAGGGGAGGGGACTTTAATGTCTCCTCCCTGCCAGGTAGGAGATCGTAATAACATCGTTGGGTCAACACTACTCAAGAGGTTAGAAGAGATGGTCCATAGTCTCTGTCCAGTTTGCTGGGTGGATTTGGCACCAGCCAGGAACTATGGACCATCTCTTGACCCAATGATGTTATTTCTAACCAACGTGTGACCCTCTGTCATGTTGTATCCGAAAGAGCTCGACTTTGTCTACCCTGTTTGCACTTAAATAGCCGCTTTATAGCGTGCTGTAACCAAACCACCTCTCAGAAGCCTTGCTGATGAGCTAACACACATGAGCTCTGTAACCTCTCCCCGTAAGGCATTTTTTTTCCGGCTATCAAATAAATGTTGTCATTTTTTTCTGCACCATTCCCATCCTGCCAGCATCCTTACTGAAATGTGCACAGCACAGCTCTGCTCCGGTACCAGCTTCACCAAGGGCACACGATGTGAAATCACCTTCTGGCTCTGGCAAATAACCCAAGAAAGTCCCCACAATGTCTTGCAAGATCTTGTGCTGGCCTCCCGCTGCCATCCTCTTCCTCATTAACTTGTCAGGGGTAAATGTTCTTTGTATCTGTCCTCTGCTGAGGCTTTGTGCATGCGTCCAGCTTGGTGGTTACGGTCTTGAGTGGCATTTGGGCTGATCTCAGGGCAGTCCCTCCTCTGGAAGCCAGCTCTGGGCTTGGCACTGGTGATTGCCATCTATACAGATGGGTCCTACGGAGAGGAAGCTCCTCATTCCCCTTCATCTCAGCAGATTGCTCCAAACCTGAGCCCCGGCCTCCTCTGTCCTTCCACTGAGAGAAGCCTTGTAAATCCCACTGTGGATCTGCAGACTGCTCAGGGTAAAGCTCGGTGCTGGGATAACACTCCAGATCTCCATCACCTCCTGCCTTCTCATTTCGAGGCTCCCTCGCTGTCTACGTGCACGGGCAGCCATTGGTTCTGCCCACCCTAGAGTGCTCAGCCTTGCCTTTCCACCAGTAATTCATCGTACAGGTTTTGCAGGCAGGGCGCACTGACGCTTACAGGTCTGCCCAAAAAATGGAGAGTTAGAGCAGGAAAAAAACACCCAGCAGCCTAGAAAGCAGCCTCTTCAAACCATTCTCCCTCTCCTATCCGCTCTTTTCTCTCACCTTTTACGGCCACTCGCCTTTCTTTGTGTTTCTTAGGCTTCTATTTGTCACCAACGACGTGACACCAGCAAGAAAAAGCGAAGGCACGTCGGGGCTGAGACATGGAGCACAGTGACACCAGCGAGAGGAGCAGCCCGTGGCCGGGCCGCATGGATGTGATGCTCCACAGGCTGAAGCTGAATTTCCCAGGATCTCAGTCATCAGCATCATGCCCTGCCCATGTCGTTTGGTCCCCTCGGGTGAAGGCAGCAGCCTCAGGAAGGTGACACCTCCCAGGTTATTACAGACCCAGGTCCAGGCTGGCCCCACACCCCCGGCGTTAAGCAATCTGCAACCAACTGTGTGCACAGACATTATTTTTGCACATATAACTCTCTAAAGCACGTCCAGGAAAGCGCTGTTCTCGCTGGCTAATTAGCTCATTATTATATTGTGCTCACCTATTGTGTGTCTACTTGCAGTTTGCAGCTCTTTCCCCACACGAGGTGGCAAATTTGCTTTGCAATTAGCCCGGCGGGCAGCTGGGCTACTGCAATAAACCTCTCCCAGCTCTCCCTCCTCATTAGCAAAGTTTCACTCGAGGAGCTTTTATGGCAGGAGAATGTGTATCTCAAGAGTAAGATTTTTGGAAGAGCATCTTTGCCTTGAGTGGGGATTACGGCACTGAGCTCCATGTGCCTGGGCTCATTACCGTCAAACACTTACCCAGAGTAATTGCTTAGGGGGAGAAGAAGTAAATCCTTACCATCAGCTGCTTGATGGTTGGGTGCTCCTCCGTCTCCCTGCCCGAGGCTGGCTCCTTGTGTACGATCTCCACGCGGATATCGTTCTTGGCAGAAACCACACCTTTGAGATCTGGACAAAGAGCGAGATGGAGAAGGGGTTAGCTGAAGGCGACCGTGGAGCATCCTCAGGGACCTGATGATGGCTGAGGACGTCCAGCAGCGCTGGGTACAATTAACCCTGGCTCAGCAAGAAATGGGGGATATGACTTAGATAGATTGGATCAGTGAGCCAATGTCAATGGGATGAGCTTCAACAAGGCCAAGTGCCAGGTCCTGCACTTGGGCCACAACAACCCCCTGCATGGCTACAGGCTCGGGGAGGTGTGGCTGGAGCTGTCTGGAAGAGAAGGGTCTAGGGGTTCTCATTGACAAGCAGCTGAACAGGAGCCAGCAGCGTGCCCAGGGGGCCAAGAAAGCCAACGGCATCCTGGCTTGGATTAGAAATAGCGTGACCAGTAGAAGTAGGGAGGTGATAGTCCCCCTGTGCCCTGCACTGGTGAGGCCACACCTGGAGGGTTGTGTCCAGTTTTGGGCACCTCAATACGAGAGAGATCTCGAGGGGCTGGAGCGAGGGCAGAGGAGGGCAACGAGGCTGGGGAAGGGCCTGGAGAATAAATCCTGTGAGGAGCGATGGAAGGAGCTGGGGCTGTTCAGTGTGAGGAGGAGAAGGTGAGGGGAGACTCATCACTCTCTGCAGCTCCCTGAAAGGACGTTGTAGAGAGGTTGGTGCTGGTCTCTTCTCCCAGGGAATTAGTGACAGAACAAGAGGGAACGGCTTTAACCTGCAACAGGGGAGGTTCAGACTGGGCATGAGGAACAAATGTTTCCCAGCAAGAGTGGTCAGAGAGTGGAACAGGCTGCCCAGGGAGGGGTGGAGTCCCCACCCCTGGGTGTGTTTAAGGGCCGTTTGGATGAGCTGTGGGGGGATGTGGGGTAGGGGAGAACTTTGTACAGTCGGGCTGAGGGTTGGACTCGATGATCCCGAAGGTCTTTTCTAACCTGAGTGATTCTGGGATTCTGTAATGTTTGCATTGCCATAAGGTATGGGCATGTGAAACTCTCGCCTCTGGGGAGCTCAGATTTCCATTTTCACTTCTTCAGGAGCTTCGTAAGTCTCTGCCACACTCATGGTGCTATTCGCAGGGCCTGGGCTGCAGCAGGACTGCTCGAACAGGCGACGGGATGTTTGTCCAGACTGCTGATCTACAGTGTATACTCGGGGAGCACATGAAATGTTGCTCCTGAGGGATGTACCATCTTTCCCCTGGCACTGGGGAGCCCCTGAGAAGAGCCTTCCCCAGGTTTGAGGGGCAGACACATATGGAAAAGGCTGAACAACGAGAAAAGACGTAGCCAGGGCTTTGAGAACAACAAAATCATCCCTGGCTGCTGCTGCTCCAAGCATCCTGTTCTCATGCAGGGCAGAGAGAAACATTTCTGGAGAGACTCTCCGCCTTCCCTGAAGGTGTCAGGCACGCTTTGAAGAAGTCATTTTGGTAAAATTAAACCAAAGACACGGAGCAGCAGGAGCAGAAACGGCTGCGCGAATCCAAGATGAAAAGCAGAGATGGATGCAAATCTGAACAGGGAGATCTAAACAGCTCCCAGCTTTGAAGCCAGGCTTTAGCTGGCTCTCACCTCCCAGGGTGGCTGCGCCAACCCTCCTGGACCCAAAACTGCCTTGAATTTCTGGGCTTGTCAGATCTACCTCCAGCTGAAGGAACCGGCAGCGCCCTACCAAGCCAGGACTATACCAACTCAGTCCAGCAAAGGCTGGACCACGCAGGAGGAGACGACTTTATCTGTAAACCAAACCGGATCACACAACTGAGACCGGCTTGATGCTCCAGCCTTGAATTAATCCATCTCAGCATCCTGTGCTCTTGATATCTGCAGCCCTGCTGTCACCCACAGACGTCTCCAAGTCCCAAGGTGCAAGGCAAAGGGGTTCGTTGGGGAGTTACTACTGCTCTTTCTTTTTTTTTTTTTTTCTCTTGCTGAGCCCACGTTCCTGGTGCTGGAGCCTCCGTCTTTAATCACAAGGAGAAGCTAATTACTGTCTTGCACATCCTCTCCCAGGAGTGTTCCCCATTAAATAACTCTGGGCCGTAAAGTCACCGAAGATACAACAACAGATGTGCAGTAAAGTCTTTTTTTTTTAAAAAAAAATTTTCCAGAGCCTCCAGGCTTGGTGTGTCTGCACCCAGTGCATGTTTTTGCAGCATCTCCCCAAAGCAAGGCCAGGAATTGCCTCCCGCAGTGCCATGAGCTGTGGCCAGTTGCAGCCATCAGGAGATGCCTTCTCCAGAGTTGCTGCTGGGTCACCTTGTCCCTCCACTGGGAGCCCTGTGGAGCCATCCCAGCAGCCTGCCGATGGGTTTTGTTTGCAGGCTGTTGTTTTAAATGATGCAACAAAGCTCTGGTATTTGTCCTGGGAGAGGAATCTGCAGTCATCCTGGTAGGAAATGAGTCCCTCTCCTGATATCAAAGTGCTCCGCTGGTCCCATCACTCCTGAGCTGATCTCTGTAATACCTCTGCTGATTTCACACCGCTAACCATGATGAAAGTCCTTTCCTCACCTTCTCAGCCTGGTGTTTCTGCCTTCCTAACGCTCACCTGTCACTGGAGATAGTGGCCACAGTATCCAGTTTGCATCAGCACCTGTGAAGTTGGGATAAAAGCTCTTCGCCCTGGGCCAGCCAAGTCTTCCCCTGCAGGGTTTTGCACCATGCGTGTCACTCGGGGGCTGGTTTAGCTGCTAATAGTCCCAGTTCCCCCTCAAAACAAGGAGGGATCCTGTTTTGGCAGCTCCAAGTGGCTCTTAGAGCCATGTGATGGGGGAACCAAGCACCCCCACTGCCACCAGCACCCCCTGCTTGAATCTCAGGTTGGGGAACCCCACCTGCACCCAGGATTTGCTTCATTAACACCACAGCATCCTGCTTTTTTCCCCCCAAAAAGCCCTGCTTTTTCCCCTCAAAGACCTGCCCACCCTCTGCACGCCTCCAGCTTGTGCGGGACTCTAAAACCTGGCACTTGCACCAAGGCTTTGATCTGTTGTCATGGCGTTAGTGTTCAATCGTATGTCCTTGTAAAGAACCCCGCACCATCTGTTTACATCAAATAAGAGGAGGATAATGAACCACATGCTCTTCCCTGCTCCGAAGGATGCGGCGTGGGGAAAGCACGGCTGATTACGTCCAACCATTGACACGTTAACACGGCTCAGCCCCCGTTTTCTTCAGGTGCTTGAGTCGTCCATCACTGCTGAATGATCTCCACAACATCAAATTGGCCTGGGTTTGGGTCCTGTCCATCAGCAATCCTTCCTCAAAAAGCAAGATTAATGACCACCCCTCATTGAATTTGTTAATGCTTGCTAATGGAGGTTGCAAGAGTTCAAAAAACCGTGGGATAAAACAGGGAGAGGCATTATTATTGCTCTCAAAATTAAACACATTTCTGCTGCGGGAGGCCGCGCGTTCATACCCAAATCCAGGAGGAGCCTGGTGTCTTTGATTGCTTTGCAAATGATCAAGAGGGGGAAAAATAAAAAGAAAAGAAAAACAACTGGGTTTTCTGGCACACACACAGAGAGCTTGGCATCCCAGCATCCATACCACGTGCCTCCCAAGCAGGGAGCACCGTTGACTAGCTCCTCTTCTCCCCCGTGGCCTGAGATGCTCCAGACAATCACACTCTTCTCCCTCCTGGTTTGATGCCTTTTCATGAAGCCACCAACCCTCCTTTAATTTCCTGGTGTCTTTTCAATGAGGCAACACGATGCCACCCTGTTTATCCCTCCTTCTCCTCTACCTGCATCTAACGTTGTTTTAACTTGTATTCCCACCGCAGCCAGGCTTCAAAACCCACGTTCCATGTAAAACCCCTCATCTGTAATTTCCCACTAGAAAATACACATTTTATGTCAAGAAAAATGAAATTAAAACAGAAAGCACAGACCGAGGGGGGCTTTTAAGCACCAGCGTGGCATGGCGAGGATGCTTCTCCCTGTTGGACATCAGGATTTCTCCAAGGGAAGGATTAAGAGCAGGCTCTGTTGCTGAGGACACCTCTGCCTGCCTCCCGAGCTGCCAACGGGGATTAGCCTTTACCCTGGCACGTTTTCCAACGTGCTCCAAACCCCTCTCCTCTCCCCGCAGGGCTGCTGTTCGCAGCCGAGCGGCATTGAACATTTGGTAGGCCAACACGAGGAGCAGATTGTGCTGGTGCTGTGTCAGTAAATTCCAGACTCTTTAATTTCTTTGTCACCCGCTCTATTTGCTCCCCCAGCAAGGTTTGAAGCCCCAGCCCTGCCCGAAGGGATGCAGCAGGGCTGGGGGAGACACTTACTCCTCTGGGAGCGGGCGCAGCAGAAGGCGACGATGGTGGCCATCAACACCAGGAACGCCACGCCGGCCCCCACGGCCACTCCGATGATCACCGCCATCGGCACCGACTCTGCAAGAGGAAGGAGAGGGAGCATGAAGCCGGGATGAAGGTTGGAGAGGTGGCTTTTCCCCCAAGGGACCCACCCCCGGCTACTGGAAAGCGGCTCGGTGATGAGCCTGGGGAGGGTTTTGGGGCCAAATGAACCTCCTTCCCCACCGCCTCGTCCCTGAGCGGGTGATGCCGGCACAGGCTGCCCGTGGGACGCTGGTGCACGCTGTGATTTGTGCAAGCCCTGATCTCCCTGTGCCTCAGTTTCCCCTGGGAGGGAGAGAAGAGGAGGGAGCCAGGAGAGCAGGTTAACAACTGCTCTCCGTAGCGCCCTGCGGCTCAATGAATGAGGATCTCTAAAGGATGAAAAGTGTGAAAGAAGACGGCGTGTTAATATTATTAAGAAAGAGAAATGGCATCAGAGCAGTCTGGGAGAGAGGTTAGAGCTGGGATGATGGGATGGAGTCAGGCACTGAGCCTGCCTGCCAGAGGCTGTAGCTCAGCTGTCTTAGCAGGCGCTGTTAAGTATACATGGATGAATTAACCCAAGAGCCATCATTCACAGCCTCTGCCTGTTTTATATCCCAATCTCCTGCCTTCTCCCTCGGCTTATCAACTCTGTCATCCTTCCCTGAACCCCTGAGGGTGCTACAAGGACTGGGACAGGAGGGATGGCCCGTGCTGGGGATGAGCAGAGGCCGGGCGGCTGCGGTGGGCGAGGGCTGTGGGTGGGGATGTGCAGGCAGGGGCTGCGGGAGGAGCAGAGCCCGCCGCAGAGCAGGGGTTACACGCTCACGTCCTTCTGCCTACAATAACTTTGTAGTTGGGTTCCCGGCGGGGATTTCAGACCGCAGCTCAGCTGGCAAAGCTGATTTATTTGCACAGATCCAGGCAGCAGCTTGTGAGGTGTGGGGAGGGTGGAATATGAAATCACATTTATGGTGAGAGGGTCAGATTTGCAGCCCAAGAGCCTTGTTATCTCCCTGCTCAGTTCCTCCGGTCCCTCAAAGCACAGCTCCTACTTAACAGCGAGTGTTGGGTCGGCGCCTGCTCTCTGGATTATTGCCAGGCAGCGACAGGCAGCACCTCCCACTCACAGGACACCAAAGCTGTGGGTATCACAAACTGCCTTTGCTGGCTGGGATGATAAACCTCATCCTGAAGACCCTCACCCCAAGAGCAGCAGGTATCTATACGTCCCCATTCCTGGTCCTTCCAAGCATCCCACAGGCTCTTGTGAACCCACAGTGGGCCAGAAGAGGGACAACCCCTTCCAGGATGGCTGGCTACGCCGGGTGAGTGTGTCGCCACCGCTTTCCTGGACACCTCCGATGCATGTTTTCTCCTTGGGGCTCCTGCATTGCAAATGGTTGGGATGAATTTAGGGAAAAATGGATGCAGAGAAGTGGTCCTCTCTCCTTGTCTGTGCAGATGAATGTTGCTGGACCACGGGGACAGGGGCACATATGGGTGATTGAGCAAAGCCCAGCAGCCTGATGGCTGCCACTTGACTGGGTGATAAAGAAACCATTTCTCATCATCCACTGGCGATTTCATCCTGGACCTGAGGTCACAGATCCAGGGCAGGGTCAGACTGGCTCTTAGGAAGGATTTCTTTGCAGAAGGGGCTGTTGGGCGTTGGAATGGGCTGCCCAGGGCAGGGGGGGAGTCCCCATCCCTGGAGGGGTTGAAGAGTCGGGTTGAGCCAGCGCTGAGGGATCTGGTGGAGTTGGGAACGGTCAGGGTGAGGTTCATGGTTGGACTGGAGGATCTTCAAGGGCTTTTCCAACCTAGATGATTCTGTGATTCTGTGAATAAGAAACTGGGATTTTCTCCTCCAGGTGGCCTGAGTGCTCCTGCCATGGTGGTAACTCGTTATGGGATATTTTTGGCTCTCCCAGGGGAATGTGGAGCGATAGGATGAGGAGACAGGAGCCCAGGGTCCCTGGGAGTGCTTGCTGGCTCTCAGCTTTGGGGGAGTGGGATCTGCAGTGCAGATCTCAGTGAGAAGCAAGTAGCGATGGTGATGAAGGTGATGGAGAATCATGCAGGGAACAGGGTGGGGAAAGTGGCCGGGGCTCTCCTGGGCTGAAAAAAACCCCTAACTGCAAAAGGGCAGTGACAGAAACCAGCGGCTGGGATGGCAAACTGTGTCCTGAAGACAAGGGCAAGCTGACAGGGAGCAGTTTGCTGGCTGCGTGCTCCCCCATGAGCCCTGCTCTGGTGCAGAGGATGAGGAAGGCACAAGGGCAACACATCCTGCAGCATCTGCCCAAATATCACTCAGCCCTGCTCTGGCTGCAATGGCTGCTGGCCAGCGCTCTCCCAAGATGCTGAGACAAGCTGATGTCTGCAAACGACCCTGGAAACTTGTACCTCTCCCTCTTTTTTTGCCCCGTAATACCACTTCAGTGGTCCCTTTCGCAGCACTTTAGAACTGTGTAATATCATCCCCCTCTCAGTGGCTGGGTTGCTGGGGCACAGAAAGGCGCTGCTGGTTTGCAGAGCAGGGTCTGGACTGCTCCAGCTTCCCAGTCCGTGCCCCAGTCACCACCCTGCAGGTTTCCTACACCCCTTCCTGCCCTTTCCTGCCCTGCCCAGCCCTGCTGGAAAGCTGCTGGGCCAGGAGGAGGACGCCGGGTCCTCAGGTGTTGTAATGGCTGGGGACAATTCACATTCACCGTCAGCTCATGATTTCCATACCTGCTTGAATACCAGCTCCTGATTTCATTTCCGTACCTGTTTGAAAATAAAGCAAGTGTCCACAGCCTTGCACAGCCCAAGCGCACACGTCAGCCTTCCTGAGCGCTCAGCCCTCTGCTCCGCTCTCTGCTCCGAGCGCAGGGATGTCCCCATGAAGGGGATGTCCTCCGCCACCCTACAGCATCCTCAGCCACCCTACGGTGTCCCCTGCCCGGGGCAGGGACGTCCCCTTGCATCGCCTAGCAGGGATGCGAGCGCATCTGGGACGCGGAGCCGGCCGTGGACCCGGCTGCCCGGCCACCCTCCGCCGGGACGCCGGCTCGCCGCTGAGCGCTCCCGCTGACTGGCAGACGACCTGGAAAAACCACTGGCTCTGTTTGCATTGGAAGAAGCCCAAGGCTAATTTTAAGGGGTTCATTTAGCTCTGATTTAATCTGGACGGCAGCCTTGCCTATAAATCACGGCTTAATGAGAACAATCCACCTGCCTGCCCTGGCATTTAATAAAATAGAAGAGAACTGGAGTCCCTCCAGGAGCTAAGCGTTCCTCACAAAAGCCATCTCCCTCCCTTCCTATGGAGAGCCCCGAGAGTGGAAATCCCCTGGACATGCCTTGAGAATTGCTCGAGGTGCCTTTGAGGCTGGGCGGGTAAGCACGTGCTGGCATCGTGGCTGGTGGCCGGGGTGGAGGGTTGCCACCAGCCCAGACGCCTTCCTCCCGCTCACTCTCATCACCGTGGAGCAGTGGGGTCTGGGAGGAGCAGCCGTTCCTGCTTCTCTAAGGTTATAAATGATCCTCCAGCCTGTGGCAGCGGCAGCACCTTGTGCTGTGGGGTGGGGAGTGAGGGGTGAAGGATCAGCCTGCACCCTCCAACTCCAGCAGGACAGGGAAAACAGGGCAATACCATATCAAGGAGAGACTTCGCAGAGCTTGTCCCACCTCCTGGCCGGGACCAGGTAGCCTAAGGATGCAATCCCACAGCTAGCATGGCTGGAGCATTTTCACCATCCTTCCTCGTTTCCTCTTTGACATCCCAAGAGCTTTTCTGAGCACCTCCTGCCTCTCACAGCATCTCCCCACTCTTACAGCCCAGCCAGGTGCTAATTCCCACTTCCCAACAGCCCACACCGCCTCCTCAGCAATGCCCACCTTGCTCTTTGAGCCGGATGATCTCCGTGTCAGAGCCGAAGCTGTTCCAGGCGGTGCAGTTGTAAATGGTTTGGAAATCAGCCCGGACAATGTTGCTGATGGTCAACGTGGAGATGACGCCTTCATCCGTGCTGACTGTCTCCACCGTGTAGCGCCCAGAGGTCCCAGACTCCAGGACATTCTCCTTCCAGGACCAAGCCTGCCAAGCAAAAGAGGGGTCATCCAGTGGTAGGTTTGCCCACCGTAGGGCACCCGAAGGTGGACGAGGCACCCACCGTGCCCCCCATGGGATGCTACTCACAATTCGGTCTGGTGGTGGGGTGCTGCGGATGAAGCACTTGATCTGCCCTTTCTGGCCATGCAGGGCGTGCTGCGTCTGGGTGCTGGAGATGATGGGTGGCCCTGCAAGAGAGAGGAGAGGGCTGCTGGCGTCTCGCGTTGGCTGAAGGTACCGGGGGTGACGTGGGAGGCATCATTGGAGCCACGGAAGGACATCAGGCTTCCCCTTTGAGGGGGAGGGATGGAGCAGTAGCTCCTTCGCCTCCTGTGACGTAGAGGGACACAGAGTGGGGACTTTGCTTTTTACTGGTTTTCTGCAAAGCNCCCCCCCCCCCCCCTAAAACAACCAGGGCCTCCCCATCTCTGCTCCCACATCCCCGGCGTTGGAATGGTGATTAAATCCCCCTGCAGAAATCACCTTGGTGAACCTGGCCTCTGAGAAGGGATGTTTGCTCCAGAAGCAAAGCAAAAGCCCAGCCCACCGGGTGTTCCTCTTCTGCTCTCTCCTGGATTTGTTAAGCAACCCTTACACTAATTGCTCCCCAGGGGCTTAAGGAAGCAGTAGGAGGGCAGAAGGAGGCACTGACGGGCAGCTGCTACCTGCAAAGCCACCTGCAATCAGCCTGCCTGATGCGGGGGAGAAATTTCTGCTGGAAAAGCCTTGGGACTGCATTAACTGGGCTCTCCTGCGCCATTTGGATGCTGAGAGGAGCCCAGCCTGGCTGGGAAAAGCTCTCCCTAAGCCATATGAGGCTGAACGCACCAGCTGAGCTAGCCTGTGGAGGGAAATGTCCTTGTCCTGCCTTGGTGGACATCCTGAAGACACGGCTGGGAGAGGAGAGCATGGCTTGGTGGGATCAGTTCATCCCCCACTCTTCCAACAGCCCTGCAGGGGGTACACCTCCCCCTAAGGAGGGGATCACCCCAAGGGAGAAGCACAAGAGCTGGGATCCTAATTGCTGTTTATTAGCCTCCTTAATTAAAGCAGATTTGCATTTCTATGAGTGGCTTGCTGCTGGCAGAAAAGAAAACAGCAGGCAGCGGGATGTAAGCAGGCAATGCAGGGCAGGGAGAGGGAGGAGGCAGGGACTGGCAGATCTCCCCCTGCCCCAGCTCAGCTATTTCGGATGTTCACGCTGGCTTGTCTCTCCTGGTTTTGAGTCTGTCACTGGGTTTGTCAAAAAATAATACAGCCCTGTCATCACGCCCAACTGTGTGCACGTGTGCAGAGTGATGTGCAAACAGGCTACAAACACCGTCGGGCTCCGTGGTGGCCGTGCAAGGTGGAAGAGCTGCAACAGGAGTTGCTACAAGAGGCCAACATACTGCTGGGGACAACCTCAGCTGGGTCCTGAGCCCAGGTCTCAGGGATGGTTGGAGTGGGAGAGCTTGCTGTGCTCATCCTCTCTCCCATCGATTCATCCTCTGTGGATTTGAGAAACATTTCCCATTTCTTTCTTTTCCCCCTGCAGCTGCTATGTTCCTTGTAAGAAAAATCTCAGGGTTTTGGGGTAAAGTGGGGAGAAACAGATTTACTTGGGTATTGCTGACTGATTCTCATCCAAATCACCCATTTATGAATTTGCAGAACACACAAAACTGTACCCAAAGGCTAAATTCTTCACCCCGGTGCATTCATACATACAGTAGCCTATTGAAATTATCCCAGTAACACCTTCCTGCATCAAACTTCCACATTCCCCAAAGACTTCCTGCCAAGATACAGCCCTGTCCTTCCTTCCCTGTGATGTTCCAAGGTGAGATGCACGGAAAACCAGCTCAGTGAAGCGCGTTTCACTGACCAGCGACCAGACACGTGGTTCTGGCAGTTCAGAAAATTACTGCTGAAAGGGAGCCGCCGTCAAAATTGGTAAAAGCAGGAGCTGTGCGGGAAGGAGAAGGTCAAGATTTGTTTTGATGTGATGGTCATAGCTGCTATGTTAGTGGAAAAGACAAAAAACCATTTTGCTGTGGTTTTGTGCCCAAATGCTCTTCTTCAAGATGCTCTAGTCATGCTCTGAAGGTGTGCATTCTCATTTATCCATCGCTGAGAGCCCATCTTTCAGAAGTGCTGGCCGGGGTCTCAGGAGGATGTAAATGGCACCTCGCCTTCATCAAACAGCTCTCTGCAAGCGTGCCCAAGGTGGCAACGCCAGCTAGCCTTGGCCTTCCCTCCCCACGTCTGGTGCAAGAGCAGAACTGTGCCAACAGCCAAGGGTGACGGCCAAATGGCCCTAAACACGTGCTGGGGCATTTTCCTCCTGGATGGGACCTGTTTGGTTCCTCCAAGGATGGCACAAGGCATGCAGGATGAGCTTCTTGGCTAGCTAAACATGTGCTAGGTGGTCCTCCTGCTTGCCTGCCCTGATCACTGATGAATCCAAAGCCAATGGAGGCAAATGCAGCGATGGGATCTGTAGGCTAGGCCTAAATGATACAAAAAAATCTTCTTTCTGTTTCAACAGTTGTATGTTACTTACAAATTCTGGAAGCGCTCCAAGACTGGGTGACGCTAGAGAAAAATGGCTTAATAATCATTAAAAGGATCATTTTCCCCAAGGCGAGTGGATTTTAAATGGCACAAATGCCAACGGCTTTGGGTTTTATTATTGCTTCAGGGGTTCAGAGTCGAAGGCTTCTCATCATGATAATAGCGTATGACTAAAGACCATTTGTGAGATGAACATGCCCAGAAATAATAGCATGAAGTTGCAGCCTCTTCACATTTGTGGCCGGCGTTTGATTCTCCACCAGGCTCTGGCTCCTTATGAAAGCTGCCAATCTCCGGCTTGGCATTCAGCACTAAGTGTGAGACAGCCCACAGGCAGGAAAAGGGCTTTAAACAATGTTGCTATGGATATAAATGATGGAGCTATTGGTTGCGGTTATTTTTAGCGCGCCGGTGCCAATTTATTTGTGCGGTCCTGGCGGCTCGCACAAAAGGGAAGGCTGCTTGCTGACTTGGGAGCCTTGGAGGAATGAAAGGATGGCCTCGACTTCTCCAGCCTGCTCCAGTCCAGCTGAACCTTGCCTCCCAAGCTCTCCCAGCACTGGAGATGGTTTGGCAGGAGAGATTCGTTTAACTCCTTGCTTCCTGCAGAAGCCCCGGGCTGGCTCATGGTCCCTGTTTCAAGGGACCATCCCAAGGTCCCCATCCACAAGCAGCGGTGGAGACCCGCTCGGTGAAGCCTTCAGCGGGCTGAGGGGACACTACGATGTTCTTCTGACCAAGCAGCGTGGCAGGTTAGTCCCTCCCATGCTCCCTGCTCTCTGGCAGGCTTGGCTTGGTTGTTGGGGTGAATCCCAGGCAAATTCAATCCTGAATTAGCCACCTGGGGCTGTCCAGCCCTTCTAACAAACCTTTTCTCACCAAGAGAGATGGACAGGGCTTGTGGTGTCTGCTCAGAGGCGCCTGTTAACTGCAGGCAATGGTGCTGTGAAGGTGATCTTGGGGTGCTTCTCCTACTCGGGTGGGAGCTGCAATCAGGCTTGCGTGCAGCTGTGAGCATTGAGAGGCTTTGCTCACACAGGGGCCATAAATCCAACCGCTGCTGATTTATGATGGCACAAACAGTTCCTCGGTTCCTTCTTGCCTCTGCTGCTCCGGCCCTGCCAAATGCTGCTCGTTTGCATAATCCTCCTTCCCATTAACCAGACTCTGAATCATATCTGCTTCCTTTCAGGCTGGTGGCCTCATGCTCCGGCTCAGGGATGGGCTGCCAGCCCCCTGCTCCGCAACCGCAGAGCTGGCTGGCGAGGCTGCCACTGGGGAGGGCAGCGAGACCCGATGGCATGAAGACAGGAGGATGCTCTCCCACCTCACCCCACCCCAGCATCATGCTGCTGCCATTTCTGACTGTCTTGAGAGCGGATGGGCTGCTCCAGGTGGGACTGCAGGCTCAGATGGGGCCAGATGAAGATCCCTCAGTTGGGATCCCTGTGCTTGCGGGGGGATGGATCAGCCCGCCCGAAGCCTGCGTGCACTGATCAGAGTTTATGCAGCCAGCCCACGACAGACACTTCTAAACACCTAATTTTACTGTGACGAATCCTAGACCATGGAGAAAGGCACCTGGTAATATCAAGACAATTGTATCGCCCTCTGGATTTAAAATCACTTGAAAATACGAGGTGTTCAACTTCCCTCTCAAATTATAGCAGAAAAAACTCTCAGCAGAATTCATTAGCTGGATTAGACACACCGTGCCGTGCTCCTGGCGTCAGAGCGCGGCTCCAGCTGCAGGATGGATTGCCAAGCCCCGGTGCCTGGTGGCTCTTGGAACTGTGGACGCTGCTCAGGGGCTTCCCCACGTTGGTTCTCCTAGCTTGGAGGGCCACCTCGACCTGGAGGTGTGGGATTCTCCCTTGGTGTAGGGTCCGATGCCTGTGATGGCGTGTCCCAGCGGTGTCACCTCCGGGTCGCACCACACCCCGGCGGCGGAGCCCCGCCGCAGCACAGCCGAGCGGGATGGGATGCTGCAGGCGGTCGGCTCCCGGGAGGTGCTCAAAGCTGAGCGGCGAAACTCACAGCACGGATCTCATTTGCTCCCCTGTCAGTTCTGTGAGGCGAAAAGCTCAGAGGCGGCGTAAACTGCAAAGCTCTCGAGAGCTTTTCCACACCGCACGCTCCAAACGGCCCTGAGCCTGCGAGCGCTTTGCTCTGCGTTCAGGGCAGCCACGTGCCTGGTAGATGTCAGGAAAGGAGCAGGTTCTTTGTGCTAATTTGTTGCTTTGCTTTCTGTGAGCTAGTTTAATTGTAATTAAAACCCAGCAGCCGCCAGGGAAGGAGCATGCAGGCACCAAGGAGCTGAGTTGAAGTCGAGGGAGTGGTTGGTTTTCAGTGCCCTGCTGTGTTGCCCTTGGCTTCCCTTTCTAGCATTACAGAATCAGAATAGTTTGGGTTGGAAGATGACTTTAAAAGTCATCTAGTTCCAACCCCCCTGCCACCAGCAAGGACATCCTCAACCAGATCAAGTTGCTCAGAGCCCTGTGCAACTTGACACTGAATGCTTCCAGGATCTACCCATCTGCATTATCTGCATTTAAAATTAACGCTTGTTGCTGCCTGTGCTGCTTTCCCGCTTCTTTTCTTCTCTTTGTGACAGTGAGCAGGGACTGACTCCTGCCAGTTTGTCACGCAGGTGAGAGACAATGCAAAATTCATACCATCTGCAGCCTGCCTGGCTTTTTCCCTTCCCTGTTTAGACTGAAATTTGTTATCGGCTGCTGTGGGGTCCTGGCCAGGTCATCATTAAATTCCAGGGCTCCAGAGTGCTCCTGAGCTTGGGTGCGGGTCCGGGCCACATCCTGAGGCCGTGCTGGGTGAGCCCCCCGCAGCCGTGGAGGAGCTATATAGCACTGCTGCCTCTCCCAGGTATCCCCACATGGGCTTGGAGCAAGTGATTAGGCTGTTGGTCTCAATTCCCAGCTCTCTGGCTGTGCAACAGAGACAACAGTGCTCTCCGACCTTGCAAGGGTTTTGCAAGATAAACCTATTAAAGATTTAAAGACACCAGCTCCTAACTACTCAATAAACCCCTGTTGATAATAAGGAATCAAGCTGGTCTTAGATTATGTTGGTTTTTGTTTCCTTTTTTTTGCTTTAACCCATGCTTCTCCAGCCAAATGAATGCGAAATCCAATTTACTCCTATTGCCTGCAGGGCAGGACCATCCCTGATCCAAACATGGGTGGGATTTGCTCTGAAAGCAAATATCTGAGGAGATAATTCAGCAACGCAAGCTGTCAGAGCAACTGGAACAAAGCAGTGATACGGCAGGAGGGAATAGCAACAGGAAAGCAAGAGGTACCATTGACAGTGAGCGTCACCTCCCGCTCCCCCGCGCCCACCCGCGGGACCACAGCTCGGCACACGTATTTCCCAGCATCTTCCTGGCGGACAGACTTCAGGGTCAGCTTGTTCTCGTTGCTCAAGACCTGGAAGAGAGGAGGGGGTTGCTTTCAGGGGGGGGCGATGCAAAGTAGAACAAGAGATGTGAGTTAGAAGCTCCTGAGAAAATAAAGCAGAGTCTTACGTGGCATGGAAATATCACTTATTGCTGTTGACCAAGGAATAAAGAAATGACCCAGTTTTGTGGGAGGAGGGAAATATACCTCCCGTTCCTATTCATTTGAATTTTTACAAACACCAGTTTTCAAGAAGATCAAGACACAAGAGAAAAATTTTGGTGGCTGCAGCGACACAACCACCTTATAACCCGGAGCAAAAAAGCCATCGAGAGAACCACGCCCCATACTTGCATTTCTACCTTCATGGAGGCTGCCAGGATTGACTCGGGGATTTCAAACCCAAAAGTGGTGGGACACCAACCTGGAGAGCTGGCAGACCCCTGGGAATGGGGTCTGGATAGCCAGGGAAATCTCAGCGGCTTTTGGCAACCCCTCCCTCTAGACCGGCTGCAACGTGGCTATCAGCCACGCTTGCCCTCCTGCCCCGGCAGTGCAATTAGCAGCTTTATTAAACTTTGAAAATTTGCTGAAGCAGAGGGATCTGGCTGAGGCTGTCAGCAGAATCTTGGCACTCGTGGTATTTTAAAAAAATCATGGCAGGTCTAAAACAAACAGCGGCTTTCAGAGCGATGTGTTGCTGTGCTGGAAACGCGTGCCTGGGGGCTACCTCCCCCCAGCTGCCCTCGCCTCTCCGCCCCAGGACTTTGCAGGCTGGGGCCAGCCCATCACCTCTCCTCCTTGCTCCGTGAGCCCCCAGCTCTGCTGATGCTTCCAGGAATTGGTGCTTATGCAAAGCCCTGGAGGCCTGGATCTGGGTCTCCCTGTAGCAAGAAGATGGGGGGGTCTCACCCCTAATCTGGCATGAAGCAGAGGCACAGAGTTTTAGATCCCTTTTAAACCCACTGTTTTAGCACTGATTACAGAGATATCCACTCAAATGCCTGTGGTTACTTGGCCTCACCCTCTCTTCAGGCTCTGATTTATTTCACAGATTCACAGAATCATTCAGGTTGGAAAAGCCCTTCGGGATCATCCGAGTCCAACCGACTCTACAAAGTTCTCCCCTACCCCACATCCCCCCACAGCTCATCCAAACGGCCCTTAAACACACCCAGGGGTGGGGACTCCCCCCCTCCCTGGGCAGCCTGTTCCACTCTCTGACCACTCTTGCTG
>ML997607.1:498458-516203 GCA_010365825.1 Otus sunia
AGGAGGTCTCCCCTCAGCCTCCTCTTCTCCAGACTAAACCCCCCCAGTTCCCTCAGCCGCTCCCCATCAGACCTGGGCTCCAGACCCTGCACCAGCTCCGTTGCCCTTCTCTGGACACTCTCGAGTCATTCAAGGGCCTTTTTGGAGTGAGATTTTGCCCAAAACTGAACCCACTCATCGAGGGGCGGCCTCACCAGTGCCGAGTCCAGGGGTAAGATCCCTGCCCCGTCCCTGCTGGCCACGCTAGTGCTGATGTAAAGCTCATCAGGCCTTGGCTGCCTTCGGCATCTCCCAGCAGCACAGGAACAACTGGAAGGCATCACCAGCACCTGCCCCGCAGCACAGGGATGCTGGGGCTCTCTGAAATTTGTCATGTCCCGTCAAGCACTACTTAAATCCATATTGCAGGCTACGTGGATCCTTGCTAAGGAGGTTTCTTGCAGTTGCCAGCAGCACGCGTGCTCCTTGAACCAGACCTCCCGGCAGATCGACTGCTCTCATGGTGCGTAACCCAGGGAAGTGGAGTGTATCGTTATTTTTAATTAACAATGCAAAATAAAGCAGTTGCTTGCCATATAAATTGTGTTTACTAAGAATGACTTAAAATAGATAAATATTTTCTTGGACGCGTTTTAATTGCTTAATAAAAGTACCAAGAACATCCACAAATACCTTAAATAAATGCATGGCTCAGGGAATGAATTAATTAACATTTCATTCCTGGGAATGGCTATTAATTGCTACAAATTGCTCAGAGAATGGGTTTTGCTGCTTTATTGCCAGCAGTACCTTCGATTCCTAGTGTCGTAATGTGGCAGCCCGCGCTCATCCTCAGACGAGAGCCGTCCCCAGGCACGACGGCTGCCAGGGGGATGCTGCGAGCACCACCCTGTGCCCCTCCGCTGCCCCGTAACCCTGGCACCCTCCACGGGGAGGAGCTGATGGAGAAGGACAGTGTTTCACGGATGATGTGCTGGCATCCCCTGGAGATCCAAGACGGGCCAGGACTGCGAATGGCTCGTGTTGGCAGCTCCATATTTGCAGGAACATCTCCTGTGAGTGACAGTCCTTTGAGAAATGATTGAGTGAGCAATGCAGCCCAAGCAGTGTCCCACTACCCCCCTGCGTGGCTCTGCCATGATACATCGTGCAAATTATTTCTTTATTAAGAGTAAATTTCCATAATGGTGATCTATGGGGTTGTTCCTCTTCTCCTGCCTGCTCCCTCCCTAATGAAGACGTGTGGGCCCTGTGTGGTTCCTGAGCCGCACGTCTGCCATCTTCCCTCTGTGTTGATGCAGCAGGTTCATTTATCAGGCAGCAGAGGCAATAGGTAATCTCTCCAATATCTAAATTACAAGGCTGGGCCTTCCAGCTTGGGGTTTAATCAAGTTCAGGAGGGCAGAGCCCTGAGCAAAGTGCTGAGCATCCTTGCCGATGGCGGGTCGGTCCTCGAGCACGCAGGCTCGGGGAGCAAAGACCATGGTACCCAACATACTCAAGGAAAAGCTTCCAAACCTCCAGCTCCCATCCTGACAAACCTTCATCCCCACACAGCTGCTGCAGCAACGGCCTCTTCCCAAACCTCTCTATCCCCTACGTGGCCATCTCAGCTCCACCACGAAGCGAACCCCAGGTCCTAACGGTGGAGATGCTGCACCTCGGAGCAGAGATGCCAACTTTGCTGATCTCCCTCTGCCTATTTTGTTTTCCCATGTGGCTTCTCTTCAGAAACAGACATTGAGAAAGGCTGCAACTTTTTCCCGAATTTCAAGACTTCAGACTTGAATCCCGGACATGTTTGGTGTCTGATTGCGCTCGTTGTGACACACCGGTTGCTGCTACTGGTGTTTGATTGTTTTTAAACACTCTGGGGTTTTGATGATAATAATAATACCTCACTGTGCAGGAGAAACCTCTGGCTTGATTTCCTATCTAATCTCAGCTTTGGCATTCCCCCTCCTGCCAAGCCATGAGGCTGATGATGAGCCTGATTGCTCATCAAACTGCAGTCTTCAAGGGAGGTGACTGTCTTCGGGACATGGGTTTTGCATCTCCTTGCCATCAGCAAGTCCCATAGGTGGAAAAAAAACAGTGAGGGGCTACTTAGAGCTCCCCAAATCATGCCTGAAGTTGTGCAACGGGAGTCCAGCTCTTGTGGAGAGCATCAGGGTGCTGGGGTAGAGATGAGCAGGAATGCCCCGTGGCCAGGTCTGTCCTGCCCATGGTGCAGGAGCCTGGAAAAACCAGGGTGAGAAGGTTTTTCTCTCCCAGACGGCACAATTAAAGCCATGTCACAAGCTGCAGTTCATTTTGGTGAGAAAACAATCAAAATAGCCTTTCAGTTAGCACAGTGATCAGAACAAATTGGCGGCAGAAGCGGAGGGGGAGAAGTAAACAAAGCTGTTAACTTGGTCAATGACTTGACTGATCAACCGTAGTAAATAGTTGAAGCTGGCTGATGAGCCGTGCAGATAATCAATGGCGTAACACTACGCTCCGCAGCGACTGGGCACGACCATTTTGCAGCTGGTGCTCTGTGGACCTCTGTGCACATCAGGGATGTGAGGTGGCCACAGACCCCGTGGATTGGCTTGCCTGGGGGATGCTGGGACATCCCAAGTTGTCCATACTCGCAGCGCTGCGGCGCAGACCGTAGAGGATTACAGGCACTGGCTTTTGCAGCAGGGAGGTGTTGACCAAAGCACAGCCCACCTGTGACCCCCTGGCTCCTTCCCTGCACAAGGGGCTGGTAAGGATGCTCACCCCCCCTGGAAGGAAACTGGAGATGCGCTGATGGAAAACTATTACTATTTCAAAGGAAAAGCATAAAACTTGGCGGGCTGGGTGATTCCTTCTGCAAATCGAGCTGTTTTCTTGACAGATCAAAACAAAACGCGGATGCTTTAGATCTGGCGCTCTTTTAATCCCGCTGTTTAAAATCCCCCCTCCTCCTCCACCCCCTCGCACAAGAGGGCTGTGCACCAATCCTGTCCCCATTAATCCCTCTTTTGGCACTTCTCTTGCTGGGATGGATGCTTTTCTGCCCATTCCCTTTCACAAGTCCACCCTCTTTTGCAATTACTCCCTTTCTTAAATCCTCAGCTCTGGAGTCATGGGATCATACGAAAATTTTACTTTTTTTTCCAAGTTAAATGACTGAAATTAAATTCCTGACTTTTCTAAGTGCAGAGAAAGCTTAAAACCATTCAGATGGGTCTGAAGAAGCAGGCTACGACAGACAGCTGCCAAAACTGCTTATCCTGGGGAAACACTGGAGATGTGAGTCACCCCTTAGTCCTGGATGAACTTGGCGGTGTCACCTCTCCCAGGGTGATTTTACCCCTTTGGCGGTGATGCTGCATTTCATTTCTCCTGCCTACATCATCCTGACTTATCCCACCACACAATAGACATGACTAATAGCTTAACTATTATTTCTTGCGTGGATCGGGTAATCCAATTTCATCACGTGGTTTGTGTTTTGTCAAATCGTTTAACAGGATTAGTCCTTTCCAGGGTCTTCCTACCCCCCTCCACCCCCATAACGGAACTTTTTTAGCCAGATTTATGGATGCTGGCATGGGGACGCGCTAATTCTCTGACGTGTTTATCCTCCTGCTTAGCACAAAGTGAATCTGTGCTGTGACGCTGTTCAAACTCACCTTTTCCTCTACTACAGCTCTTATTTTTCACCTAAAACCCATCACACGTCCTTGTGGCCTTTGCAACTTTACGCCTCGCCATGCAATTCCTTTGGGGTTTGCAGGAAAAAACCCATCAGTTGTCAATGGAGACAGAAACCCCCAGCTGTTTATCAGCATAAGAAATCTGCTGCCAGGGGGATCCTGAAGCCGGTGCTGGGCTGGGACTGCATGTTTTGGATCACCGAAGCTACCCAATCCGCACGCTTCAGGGCAGAAATGATGGGCACAGAGGGCAGAAATGGCTCCTGCCTTCTGGCACACGGGATTCATGCATGGCTGGGGCTGGGGCTTTTCAAAGGGTTTTCCCTTTCTTGGCTGACTCCTAAAGCTCCTCTGCGTTTTGGACCTGGGCTTGAGATTGGGAAGTTTTCAAGAGCTTTGTGGTTTGATTTCTGTTGTGTAAGAGGGCACACACCAGGCTGACCTCTTGCTGGCATGGGGAAAGGAGACCGACCTCGGGAGAGGTTTATATTAACTCTTCAACGAGCATGACCAACCTTGGACGTGCCAAACAGTCAGGCCATGCTCCCTGATTTGGACATGGTGCCCACCAACCTGAGCCAATTCCCTTCAACTCTCCAGCCCCATCTCAGAGCAAACTCACTGAGTCCCCCGCCAAAGCTCTTCCTCCCCCATGACAGTTGCTGTTGCCATCCCATTGTTCAGGCTCGCTTTTTAGGCTCTATCTGTCTGAATTTTGGCATGTCCTCAGGTTGGTGTGAGGCACAGCTCCTTCTCTGGCAGGTTCCTTGGCCGGTCCTGCCAGAATAGTTAATTATTCAGGGCTGAACTGTGTCTAGATCAAATGATTCACGTTAGGATTATCAACGGAGGCAACTGTGCTCAGAGGCGTGCACCCCAGGTGAAGATGGGTTGAGTCCTAATTATGTGGGAATCTTCTCGCAGAAGATGCCAAGGGCAGCAATTTCTGTGTAATGCAACATGGGCTCCTGCTGGCTGAACGGCAAATAACTTGGGGATCTGGCAATTCATAAGGAGGAATAATAAATGACATATCCAGGAACGCATTCCCGTTGCGTTGATGCAAAGATAATACAGACAGCATACAGCTGGAGTAGAATAAAGTTGCAAGTTCATCAAAAGATCTGTTCATCTTTTCAGTATGAAACTAATCCATCCATCAATCCAACCAACCATCCATCCACTCCTCCCTCCCTCTCCAGACATGAACAAGTTGCTGTTCATGGCCAAACCTCTTGAATCCCCTTAGATCACCCTGGTAACAACACTGCTCTTCTAAGCCACGTCATTTAACCAAGGAACAAGCGCCAGGCCAAGAGGGAATGGCCTCAAGCTGCGCCAGGGCAGGGTCAGACTGGCTCTGAGGAAGGATTTCTTTGCAGAAGGGGCTGTTGGGCGTTGGAATGGGCTGCCCAGGGCAGGGGGGGAGTCCCCATCCCTGGAGGGGTTGAAGAGTCGGGTTGAGCCAGCGCTGAGGGATCTGGTGGAGTTGGGAACAGTCAGGGTGAGGTTCATGGTTGGACTGGAGGAGCTTCAAGGGCTTTTCCAACCGAGGTGATGCTGGGATTCTGTGATGAGAAAATAATCAAATGTGGCTGCATACTGGTACAACAGACTGACCCGTAAGAGCTTTGCGATTATCTATCGACTTCTGTATAAAAGAGCAAGAAACTGCATTTAAAAAAAAAGAAGTCTCCAAAAGTAAAAACCATTAAGCCCTTAATTACACACTTCAATAGCAAAGCCGAATGGAGCAATAAGTGTTGCTCGATGCTTTAGAGACAAATGGCCTTATAATCCAGAGACAACAGCTTGCGTTTTTCCTTTGCTTTATTATTTGCCAACAGCTTCCCGAGAGTTTGCAGAGGAACAGAAACCCAAGGAGAACTTCAAGACCTGAAGTTAACAGAGTTACTCCATGATCTGATGCTGGATGAGACCAGAATCCCTTTTGGGTCTGTCTGGGACGGGCTTTGCAAGGCTAGGTGCTGTCTACACCAAACAAGCATGCCAAGACAGCTTCATGCCAGGCAGAGAGCACTCAGGATGCACAGCACGTCCTCGCCACAGCTACCAAAGTCATCCAGGTGTGCGGAGGAAAGGTTCTCCTGCCAGCAACTTGTGCCAACTTTTCCCTTGCTTTCTCCTAGATTTACTGTTTCCCAGTGATGAACCCAGCCTGAATTCCCAGCTGAGCAAGCCTGTGTGACATTTGTCCAAGCTCAGCAGCGGATCCACATGCCAACAGCCTACATATGGCAGGATGAGCCCTCTGACTGCCGGTGCCCAAGACCAGTCATGTGTACTGGGAAAATTACCGGGACACGTGTTCCTGGGGGGCGAGTGGGACCCGATGGGTTTATTTTGGAACACAAATTCCACTGGGTTTTCTCAGACTCATGCCATGCATGTTGGCCTACATTTTGCAGCTATCCTGACAAGTCTTTTAAGCAGAGACATTTCCAAGGATGCTGCTTGGGGAATCAGTCAAATGAACAATAACTGATGCTGACTGCAATCACCAAATCACAACTGGTTTACCGGAGGAGAGAAGATGACAGGGAAAGAAGTAGATACTAACAGCTTTGTCCTCCATTCAAACCCCCCCTAACCCCTGAAAACTGCAATAAAGGAGCAAAGAGGGAATCAAAAAGTGAGATCCTTTAGCAAAGCACCTCCAGGGCTGAGGTGGATGCAGCCCCCGTCCCTGTCCTGGGTCCTTCTTGCACACCCTACCGATTCATCAGTCACGCCTTGCTTGTCCCTGGTCACGTTCCCCACCCTCTGGCATGAAAGCAGAAAAACCTCAAACAGAGCTGAAGGCCTCTTAAATCAATGTCTTTCCTGACTCAGAAGCTGTAAGAGGATTCATTATTTATATCGCAGAAACACAAAAGCTTAGCATATTTTAAGCTGTCTGAAACGACTTCAAGGCAACTCTTCCTCTCTTCTTTTTTTTTAACAAAACACATTGAGATGTCTCCAAAACGAGCAGCAGGAGGAAACTCTCTTTTTCTTCTGAAAAAGAAAATAAAATAGAGGGATTGAGGGAGAGAAAGAAAAAAACCCCTGTGATCCAGTTTGGGATCATCAAGGAATGTCCATCAGGGGATGTTCCCTGTGAGATGCTGGCATAACCCTTCGACAGACTCTTCCCTGACATCTCAAGGAGGTTATGGCAGTAGCAGAGGTGAAGGAGGCATCTCTGCTACTTCACAAGCACATGCAGCCGTATCCTTCAGAGGCAGCAGGAGAGGAGGTGCTGAGTGTTTGCTGTCTTTTTTTTTTTTTCCTTCTCCCTCTTTTTTACATTTTCAATTTAGTCACAGCATCTCTAATTTCCTTAGATCTGAAGCCACCTCGTGAGACTGGAAAGGAACGATATAGAAGAAAGATGAGGGGAAAAAACCGCCAGTAATCTTGTAAAAGTCAGTTTTGAAAAATCAATTTTCTTGTGTGACAAGATTTGCTTAAGGCTGTTCTTTCTGTGAAATCAGCCCATCATCCTGTGGGAATGCATGAAGGAAGTGGCAAGTGTGGTTTGGAATAACTCAGATTAAAGACTGCTAAATTAGGCTTGAAAAGCTGCCACCTCTCCTTGCAAAGGGAGAGGAGATCTGGCCAGAGGAGTCAGTGATGTTCCCTTCCCAGTCTTCAGGAGCATGTTTGGAGAGGTGACCAGTGAGGCTGGGATAACACAACCCTCAGATCTCTCCGAACCCTCTGGATGTTTAAAAGAAGAAAACACCATGAAATGTTTGCTAGCACCTGGAGATTTGGGTGCAGTTTGCTGGAAGTGAGATGCTTTGGAGACATGTTCACTCCAACGCTGGGGAACTGCAGTGCACGAGCAAAGTCTGGGAGACTTGTGAGGCTGCCAACTCCTGCCCAACGGGATGCTGGTGGTCCTGCCCAGGATGGGGATGGCCACAACCGTGGTGCACCCCATGTTTCAGTGAACCCTCCTGAAACATGACAGCAAAACCCCTCTGCCACTCCCCTCCACTGCAGAGTGGATTGGGCTTGGCTGCTTCATCACTCATTTAATTTGGTACCTTTAATCATTTCTAAATCAGGGAGCAGCACTCAAGAGTACAAAGCACTTTCCTCCGTCCCCATTTTTTTCCCCCTTTCCAGCCATCAGACTCTCTCTCCTCTGCGCTCTCTCCTAATTAGTTCGAGCTGCCTCCAAACATCTCCCACTCGCTTGTTCCCATTACCCTGACGAGCCAGGGAACGGGAAGACAAACCTCCCTGTCCTCACAACTCCATGAGCGAAGGGAGGCTCTTCAAACTTCATCTTCCTGCTCTCATCCAAAGCCACGTGCCTTGTCGGAGCCCCCCTGGCAGCCCAGCCTCGCTTCCCAGCTGCAGGGATATTTGTGCCTTTTATTTACTTTTTTTTTGTTGTTGTTAAAGCTTGTCTTTCCCTCTCCGCCTGCCACCCAGCCACGCTTCACTCCCTGTCAGAGGGAGCTGGCAGATGGGGCTGATGCATCATGAAGGAGATCTGAAGAATTCATTTCCCGTTATTTTTTTTTCTTTCCTCAGCTTTCATTTTCACTTCAGAGCAAAGGTCCAGTTGTCTGGGAGGAAGCTACAAAGACAAACCCGGGCAGGAAAACAGAGATAGTCAGGAAAAATGTTACAGTGCCGATAACTTGAGACCTCTGTGTGCTTTGCATTCATTTCAACTCCAGCTTTAGCTGCATTTTGCTATGTCTATAAATTAGATTTATTCCGTTGCTGCTGTGAAATGCCTGCGGGCCCCTTCCCTGCTCCGGCTTCTCTTGCCTCCCTCGCTGAGTTTGGCTGCGGGAGGCAGCGGGAGAGGTGACAGTCCTGCCAGGGGACGGCATATGGACTCACAGCATCCTGCCGCTGGACAGACGGCAACCTCGGCCGTCGGAGGAGGAGGCAGCAGATGGGAGCAGGGGGGAGGAAGGCAGTGAAACCAAGGAGAGCCTGCACACTGGCATAAATGAGCCTCTTCCCCAAGCTGGACTGAAGGAGGGAGCTGGTTTGGGGGGAGAAGGTCCTAAACGTGCCAAGAAATGGCTGCAAAACCAGAATGACTGTTCCACCTGAAGATGCTGAGATGCCTCTTACCTGGACCAGATGTCTGGTGAGCTGCTGCCCACATCATCCCTCTGCAGCCCCCGGGCCAGCAGTGACCCCGAGGCTCTGCAGGACCCTGCAGGGCTGCTGCAGGTCCCTTTGCAGTCCCTGGTGGAGATGTCCAGGTATTTTTCCCCTGTGACACCAAGCCTGATGGACGTGGGGGAGTATGCCCATGGACTTCACACCTTGTCTGCAGTCACTGGCTGCTCTGCAGTGTGTTTCAAACCCTCGACAGCCCCTTTTAAATATTAATAGAGATGTGATTGTCATTTAATAAGAGCTTAATATTGCAGATCCCCTTTCCTTGGCAGAGACTGCTGGGGAGACAAAAAAAAGTGCCAATTACGTAGTGGTCTCAGTGTTCAGAAGCTCTGGGGAAAGCAGAGTACAGTGGGGGGATGTTCACTTTTATTCTGGGCCTTTTATGAACCAGCAGAAGAAAGCAAGCAACATACCAAACACACCAACTCCCAGGAGACATTTTTCAAAGCCATCTGAACTTCATATTAATACATATTCAGGAATTACAGTGCCAGAATAGGGAAAATGGCCACTGCTATGGCTCAGCTGCAGGCAGCGCCAGGCGTGCCCATTAAATGCATCATTTGCCACTTCTCTGTTAAAAATTGCCAATGAAATTCATCACCCTGAATTTCTTCATCAGCTTTCCATGATCCAATAATTCCTTCTGGCCTTTACAGCCTATGGATCTGTGAACGCATTCTGCAGCAGCTAAATGGAAGAGGCAGGGAAACTTTGATGTCATGGAAGAGCATTCAGCTTGGGAGGTGTTGGAATGGGCTGCCCAGGGAAGGGGGGAGTCCCCATCCCTGGAGGGGTTGAAGAGTCGGGCTGACCCAGTGCTGAGGGAGCTGGTGAAGTTGGGAACGGTCAGGGTGAGGTTCATGGTGGGACTGGAGGAGCTTCAAGGGCTTTTCCAACCGAGATGATTCTGGGATTCTGTGAACTTCAAATACGCCTTCCCCTGGCCTTTCACCTGGGAACAGAGATGTTGTGCACATCCAGAAGACCAGCTGACCAAGTGAAGGAGCCATGGAGAGCTACCTGGAAGAGAGACATCTGCTCCCAGTGCCTTCTGCTCAACGGTCCTGGCAGCAGGAAACAATTCCCAAGACTCTTCCTTCCCTAAGACCTGAATTCCTCGGCTCTGCAGATGAAGCATGTGGCTTCATCGTGGTCAGATGAAACAGGGTGCATCCATCTATCAGCCCAGCTCTCCTCGCTGCCTGGACATGGGGGTTGGCTCCTTTCACTTGAATCCTGCTTTGGACACATCCTCAGGGCAGCCCTCTGGCATGGGGGGACCCCATCGGAACAGGTTGGATCCCTGAGGAGTGAGTGTGAGGACTTAGGGATGGGAATCCTTGGGTACCTCACACAAAGCGGTGACTCTCTGACCGTCATTCTGAGCTTCCTCCTCTGCTATAACCACACGGCTAGGGCAGCGGCTCTCTTCTCTGGCCTTGCGGCTTTGTTTTGGAGAAGCTGGTTCTACATGCTGAGCCCATGACTGATTGACCAGTGGTGGATGTACTTCTACCAATCAGTGGGCCCAGCCAGACACGTTTAATGTGAAAGTGAATGTGTGACGATTCACGCAAGCCAAGCGAGGGCTAGCCATCTGCTCATCCCTTCCTCTAGCCTCTATCCCTTTGATAAGGCTCTCCCAGTCTTCTAATACTCCTGGCTTTGCTTCTCTTCCACCCAGCGTCACCCATGAGCACACACTCTTATTCACACAGAATCATCTTGGTTGGAAAAGGCCTTAAAACTCCTTCAGTCCAACCATGAACCTCACCCTGACCGTTCCCAACTCCACCAGATCCCTCAGCGCTGGCTCAACCCGACTCTTCAACCCCTCCAGGGATGGGGACTCCCCCCCTGCCCTGGGCAGCCCATTTTATTCACGGCTCTTTGCCATGTAGCAAATGCCAAGCCACAAGGCAGATGGTTCAAGTGTCTGATCAAACTTCCAAGCCATGGTGGTGCTGTTTCCAGCAGGACACGGGGCACGCGCTCTTGGAGAACACAACTTCTCTGTGGCAGCCTGAAGCATCTCATAAATAGATCTGGTAAGATGCCAGCAGGGCCCAGAACTCTGATAATGAGACCCGAAGTAAGAAGAACAGCAATACTCTGTGGAGTTTGAACTTCTCCTCTGGGTTTATTATAACAAAATGAGGGAATGCGTCTCCATGGAACAGATGCGTCTGACATGGCACAGTGAAAGACAAACAGGCCAAAGCACAGCTGATGTGTTTTGTTATTTTCTCCTTCTCTTCTCAGAGCTCCTTGGTATTAGGTGACATTTTTCCATATCTACCTGAACCCCAACAAACCTGCCACTTTCTCTCCCAAGACCAGCCACCAAAATACTTTCAGACCTGTACTTGGGGATGATGTACGATTCTTGGAGACAGCAGATCTACCAAAGGCGTGTGGGCTCTTCATCCACACGTGTCCCTGAGGCTGGGTGGGAAACACCCACCCTGCATCCCAACCAGAGCCAGGGCCCTGTGGAGCAGGCTTGAGGAATGGGCCCGGCACTGGATCTCTTCCCTGTTGTTGCTCCTTTGCAACAGCAACAAGTCGCCTCTTTTTGTTTTCCCCTGCGCAAAGGCAGAGGGAGCCTAGGACACTGTCTCCCATCAGGTGTGTTCGAGCCCCACTGCCTTTAAAGAAAATCTCTTCAAGAAGCAGTTGAGGCTGGATTAATATTTGATGAGCATGTTGTCGGTTCAAAGATAAAACAGCGGTTACCACACAAGGTCTTTTCTACAGACCGGAACCCACTGAGTGAACAAACAAACAAGGCTCCTGCTGCAAGCCAAGCCACGCGGTGCATCGGCGATGACAGTGGGGCTGAGGATGGTGGATGCTGTGGGCTGGCTCCCAGCTCCGGCACAGCCTGACCAGGCACCCTGGGGTCTGGGAAGATGGTGTGACTCAAGCCCTGCCCTGCAGCTGGTTGATGCAGGAAGATCTTCCCCAATATTTGGGTAGGTGGCACCTCTGGCTTCAGCCCAACAGGGGCACGTGGAGCTTGCTTGGGCCACACACAGTGCAATCACCCTTCTGTTATAGGATGGGGAAGAAGTGGTGTAGCACCATTCCCTGGGTGGCTGTTAAATAAATCCCTCCCAGCTCCTCTTGACCTCTGTTTCTGCTGCAGCATCAGCTGGATCTTCTGCCGTGTCCCACACAATTAGAGAGACTCAACATCAGAGCCAGACGCCTTGCAGCAGCTGGGGAGGGACAGCCCTCTCGTTCCATCTATGTTTGTCTGTCTGTCAGTCCCACGCCTTGTTTTGGAAGCGCAACAGTCCCCAGAACTGCAGCTGATGCTGGAGGGGGGCTCGAAACGTCCCTCCTCCGTGACTACAAAGATAACATTATTTGCAAAGGTCTCTGCTAGCCTTGGGGGCGAGAGCACTGTATCAATGCGTGAGAGTGAGATATGCATTATTGCCCTGCCTGTACCAACTCCCCATCACTCTGCAAAAATAATCATCATCAGAGGAGCCCAAAAGGCTGAGGGACTCTGCCTCCTGCAATATTAAACTTTCCCATTTTCTTCTGCCACTTTAAAGATTCCCTTTCTTACTGCGAGTGATAAATAATAACAGCAAAAAAACACCCCACAGACACACAACAGACATCAAAAGCCAAGAGAAGATTGCCAAATAGAGAGATCTGAAGTGAGCAAAGAGGAGGCCTGGTTGTGAGTCGGTTCACGTAGCCCCGACTTCTGTTGCTTTCCATTAATTTTACCCGCCATCACAGGTGGCAGAACAACGGCGACAGCTAATTACTCTCTCTCCCTTTTCCTTTCTTGCCTGTTTGCTTGCAGCAAAAGAAAGTCAGTAAATTCCCAAATTCCCCCCTCCCCATCCCAGAATTGTCCACCGAGAGGCAGAGGCGCGCGGGAAGCACGTTATTAGAGGAAGATGAGACGGGTGCAATTTGCCCGCACATATGCTCGCTGCCTGCTGGAACCGTTTGCTGCCGCTGCTCCTCCAGCCTGGCACCGGGGCTGCGTGATGCTCTGCCTGCAAACAAGCTGGCAGGGGCAGGCAGCTCGAGGCAAGGGGGACAGGGAGATGGCTTGCCCCCACCATCGCTGGGACACCGGGAAGGCTCTTTGGGTTTTCAGCCCCGTGTCCACGGTGCTGAAGCAGATGGGGACACATCTGTGGGGATGCAGGCCAGGTGCCCCTGAGCCTTTCTTGAGCCACGGAGCAGCGTTTCGGTGAGCTGAGCTGCTCTTTAGCTGCAAAGGGAACTCGGAGGTGGGATAAACCCAAGCTAGGTGGGGTATAAAACCCTATAGAGGCCATAGGATAGCTCTGTGCTAAGATGGCTCTATATCGTGAGAGGGAAAACATGAAAATGAGCAAAACCCCTGCTGCCAGGTTTAATTCATCCCTGTGCCACAAAAACCCTGCTCACGCACCGCTGCGACGCCTCGCCAGCCCTCCGCCCGACTCCCTCTGCTTGCTTTTGGTGACACCGGCCTGTCCCGCGTCCGAAAGCGAGTGACAGCCCAGGTGACATCGTGGGTGAACAAACCTCCCTGGGGAAAAAGATCGTCCTCGTCAAGGAATCGTTGCTGCCGTGGAGGGAGGAGGGTTGGGATTTCAGCTCCAGCTTCAGCTGCAGGGTGTCCTCAGCGAAGGAAAGGAGCGGAGGAACTGTGTCTGCAGCAAAGGATACCCTGCCCCAGCCCTGCCTGCCCCCCAGCATCATCATATACCAGTGAATTTTAAGGCAGAAGGGTTCTGGCTTTTTCTCCCATTAGAAAATGCCGCCGAGGCCAAACATTTCATGGAAACCTGTCAATTTTGACAAAATGTCATTAAATGCCCCCCAGAAGAGAAGATGCAGTGCAGGCTGTAACTTTCCACTCTGGCTCTGGGAGCAGATTGCTCCAAGGTCTCCTTTCTAACCAGGTTTTCCTTGCATTAAAAACCACACGTATATGATGAATTATATAAGAGAGCACGAAGAAAACCTCTTAAGGAAAAAGCAGCTGCCTTGATTTAATCAAAACTATATTCTCTATGGGGGGTTTGGGTAGGGGCAGAGGGGGATTTTTGCCTTTTGCGAAATTATGTTGAATTTTGATTCTTTTCCCTTACCACCCTAGTGAAGAGCGTGAGGGGTCTGGGCTTAAAACCCCAGGTCGGGGCTGGCTTAGCAGCTTCTTGCTAACGAGCAGCCAACGGGTCATGGATGCTTCCCAGCTGAGCATCTTTGGATGAAATCTCGGTGAGATGCTCGACCTCACTTGCTTTCCCCAGCCAGAAAAACCCGGGGTGCAAACCCGATGCAAAACTTATCACCCCTTGGAAATTCAAGCAAGGTGACAGCTTGCTCATGTATTTGAAGCAAGGATGGCCCTGTGGAGCTGGCTGTGGATTTATCCCCAGAAAAGGGGATTTATATTGTTTAGACATTTTTCTTTTGTGTTCAGAGCTGTTTACTGACAAACAGTGTGAGGTATTAAAAATAATTGTCGGCTGAAGACCAAGATCTGGTGTCTCTATCTGAGGATGAGGGAAGCCATAGGAGATACACTAGAAAGGTTCTTTTCCTGGACAGAAAAAAACAAAATCACATTTTCTCTCTATTGTTTGTTTTTAAAGCAGAATAAGTTCATTTTCACCAGTGACAGGGTCCTGAGTGGCCCTGGCGATGACACTGAGCTGATGTTCTGCCTTTTCACACCTCCAAGTATCTCAGTCCTGGGGCTTTATCCATCCCACTCCTTTACCCACCTTCCCTCCTAGGCAGAGGCAAGGTGCAAGGGGCTCCTTGCTCAGATGTCCCGCTCTGGAGGACTCCAAGCTTTGATGCTGAGTCATCTGCTGCCTTTTCAGGGTTAGTGAAGAGCTTTGAGATCATTTGGAAGGGAAATGAATCCCCCCCGCAATCAATCAGAGCCATTAAGTTGAAGGAAGCCCCACCGAGCGCTGCGGAATCCTGTTTGCTTGTCACGGTGGTAGGGAAAAAACCTTTGTGTGTTAGCATGTTAAGGGAATTTAAGAAATTAAAAACCTAAAGTGACTGAATTTTTCATTTTGCCCCCCCCAAAATCCCTTTTATGAGAAAGCATAACTTGAAAAACAGTGGAATTAGTTTTGATGGTAAAGTCCATCATCAAATGAGTTGCGAAGCACTTTGCAGCGAAACAGAAATCCCAATGCTCAGGCAACAGGACAGGTGACAAGACACGTGGCTTTGGGATGGGTGAGAAGGAAAGAAAAGGGCTGCGGGTGGCATTTGCTGCTACAGGGGACAGCGAAAACCCTGCGCTACCAAGACGGCCCTGAAGATGGGAGAAGTGTGGCGGGTCCATCTGCTATTTGGTGGAGAAAAGAAATCCAGCATTGCTTTGGCCACGTACCCAGAGGGTGGAAACAGCCAAGAGGAAGGAGAAAACCCAACTGGAGCCTTCAAGTCTGCTCCATTGTACAGGGGATGGGCCCAGGGGGGGTTCAGGGATGATGGGAAAGCTGCTGTTGATGAGGAGCAGGCTGGATGCCCCATCTTTGGAGCAGAAATTTTGCCAGGCTGATGCCACCGTCTGGTTCCTTGGTCAAAAGTGGCTGTTTTGCCTTCGACTGTACCAGAATCAATCGTGGCCTAAGACCCACGTGAGACATTCGCCAAAATCCTTCCCCAGCTTGTCACGCACTTCATTTTCCTCCTAACTGTAAATATGAAAACAGGGCTATTTGTATCTTTGACATTAATTGACTTCTCAAATTAATAACTCTTCTGTGTAACTAGGAACGCAATTATTGCTTTGTTGTGCTGATAGCAGATATCCAGCCGGAAGGAATCATTCCTACCAGCAAACTCAATTGTACTAATTAAGCTGTACGAGCCTAACAGGAGGCGGGTCATGGTAACCTGTCCCCGGAGGTGCCTCCTCTGTTATTATCAACTGACACTGTTGCAAAAACAGAACTGATTGCATGCCTGTGCGTGCACACTCGTAACTTCAAGGCTGGAGTGATGAGCGGCTGATTGCAGCAGTGGCACAGGGGTGTACCTGGTTGCTGTGAAACGTCTCGGCGCTGGCTCAGACATGGGCCCTCCTGGCCAAGAGCTGGAGCCAGGAGGCTGAGCACCATCCTCTCTTCTCCCAAAGTGTGATGACAACCCACCCCGCTTTCCATACCCTTATTTTTGTCTGCTTAGCCTGTGAAATCTTTGAGAGAAGGGGTGTTTTCTGATGCTAGCAGCCCTCATGCCCATACCCAAGAGCCCACAGCAGGCACTCTGCTTGGTGCAGAGCCATCTGCTCTCCTTCTGCAGCAAACGAGAGCGACTGAATGCAACGCGGTGAGCAACGAGCCTCACTGCTGCAGGGTATGGCCCCCTCTTGCTCATCCAACCCCATGACTAGTGACCATGGGAGGGTTGGCACCGCCTCAGCGTCGGGGGGCAGGCAGGGAGCCCCATGCACGGCCTTCTGCCCTGACCTACTGCACCTGCAAATGATGCAATTTCTTCTCCTCATCAGTGCCAAACTGAGCCCCTCAACTGCTTGTGCCCTGATTGAAGATCCCACAACAATCCTACCCACTCAAGGATCGTGTCCCACTCAAGGAGGGCCCATTCCCTCTGTACCCCCACATTTCCAGCTCGGGCACCTCTGCTCTGGCCCCTTCTGAGCTCTGCTCCACGCTGCTGGGGTTAGAGAGGCTTACAGCAGTTGCTTAAGGGTTACACGGAGACGGCAGTGGAGTCGTATTGTTCAAATCATAAAGAGTATGCAAAAAAAAAAAAAGGAATTTTCCCATAATAGACTTTTCACTCAGTGCGCTTTGCTCGTTATGTCCCCAAACAGATGGCTCCGCCAGCTCGGTGCCAGGCCTCTTAATCCACTCCAAAGCGCCAGTGAATCTCTGACCGAGGACTTGCTGCATGCAGCAAAACGTAGCAGACAGCCTAACGCGGAGGCAATCGGAGCCTCTCAACGAGCAACAACATCATCGAGGCAAGAGCAGCGTCAGGGAGCCATCGGAGCCGGGATGCTGGGAAGGAGCCCGCGCCGCAGCCGTGACAAACACGGGAGCAAGTGGAATAGGCACCAGAAACTGCAGCCAGAGCTGCCGAACGCTCTCGGGTGACCCGAAGGAAGTAACTTTGCATGGAGAGGGGAACATGAGAAGCTCTCAGCAGGGGGCTGGAGTCAGATGTGGGGGGCTGGCGAGTGGGTGGCCGCCTTACCTGTACTGGGTGACGGCAGGGTTGGCCTTGGCGGAGCAGTGGAACTTCACAGTGTTATCCTCTAGGACGGGCTGCGGCTCCACGGACAAGTTCACCAGGGGTGGGTCTGCAAAGAGACAGAGGCAAGTGTGAGAGACTGAAATGTCAAATGGTCATCTCAAAGCTTGCTTGTGTGTGTGCTTTGAGTCACGGGGTGGTGCAGTGCCTCAAACACTCATCAAGGACCAGCTGTGGCCTTTGGAATTAGTCTAAGGAATGTTCTCCAAGGAAGCAGGATTGTATGGAAGGATGAACCCTCCCAGGCCTTGCAATTGTATTGACAAACTCCTTGATAAGTCTCAAAGAAGGGAAATGTGGAATGAGTGAAACCAGGTGTCTGTCTCTCATCCAGCACAAGGATCACTGATCACTGGCTCCATTGTGTGAGCCCAATGCTTTCGCAGAATCCCAGAATCATCTCAGTTGGAAAAGCCATTGAAGCTTCTCCAGCCCCACCATGAACCTCACCCTGACCGTCCCCAACTCCACCAGATCCCTCAGTGCTGGCTCAACCCAACTCTTCAACCCCTCCAGGGATGGGGACTCCCCCCCTGCCCTGGGCAGCCCATTCCAACGCCCAACAGCCCCTTCTGCAAAGAAATCCTTCCTCAGAGCCAGTCTGACCCTGCCCTGG
>ML997607.1:525063-560891 GCA_010365825.1 Otus sunia
AGTTGCAGAGGGCCAGGAGGTCTCCCCTCAGCCTCCTCTTCTCCAGACTAAACCCCCCCAGTTCCCTCAGCCGCTCCCCATCAGACCTGGGCTCCAGACCCTGCACCAGCTCTGTTGCCCTTCTCTGGACACGCTCGAGTCATTCAAGGGCCTTTTAGGAGTGAGGGGCCAATTAGTACGTGATTTGTCAGGGCCTGAGTGCACCAACAGTATTTACATTCCCTGACAAACTTCATCTGGGGACTCCACCAAAGAGCTCTTCACCCATAGGCCCAGGAGCTGTATTTAAGCTCTGGCTCTAGTTTAAGGCCTGCTCTGGGTGGGGTGGTGAGGACTGGATTTTCTGGTTTGACTTCAGAGCTGCCTCCTCACTGTGGGCATCCTGGAAATTGCTGCGCTGTGGTTGACCCTTCTACGACCACCAAACCTGCTCTGCTGGGCTGGTGCTGTGCCCTTGGTGGAAAGGATACTGCCCTGTGCATGCTTTATTGTCACCCTGTGTGCCCTTCCCTTGGGAGACAGACCCACTTTTGGTTCTGAGGACATGGTGAACCCTAAACCTGTGCAGCACCTTCCCCCCTGCAGTCCCCTGACCTTTGGGTTGGCTCCAAACCCTGCAGGATCCTATAATTCCCCCGATGGCTATAGGGAACATACCCCATCCCCTTCGATAGGGCTCAGGGTTAAGTATGGGGATTTTCAGTCAACTCTGGCTATTTTATACTGCCTGGCTGTGATTGCAGGGGTCTGCATATTAATCAGTTGCTGGATTGGAAATTCAGAGAAACAAAGAAATTATCACTCGGTATAAATGGTTTCAGGCAATCAGTAACCTGAACAGGGTTTCTTCTTGGTTGGCTGGAATATCTGGATCAAATGAAATCTGGGCTGGGTTTTAATTTTATTGAAAAAGCAAAAAGAGGGAAGTTGAGGAATGATCTTAAAGGGAGCTTCAAAAGGGGAAGGTTTCTCAGACCCCAGAAATCAAAACCTCCCATTCCAAAAATGTCTGAAATTGGCTGGTAGTTTTTCTGAAGGCTGATTTTCTTTTTTAATATGACAAAGTTAAGACAGACCCCAAAATGACCAAATTATGGTTTCCTGTGCATGCGTGGGGACCGTGGCACTTGAGGTGACAAGCGCTGTTGCAGTTGGTGCTGGCTCAGCCCCCCTGGGCGTGCCAGACCCCGGAGCATCGCTTTTCCCTGCTCGTGGCAGGGGTGTGTTCCTGGAAGGGCCCCAGAAACCTCCAGTAAGAAGAAACTGAGGTTCAGCCTCAGAAACTGAGGTTCTCCCAGCGCCAGGAGGAGGGGGAGATGCTTCCCCCCGCCAAGACCATCCCTGACAGCTGCTTAAAATGCCACAGAAATCTCTGTACTGCACGTGAGATGGAGCTGCAGCCTGAAATGCTCTGCTTCGGAAGGTGTTGTTTTTTTTTTAATATTTTGAAGTAAAATAAAAGAGGGGCATTCTTCCTTCTCCATGACTCACTACTTGTGGCTCTGAAAGGGAGAGGACTTAAATTCTGCCTCCCCAGGGCCAGATCCCAGCAGTCTGCAGCGGAGAGGAAGGCTTGGGGTGAACGGAGGAAGTTATAAACAACTGCATGTCAATGGCCTGGATTTTAATTAATTCCACTTGATTTGAGAGAGGGAGAGGTCAGTTCTCTCTGGCTTTAATTAGTGCTGCCTCTTGCATTGAGATGGGGCAATTTCCCCCTCTGTTCACAGCCATTAGCTACAAGGAAGCAGCTCGGTGTCAGCTGAGGTATCGGTGTGCTCCGTGGAGTGACAGGGAGGAGAGGAGCGTTTTGGCTCCTCTGCTTTTCCAAGCGGCTCAGGATGTTGCTGGAAAAAGGCTGGATGGATGGAGGCTTCACAATAGTAGCAGAGAGTGAAATGTTTATTAAAAGATCTTCAGGAGCTTGAGAGGAATGCCTTTGACTCCTGACTTTGAAGTTCGCTTGCATTACAAATGGCTGCAAACTGACCCATTTTAAGTCTTGAATTTTGTTCTTTAGAAATTTTCATCAGAAATGTCAAGTGTTACTGAATCTTTAGCACTTACCAGACATCAGGCGTCTATAAACAGGAGAACATGTGGGGACCCATTCTGAGTACACTGTTGATTGCTCTTTGATGTTTTCCTTTATGACCCAATAAAGCCTTTCCATTTAAATTAAAAAATGCCAACAACTCTGACAATTTTTCATGGAAAATTGCAGTTGGGAGAAGGGGACGTATGTCACCGCAACCAACTTTTGATCCAGAGGTTTTGCCACAACCAAGGCCGGGTCAGCGTTGGCTGTGTGGTGCTGTACACAAGATTAACACCTCACCCAGGCAGGATTTTGGGGGGAGAATTGGACATGCCAGCTGTGAGAGGGTACAAAAAGCCAGCCAAATGCAGAGCACAGCCCATTTTGGTGACAGTGGTTTCTCACTTGCACCCTTCTGACTATTTTCCTCCCAGCGTCTCGATCAGGAAGGCTGTATGGGGTGATGTGGGGTGAGAGTCTCAGCTCTGCAGAGCTGAAGGTGCTGCCCTACGTGTTTTGGGGTTGTGTGAAGAGCAGCATCAGGCCTAGACCCACTTTTTGAAGCAAGGGAGAGCACAGCCTTTGTCCCCAGCCCTATCCTGCCTCACCTTGGAGTAGGTGGCTCCATTGATGACCTCTCCTCTCCGCATCCAGATGATGGAGGCTGCTGGCTTGGCGTTGTCCGCGTGGCAGGTCAAGTTGAGGGGGTCTCCTGCTCTCAGGCTGATGATGGGCCCTCCCATAATGACAGGATCATCTGGAGGAACTGCAAGGGAATAGCACAGAGGAGTCAATGTAATTTGCTAGCATTAAACCAACCCTTCTGGAGTTACCTGTGGGGTCTGGGCTGCCAGGACTGGACCGTGACCTCTCAGACCTCTGCAGCTGCCTTTGACGTGGCTGCAGCAGCGCGCAACCTCATCTCACCACGTTTCAGCCACCTCATGTGAAAGCTCTGCCCCACATTTGAACTACAGCAGCAGAAACTGGATGAAGTTTTAGAGGGGACACAGGCCAGGTGGCTGCCTGAGCTTTGCAGTAATATGAAGGTGGTACAGAAATCCACCAAGGGCTACTAAATACTTAGAAACACCCCTGGCCCAGGATGTCCCTGAGCTGCAAACTGTGGGAGGATGGTGAGTATTTGAAAGAAATATCCCTGCTTGCTGGCCCTGCTCTCCTATTCCTCCCCAGGCAACTATAACTGGCTGTTGCTGGACACAGGATCCAGGCTCGGAGGGGCTTTGGTCTGACCCCTGTTCCTCTGACTGCAAATTGGAAGGTAGGGGAGGGCGATTTGGAGGAAAAGGTCAGGGGAGCTGGATTTGGACCTACTGCACTCAGGGGAAACAGCTTATTATGGGCATCAGGAGTGTGGTTTCCAGATGCCTGCCTTTGAAGAGGGCTCCCTCGCCAGCCCTTCGTCACGGAGGGATGGAGGAACCCTTGAGCACTTCCTTGCTCGGCTTTGATTTCCCTGTCGCTTTCACTCATCCTCTGTGCCGCTGTCTCGCCGCACAAAAGGTTGCGAAACTCCTCTCATTCGGTCAGACTCCCTCTTACCACGGTGAGTCTTTTAAGCGTCTTCCTCTGTGAAAGCAGATTTTGCTGGGGGTGTCAAGGAGACATTTAAGATCTCAACCTTCCTTTGAATTCACCTCAGCCTGACAGCCTGTGTGAGGCTGCATCCTCATTACAGGATGCGGCTTTGCTGGTATCACACAGCCCCTGGGCATCTCTGTTTCTCGTGCTGGGAAGCACTTCATGCCAGAGAGAAGGAGGGATGGAAGCTGGGAAGCGGGAGATAATGGGCATGGGCTCCTCTTTTGTGACTAGCTCTTGAAGCCTGGCATATCTAAACACCCCCCAGCATGGTAAGAGACGGCAAATTCAGCTGGGGAGGGAGCTGGTCTTTTATCCTGCAGAGAGGACCTTTCATCTCTGCTACCCTGACTGGGTCTGCTCTAGCCAAAACCTGTTCTGAAGGTGGAGAGATCTCTCCAGCTGTCAAACACAATCCCAGAATCATCTCGGTTGGAAAAGACCTAGAAGATCCTCCAGTCCAACCATGAACCTCACCCTGACCGTCCCCAACTCCACCAGATCCCTCAGCGCTGGGTCAACCCGACTCTTCAACCCCTCCAGGGATGGGGACTCCCCCCCTGCCCTGGGCAGCCCATTCCAACGCCCAACAGCCCCTTCTGCAAAGAAATCCTTCCTCAGAGCCAGTCTGACCCTGCCCTGGCGCAGCTTGAGGCCATTCCCTCTTGGCCTGGCACTGGGTCCTTGGCTCAAGAGACTCCTCCCCCCTCTCTGCACCCTCCTGTCAGGCAGTTGCAGAGGGCCAGGAGGTCTCCCCTCAGCCTCCTCTTCTCCAGACTAAACCCCCCCAGTTCCCTCAGCCGCTCCCCATCAGACCTGGGCTCCAGACCCTGCACCAGCTCCGTTGCCCTTCTCTGGACACGCTCGAGTCATTCAATGGCCTTTTTGGAGTGAGATTTTGCCCAAAACTGAACCCAGTAATCAAGGTACGGCCTCACCAGTTGCGAGCACAGGGGTAAGATCCCTTCCCTGTCCCTGCTGGCCATGCTAGTTCTGTCAGTCTAGCACTTCCCAACCAGATCCTTCAGGAAACCAAACGCTGGTCTTGCTACAGATAAGATGTGTCACCCACCCATCTCATGGCCATCCCATCTCAGGAGCCCTGGGGGCCCACGCAGTATCGGGAAGCCAGCAGGAATGTAGAGGACACAGCAGAAGGCATCCCTGTTGCACTCCTCTTGCCCAAGCAGAAGAGCTCATGCTAGAAAGGACGTAGGAAGAAATTGCTGCTTCACATGTAGCTCAGAAGCAGGTGGCAAAAGCCTCCGACCCTTCAGGATCCTTACCGAGGGGATGCAGCTGGGGAAAACCTGCTAATTTTCCATCAAAGTGGAGCTGTTTTTGTTACAAGTCAGTGCTGTTTCCCCCTCCCCAAGCTGGCTGGCACCAGGCTGAGCCATGCAAAGTGAATGTCAAAGTTGGCCAAAGCCCTCTCTGAAATCCCCAAGTATGTTTCCACTTCTGCTCCTGAGCTGCCCCAACATTTTAGCTGGCTGAGAAATATTTAAAAACTCCTCACTGGCTCCTCCAGCACTGGGCTGAATTCAGGAGATGGAAAGGGATTATGTTCTCTGACAATTCAAAGGTGGCTGCTTGCATCGGCACAGGATTTGTAGGCAAGGCAGATGTGCTGGTTGCACACAACACTGGTCACATACACATCTGCCAAACGCTGTGAGTAATGGGATTTTTCAGCTCAGTAGGTGGAACCCAGGGACTGGGGGAAAAAAGCTTTTCTACATGGATCCAAAATGTACATTTTTTTCAGGCTACAAGAGTGAAAAAAATGTGAAAATCTGTGGTATGGGTTAGTTGAAATGCATCAGCCCCTGAAATATGAAAATGTAGAAAATTCTGCTTCATTCTGATACTATTTAACTATTAAGGAAGTATTTCTTTTCACTTTTTTAAAAATACCCTTTCACTGGATGAGTTTATACTGTGGTGTTTTCTTTTTTTAAAAAAAAACAGATACTTTTCGATAGTTTTTTTCCCCCTCACTGAAGCTATTAATTGAATTTGACCTCATCTTGTAAAATATTGGAAATTCATCTTGTGGAGCAGGGAAAAAACCAACCCACAAGCCTTTCTCTGAAGAGCATCTTGGAATGCAATGAAGGGACTTCTACAGTGGGATGTTTAATATTCCTGACTGATGTCCTATAAATGGCTGGTCCTGCTGGCTGACATCTGAAGATTTTTTTTTTTTTGCAGCCACTGGCTTAATATCATCCCCCCAAAGCAGTCCAGCCTGTCCCTTAGCTGCCCATGGAACCTAGGGGACATCATGGGACAGGGGACAACCTAATGCAGACAAACATGGAACCGCTCGTCTTCCCTGCGCCAGAAAATCTTGTTTTCTAACCTACTGTTTTGCTCCTGTTTCCCTCTGTTGGATTAGCAGCAAGACTGGGGGAGCTGCTTAAGGAGGTGAGAAGGAGAGAGAATGGGTCCTGATTACGTCTTCCCAAGTAAGTGGTTATCATCCCTGGGTTATTCACGTAGCCATGAATTATTGATGGTCTCCAGGCTCACCGACCAGGGGATCTGGTTGGGGAGGAGAGGGTCTGATGAATAAGAATCAGTGCTGTCTCTCAACAGCTCTAACTTCTGCAAAATGAAGGATGGATGTATTCCTTCCCCACTCCAACTCCAGCCTGGGAGAGGAGGAGGAGGAAGAGAAGAATGAAAGATAAAAAGGGGAGAAGAAGGAAGAAGGGAAAGCAAGAAGCCAGTAGCATAGAACCACGATCCATTATTCATCCCCTGTGCTCCCAGGATCGGCTATTATTATAAGGCACCACTGCAGAATCCGGTCTCCTAATTTTTAATCACGTAGATGTAGAAGTGCTAGCCTTTCTGATTAGTACAGGGATATAAATAGGAAGAGTTGTTTGGGGGTAGGGGTTTATTCCTGACAGCAAGAAAATGGAGTTAACCTTTACATGCCTGGAAAGTTTAAAAAGAGAATGAAAGAGAAGGGATCCATGATGGCTCAAGTCCACACGAGTAGGAACAAGCCAGGGAGATGGATGACAGGCAGCTGCTTATGGGGTGGAAATCCAGACAGATTATCCCCAAATGAACATCGCACTGAGACCTTCTGGGGTGGGGGGTGGAACACCCCAGCACGTCTCCTGTTCCTCGCCCTTCGCTCAGGGCCTCAGCTGGAAAACTTCACTGCAGACAAAACAATGACAAGCTTCGCCCCATCAAATCCCTGATTTTCTGTCAAAACACAGGGCTTGCTGAATATTTTTAAACCAGCCTTGGTCAGGCATTAATCTGTTCTCTATAGCTGTGGGCTGCTTGGACGAGTAAGGACAGCTTGGGGTCTCTGCTCCTTGCCCTTTGGAGTGCTTTGGGAAAAGCAGTTTTATAGCACATCAGCATAAAGAAATACAAATAAATGACTGTTGCTCTTGGGCTGTGCATTCAGCAACTTCTTAAATTAGTTGGCTAGTTAGAGGCTTTCCTTCATACGGTCCCATGCTGCAAGACTTAACTGTATGATTAATCAATGAGACCATGAAGAATTATTCAGCGCTGAACTAATACCCCAGGCTAACACTGCAGCTAAAAAATAACATAGATGTCTCTAAATGCTCCCAGCAGCTGGACGGCATTGTGGTGAGCAGACAGAGCCTCAATTATTAGCAATATTTATTGAGATAACAGGATCCTCCAGGCAGGAGTCAGCTCCTGGAAGTGGAGAAAGCAAAAACCCCTCCAGTCACCAGCACTTCTTGCTAATTAACGCTGACTGCTTTTTTTTTTATTTTTTTTATTTTCCCTGTTGATGTGGCTGGTGCTTCCTTGCTGTTGGGTTTGTGTAACAGGCCTCATCTTCTCAGGATGGTGTTAACAGGTTCAACCCCAAATGGTCACGGGTGAGGAAGGTCCACCCAGCTGCTGGGCTGGAGAGGCAGAATCACAGAATCCCAGAATCACTCAGGTTGGAAAAGACCCTCGGGATCATCGAGTCCAACCCTCAGCCCGACTCTACAAAGTTCTCCCCTACCCCACATCCCCCCACAGCTCATCCCAACGGCCCTTAAACACACCCAGGGATGGGGACTCCCCCCCTCCCTGGGCAGCCTGTTCCACTCTCTGACCACTCTTGCTGGGAAACATTTTTTCCTCATGTCCAGCCTGACCCTCCCCTGTTGCAGTTTAAAGCCGTTCCCTCTTGTTCTGTCACTAATTCCCTGGGAGCAGAGACCAGCACCAACCTCTCCACAACGTCCTTTCAGGGAGCTGCAGAGAGTGATGAGTCTCCCCTCAGCCTTCTCCTCCTCACACTGAACAGCCCCAGCTCCTTCCATCGCTCCTCACAGGATTTATTCTCCAGGCCCTTCCCCAGCCTCGTTGCCCCCCTCTGCCCTCGCTCCAGCCCCTCAAGATCTCTCTCATGATGCAGATGCTGAACAGCCCCCGGGGATCGCTCTGAGCCATGTATCTGTAAGTACTGTCCAGCTGAGGGGAGACTTGGCCCAAGTGTCCCCCAAGGAATGAGATCCCCTGGGTAAGGCATTGCTGAGGCACTGCTCATCTTCCCGGCGGGATCCATGGCACTCTGGCTTCATAATACATGGGTGTTAAGGAAACGCAAAGACCAGGTCTTGGTGATCACAAACTGCTGGGAGGTTTCCTAGCCCCAAAGCTGAGTCTAAGCATAGACTAAACGCATCTCTACAGCAGTTTGCTACCAGTATTTGCTGCACCAGCCACCTTCCAGCACGGCAGCTCTCTGCAAACACAAGGCCCCACGGAGACAACGAAGCCAAGCTGAACAAGGGTATGTTTGCTCCCGTATTTAGTCTCTACACTAAGGAAAGCGCAGGGAACCCCAGGGAGAGAGCCTGGAGGGATTCAGCTGGCTCAGCTGACCCTCTCAAGCAGCGAGGACGGATCTGGAAGCTGTGCTCTGGTGCGGCGGGGTGTTTGTGTATTCAGCCATTGCATCGCAGGCTTGTCAAAGAGGCATGTTTGCCTCTTGTAGACGAGTCGAGCTTATGAGGGCATCATAGTACACTTGCTCCGGGTGACTGTACCCGGGAGCTGCCCTGACCTGCGTACGGCTGATTGCTGTGTGGAGGTTTTTGCAATACAAACCCTGCAAAGAGCGTTTTCCTTTGCAAAATCCAATCTCTGCTCCGCGCTGGGGCGTTTTGAGTCCAGGTTTGCTGGCTGGCTTCTCGTGAGAGAAGGAGGATGCAACCTGCAGCCTCTGAGGTCTCCTTACCTTCCCAGGAAGATCCTGTCCTGCTCTAAAAATGAGCAGGCATTTGCCCTCTGCAAGTGGTTAATGTAGCAAGACTGGTGGGGTGTAACTTTGACAGTAAGCTTGGTGTTAATGATGCTCAGCAGAATGACGAGTTAATTAGCTGCTGTATCATTTCTGTGCTCCACTTGGGACCGGCACATCCTTTTCTCTGCTTGATAACTGCAGGGAACTGCCTCCTCTTTGCAGCCAACATCTGCTTCCCCCACCAGCTTTGAGGGTGTTTTGCAGAGGCCCGTGGTGTTGCTCTGTGAGATGCTCTTGAGATCTTGGAGGAGTTTGGCCACACTCACGGATGTCAAACTCAGTTGGGGATAGGCTCAGAGAAAGGCTGTGACCAAAGGAAAAGAGCAGCTTTCCTACCAGGTGAGATCAGAAGATTTTGGCTTGTTTAATTTGGCAAAATGAAGGCTGGGAGATCACAACTGGTTGCAGTGGAAGAACTGGGGGAAGGTTGGGAGAAGATAAGGGGAAAAAAGCAGGAAAATTTGGACACTGGGGAAGAAAGACCGTTCTCTGTTCTATCAAGTATCTAGGATAGCTTCTCAAGAGGAGGAAAAGGGGCTAGAAAACAAAACTGCTCTTAGGATGGAGCTTGCTACACTGGATAACAGAATCCCCTTATGGAGATTGTGTTTCTGGCAGTAGTTTTCCAGCAGACTGCCTAGGGTCTCACTGTATTACCAAGCCTGAAGGCTACAAATTGTGAGGGCCTAAACCACTGCAGAGCAGCTTACAGCTCCATGAATGTTTAGCTTTTCTTTATCAGGACTTTACACATTTAGGATTCCGATTTCCAGCAGTTCTTCAGAGCTAGGAAGGATATAAACAAGCTCTTAGGTTTTGTCCAACACTTTAAAGGCTGGGATTTTGCTGTGCCTGGGTGCTGTCACAGGTTATGTTTTTCAGGGCAGCACTAACTGGAGACTTATGGCAAATCTGCGGGGTCTGGTGACCTGCGCTCTGGAGGAAACCTAATCCTGGCCTGTGATTGCATCTTCTCCTCAAGCACCCTGACATGCAGTTGTTCTACCTCTCCCCTTCCCGCTGCAATCCCTCTGCAGATGAGGAGCTTTGGCGGGTAAGGCAAAAGGGACAATACAGAGCAAGTGGTCTGAATTTGCAAATGGGGTCAAGTCACAGGGCTGAGAGTCCCGACACCAGCTTGTAATATTCTCCCCTCCAAGCATGACTGACCAGATTTTCCTTTGCCTCCTACATCTGAAACCTGGAGACCATTTCTGTCTGCAGGCTGCTCAGCAGGATGAGGCTCAGCTCTTCTGTGAGGAAAACAATCAGCGAAGCTGCCTGTGTCCTCCTTCCCTACATAAGCCAGGCTGAAAAGAATTCATTCTGTGTTGTGCACTGTCAATTTACACTGGCTACGGCGCCAACTCTGGCACAGCTTCAGAGCCTGCAGCCCCCCACCCGTGTGCTGCCAGCCTCTGGCCCTGCTGACGTTGGTGTGGGATGGGAGGCTGGTGGTTTGGAGGATGCCTGCACGACTGGTGCCCTGCCTGCATCACTCCCATGCCAAGCCCTGGCAGGGTCACCCCCCCTGGGAAGGGTGGCAATGGGATGGTGTAAGAGTGGGTCAGAAGATCAGCACTGTGTGGAATGGGCTGCCCAGGAAGGGGGTGGAGTCCCCACCCCTGGGTGTGTTTAAGGGCCGTTGGGATGAGCTGTGGGGGGATGTGGGGTAGGGGAGAACTTTGTAGAGTCGGGCTGAGGGTTGGACTCGATGATCCTGAGGGTCTTTTCCAACCTGAGTGATTCTGGGATTCTGTGATTGTCTCAACACTGTCATGAGGGATGGGGACAGTACGGTACCCAAGAACAGCCTGTTTGGAACACAGTTGCTGATCCCGAGAGTGGAATGCGATGCAAAGGCGCCTGAATACAGAACTGTGTGGTACAAAGAGTGCAGGGCTGGGACCTGAGCCTAAACGGAGCCGTTAGAGATGACCGCATCGCTACTGTCAAAAAAGACGGATCGCAACTGCCACCATAACATCGATGAAGAAATCATCAACTTTAGACAAACTTTGCTTCATTATAATACCAAAACACACCTCCTGGTTGAAGGCTGCCCGCCTCTAAGACCGACTACGCCTCGGACACTCCCCCTCGTGCATGTGTGGGAGCCTCGCTGGAGAAGGGCGGAGATCCCTGAGGCAGAGGAGGAGCAAGGTGTGTCACTAAGCATAAAAGATGACTTCTGGGCAACGAACATTTGAATCTTTCCCACCAAGGATCATGACAACTGACGACAGAGCGCTGGCTGGACCCGGGACCGTTAGGACGTCTTGAGATCAGTGGTGGTAGCTATAACCTCTCTTTCTCTTCTTTCTAAACTTAACTTTACTTTTCCCCTTTCTTTCACCCATCCGCCGCTTCATGGGCAACACAATAAAGTTTCACTGTTCGATTGATGCTATCCCCTTTGGTGTTGGTCGCCTTAATTTTGCACTTTCAGGATCACAGTAAAGGAACCATCATGAGTCCACTGAGTGGACCGTGACCGATGGGGCCCTTGTACGGCAATTGCACGGTCTGTGGATTCCAGACGAGTCTTAACGAACGGCCCTGGAGTTCTTGCTTGGCCAGGGGTGGGTAGCAGAAGGAGGATGGCATGTCTAGAGGTCCTCTGTTGTCCCTCTGTGCCCAGCCCGCATCTATCGCACTCGGCTGATGGAGTTCTGCCTCCTCCTTCTTCTCGCTGACCCAAGGGAGCTGAGCCTGGGCAGCCTGAAAAATGCAGGGCAGCTGCGGGTGCCCTCAGAAAGACGCCTGACTGCTGCCGAGTGAAGAAGGAGAGGAAACAGATGCAGGCGAACAGCACAGCCTGGGGAAAACATGCTAAAAAATAAATCAAAAGAAACAAGGGGAGCAGGGAGAAAAATAGTGATGAAAGTTTAAATAGTGCATCTCTTTCTCAGTGCTATTTGTCTTGTGGCACTCAGTGTGTGTGTCTGAGCGGGAGAGTGGGCGGGTGGGTTGCCAGCAATGAGACCTCCTCTTCATCCTCAGCGGACACAGTGATGCTGCCCTGGCAGCCAGGGAGGGTGATGGCTCAGCACCCAAAGCAACCCGCATCCCCATTTCCCTCCTGTCTGTCTGTCTCCGCAGCTAAGCACCACACACAGACCCTCCACACATTAAGAAGCTCAAGGGAAGCAAACTGCTAATATTTCCCCAAATCTTCCCTCCCCACCCCCCAATGATTCATCTCTGTTTTCATCCAGCCACCCAGGGTTCTTTGGGTCAGCAGGCTGGATTTCTCTGGTGGAATGGTGTCCTGCTGGAGAATACAGATTCCTCACACCCAGAAAAGCTTTGCAGAGGTGGTTTCATTTATTTGCAGCAAAGCTCTGTCTGAACTCATGAGCTCAGCTCTGCTTTCCCACTCTCTGCCCAGGAGGGGCTGATCTTCCTCCACCGTATCCCTCTCCAGGTCATGTGGAGGACTACCACTGTAATACTCTGCTTTTTCAAGCTGAGTGGGGGTTTGGTCCCAGATTCTTTCCTAGAAAGTGCTTTAAATATTTGATTTTCATGTTGGATTGGATTAAACCACATTTCAAAGTTCTGAAATCCTTTGTGAGACCTGGCTCTGGGCAGCATCCATTTCTGTAGAAAACATGAGCAGATCTGACAAAGGATAAGTGAGCATTTGTATTCTACTGAAAAGCCTTTCATACAAGGGGAAAAAAAAAACAAACAGTTTTGGCAAACCCCTCCAAGCTTTAATAAACAGCCAGATGCTGTGCATGCACGCAGACAGGTAGCTGGCCAGGTATTGATTGTTTACTTGAAATATTCTCTCTGCAAAGAGTAAGAAACTTAAAATTTCCCCTTTCAGTTGAAAGGGAAATACAACCCCAGCAAACATATTGCTTTTGCCAGTTCCTCATTTAATTCTCCCAATCAAGTAGGTGTTTGGATGGATCATGTCAACAGCTATTGCCAAGCCCTAATTCTGGTGCTGAAGTCTTCAGAGGGAGCTGTTTTGCTTTGCTTGTGTCTATGATAAGTTGCCCTGGCTCTCTTTAAACCGAAGGGTATTGCCGATGATTAAGGAAAGAGGCGTCCGTGTGACCCGTGGCAATCATGAGTAATGGCTCCAATTCTGCCTGTCAGGGGATGGAGGAAGGTCAGGGCAAAGCTTCCCAGATGTGTAAGGAGGGATGGGATAGGAAGGGAGGAAAAATTATCTGCCCAACTGGCCTTGCTACCACTGTAACCACATTCATGCAGGGAGCTGTGTGTGTATCAATGAGGGGAAACTGAGGCACAAACAGGCTATGTGGTCTGCTTAAAGGGGACTCGCTGTGAACCCCAGGCTTTCCCAGCTGGATCAGCCCCTTGGCCCTGCTCCCCTGCAACCCCCACTGCTCTGCCTAGCTGCCCTGCACGGAGACCTGTGGCTGGGAGCTGGGCACCACCCCCCTCCTCTTCTGAGGTTTGGGCACCCTGCATGGGCACACACGACTCCACGGAAGCTGCAGCATCCTCAGTCATCCCACACCGACCTATGGTTCAAGACACCTTTGGGGGCGATGCTAAAACTAAAGGGCACAGCCTGGTGTTAATCTGTCTTGGAGCCAACAAACACTGCTCGGCTGGTCAGCCAACAGGCACGGAGAAGGCCCAGGGACCCAGTGGGTCAAGTCCCCAACCCCAGGGGCACCAGGGAAGAGCCAAACCGCAGAAGGGTCCTCCGAGCGCATCCCCTTGACTGCAGCCACAAGCCACCTCAGATACCCTCCCCCAAATAGAAATCCAAAGGGCTAAAGCAAAAGACTGCAAAAGGCCCTGGTGGCACAGCCTGTCTCCCCTCAACCATAGGACATGCCCGAACCTTCTCCTGAAAGGGGGGATAGACAGGAAAATAATTATCTACCCAATGTAGGCCAGCACCCCCTGCCTCCTCCTCCTCCCCCTCTGCGCACAGCTCCTGGGTGCAGACTGACAGATCAGAGAACGCAGGCGAAACATGGAATTCATTATTTTTCTCATATGTCAGATATTTTCAAATTGTTTTAAAAAAAGAAGAGGATTATTACTGTTCATTAAAAAAAAAAAAAGAAAGAATAAAGGGAAGAAAGTACGCTCTGGAGCAAACCCCATGAGCTGGCCCCCTCCTTCAGCCAGCTGCTGCTGGTGGGAGCTGCTCTTAGATCTCATCTTCTGCAGGATGGGATGGGAGAAATTCTGCCTGCTCTGGCGAGGTTCAAAGGCCTGAGCCTCATCCGAGGAGCTGCGTTGCCCGCTTCTCACCTGCACGTGGGGTGCTCGCCTATTACGGAGAGCAGGTCTCATCTGCGGAGCGCTGGGTCCCTGCCGTGCTCCGTGCAAATTTACGGTGCTCAAGCAAATCGGAAATAAATGCCCGCTGGGCGCTCGTCCTGGCGCGCTTGCTGGGCGTGTGTCCCTGATGCCAGGGTGCTGCTGGTCCCTGTAGAAACCAGGAGGTACCACAAAGATTCTGTGATGCAGAGCACAGCTTGGAAGAAATGGGAGATTGGGACTCAGTCGTTAAGATTAGGGGCTTAATTATCTGGATCCATCTTGAGGCTGCAAATGCCCTGACCTCCATTAGCCAACGCCTCCTTGGTTAATTAGCCACAGGTACATACAGTCCTAACAGCAAGTGCTGAGCCCTAACAGGGACGGGAGACCCAGCACAGCTGAATCCTCTATTTCCCTTCAGGTGGGCTTTGATGGGAGCCCAGCGCCAGCAAAGCAACAGATGTGTGAGATAACGAGCTGAAAGGGGAAGGACTCATCCCTCTCCCCCGTATCACCTCCCACTGCTCAGCCCCAGGAAAAACTCCCCATCTCAGTCTACATCCAGGAAAGACGATGGGTGGGAGATCCCCCAGGGATGGGCACAGCCCTTCCCCACCCCCTGCAAGGTGAGGATGGCGAGGGGAGGTTTGTTCTTCGAGCCTTGCTGCATCTCCAGCCTCAATCCTCTGGGCTCCCGCCTGGTTTCCAGCTCAGTAGCTGATTTTCACTGTCGGGGCCCCGGCGCTGATGCAATCGCTCGGTCCTGGGGGCTGTCCCAGGTGGTATTTCTCAGCCCTGCCCAGCTGGGGTTTGCAGGTACCTGATTTCAGCTGGCTGCGCTGGCCTTGGACGGCAGAGAGGAGCCCTGCCTGCTCCCACCCACGCCGGGCGCTCTCTCACTTGATTGAGAAATCACAGGTTGCCTTGTCAGGCCGAGGCTGCCATTTGAAGAAGGTTTTTTTCTACTTTGGGTCTGGGAGGATTGATTTTTTTTTTTAAAGGCAAAAAGATGATTTTTCTTTTTTTCCTCCTCTTTTCCTTAAAGGCCACAGCTTTATCACATGTTCCCCTTTAAACCATGCCAACCCCCCAAAGCAGGTGGCTATTACTGCTTTTCTCAGCTCCAGCCCAGGCCTAGAGAAGGAGGCAGAAAGCCTGGATCTGGCTGCTGGGATTTGTCACTGAGGAAACTGGAAACAGGAATGGGGTGAGAAAAGACAAGACCTTAGGCCAGGCTGGGAAAAAAATCCCCCTGGCACTGCCTGAGCCTCGGATGCGAGCTGTTAGTGCCGTTTCAGGGACGTGTGACGCCTGTTCATTTGTTCCTGTGGTCTCTCTCCCCGCTGTTCGCACAGCAAGCGAATCAAACCCAGGGAAAGGAGAAAGATGTTTCACCCCCGTTAACTTGGGGTGACTGGGAAGGGCAGCGTGAAGGATTTTAAGCTGTTGTCTGGGCTGAGAAGGCAGCGCTGCCCATGCTGCTCTCCATGGACATGTTGGGTTAAACCCAACAGCCGCCGGCAATGCTCCTATCGCACCTTTGCAGCTTGGCAGCAATGACAAGAAGATTGAGAGAAGCTCAGTTGATTCAACCCTCTGTATTTGGGCTACAGATACTTGCTCCCAACGCTGAGCACCTGACTTCAGCACAGATTGAGTCTGGAGGGATGGAGAGGCTTCCAGGACCTTAAAGCACGGCTGTCTGTGATGGAAATGGGATCAGACGAGGATGTGGGGTGTGGCCTACAGCTCTTCTCTACGCTGTGGCTGTTGGAACTGACGTACAGCCAGGTCTGATCTAACCCTTTCCAGCACCTTCCAGCCCAGCCCAGCGCAATACCCCTGTCTGCAGGTCAGCAATTGCAAGTCCTTGGAGATCCCTCCTCCCTAGGTGGGAAGGGGCCATGCAGTGTGTTGAGCAATGCTCTTTGCTGCCTCTATCAGGGGAGATTCCAGCTCAGATCCCTGGCTGTGCTGCTGTGGAGGAATTGAGGGCAGCTCACGCCAGGGAGACCCACTGGGGAGATGGAAATACGGTGCGTAACGGTTGCCTTGTGGTAGCACCGAGACAAGGACGGCGCTCGCAGGGGTAAGCTGGGAGCAGAGAGCTTTGATCTGGGTACCAGCTGAACTCTCCTGGGTGTAAGACGCCATCAGAAATAATAAATGAAGGCCTTAGAAAGAGACTAATCCCCTGCCATGTCCCAGATCTGTCAGCGCTATTCTTCACTCCCATCTCCTCAGTACCGTGGCCGGACTCAAAACCACTGTGGCATCCAGCATGGGGGTTCTAGCATGTTAGAAAACACTTCTTGCTTGACAAGACCGGCCTGAGCCTCTTACGCAGCCTCTCACGCCCCAAATCCTCCCGCTGCTGGGCCGGAGAAGGTCCTAATCCACAGGACTGCTGTAGCATGGCACGCCACGCTAACCGGCTGCTAGGTCAGCCCTGTTGCAGCTTTTCTTGTGTAAAAGTGTAATTGCAGCCAGATATTCTGCTCCAGCAAAGAAGAAACATCCCCCTTCAGCTATATTTTAAGTGCTGTGCATGTAAAAATCAAGCAAGCTGACCCACCGATGATGTTATCTAGATGATGGGACTTGTTGAGTGCCAGGGACGTGTGTCCTGGAGTCGCAGAGGGCGGGGGCTCTGCAGACCTTCCCCCAGCCGTGGCAGCAATAAGGATGGAGAAATCATTACGGAGGAATCTGGCAACCATCAGAAGGGGGCTGATCAATGTGCTGCAACGCCTTATCTCTGATGCTGGCCGGGGCCAGATGTTTCAAAGGAAACCAAAAGCAGCCTTTCCAGGAGGGAGCACGATCAATCACAATGTTCCCAGCATTGACACATGTCTGGGTTCGGCCTGAATCCGGTTATCAGGCAGTGGCACAGCTCCATCGCACGCCCTGTGGAAAAGGTTCAGCCTTGCAGGCGTAAACTTTGAATGTCCTTGTCTGCCCTCCCGTCCCGCAGCCTTTCCTGAGATCATTCATCCTTGCATAAACCGTTAGCAGATCCCCTTTTTAAGATAAATTACCCAAATCTTTAAATGTCTGTTCAGAGGGAATTCCCCCAGGCTGCTGTTCACTCTCAGGTCCCCTCTTTGAAGGCATCCCCACAGAGCCAGAGCCATTAATCCAGCGTGCCCTGATAGCCTGCAAATTGCATATAGTAGTAGAAAAATCAGGTTGCAATGGCAGGAATCCTTCCTGGTGCCTGCTTAAAGCCATGACACAGGGATCCTGAGAATAATGGCTTTGATTTTGCTATGTCCTGGTGTTTTTGCAAGGGTTCCTCTCTGCGAGGAGCACAAAGATACAGGTGTCAGCCCACCCTTAGGGAGGGGGATGCCTGTGTACGGCACCTTGCAAGGCAGTGGGTGGGTTCCCTGGGCTCCAGCTCTCTAAAAATGGTGGCACCCTTAATAGAAATGGTTGGGTTTGTGGGAGAAGACCAGATGAAAGGAAGACAGTGAAAAGGGACTGGAGAGCATGGGAAGAAAGCTAACAAACCAAGCTGAGCTAAAAGAAGGGAGTAGAGTTGAGCTAAATGCACCTTCCCTGCAGCACCCGGTCTCCTCCCAGCCCATGCTGCGAGCCAGACCCTGGTGCTCATGGAAGAAAAAGGTATGTTATGGTTTCCTACCAACCCCTGATAAACTGCTTGTGAAAGATGCTTTGCTTTATGAGCAGTTTACAGCTCGGCAACTGTTAATAGTAAAATACTGAGACGCAGGAGGTGCTCGTAGGCTCGTTGGGGTGAGGATGTACAATTCATTAGGTACAGGAGCCCTCTGCTTGCTGCAGGACATGGCATGTCTTTCTTTTGCTGCTACACTTGGGGATGTACTACCTACGGCTGCTCCAAAATCTGCTCCCAAATGTTTGTGCTTTTTTTTTTTCTAAATAGGATATTGATTTTTTCCTTTTTTTTTTTTTTTTTGACTGATGGAGTGTTTCAGAGAAATGTCTGCTTTGGTGGAATTTTATTCTTTTTTAATTAAGGAATCAATAGTGAAAAAGGCAACAACATGTCAACAAGAGAAATATTTTGGTCAGGGACTCTTGTTCCTCTTGGAGGACAAGGGTGATGGTGCAGCCGAGCAGGTTTGGCCTGACCTGGGAAATGAGGCGAGGAAAGAGAAGGGGAGTGAGCACAAGGAGTCTGAGTGACAACTCCCAGGAGTTACTGCGGCAGAAATAGGTGCATTTAATTCTGATTTTTTGGTTAATTTAATTTTATTTCTTTTCTTGCAGTTCTAGATATTCTTCCTCCATCTAATGTCTCTGAAACATTATGGGCTGAAAAGCACCAACTCCCCTAAGTCTGTTCTCCTCCTTAGACCGGAGACGTGACTGTTTATTCCCTGATAACACCCGCACAGAGCAACCCAGCCAGGACATCTCAACTCCCACCAGACCCAAGCCTGTGCTCGGTTTTATCACAGGTCCGAGCAGAAATGACCCCGGTCAGCCACAGCAAAGAAGTCTCCCAGAGCACAGAACAAGCTGTGAGGCGATGCTATTTTTGTTAATGGGATATCAGCTTTTCATTCCTTGGGGGGGGGACCTGTTTTGAGCAGCTCTATCAGACCTTTCCCATTATTCCCACTGTCCAAAACCACTGAGTGTGTGAGGAGCTCTCATTCAGTTTGAACCACAAATGGATCCCAAAGGCATTAATAACAGTATAGAATAAAACCATACAATAAAATCACAAAATGCTAACAGAAAAACAAACACAACCATCGGACCCCTGCCTGGAGCCCCAGCTCACGGGATGCTACAGCCCCCCGACTCTGAGCTGGTTTGGATCTCTTCCTGACACAGCCAAAGGCAGCACGAGCTGCCCTAGGTGCTGCCTGGCCATTTTTGGCCACAGCTATTTTTTCTGGTGGCAGAAGCTGCCTGGTGCAGAGCCGGAGGGGTTGGGAGGCGTTCCTGGACCCCTGGCAGTTGGACATTCCCAGTGCACGCTGCTCCCGTGGGACAGAACACGAGCTGTCCCATTGCAGCGTTGCCGCGAGGAAGGCTGGACCTGCCTCCCACTGCAGCGGGGAGGCTGCTTAAAATGCTCAGCATGTCCCATCGGCACCAACCCTCTTAGGGCCGGACACACGCCGAGGGCTGCCGGGAGCCCCCGCGTTACACCGCAATAGCTCGTGCGTGGCAGAAGATGGATTTCCGCGCCAGGGTGTACAGATAGAGATGCTACCGGCATTACCAAAAGCATCCATCAAAGTCCCCCTCCTGCCTTCTGAGGTTTTAATCACTCAGGTCCCGGCTGCCGTCGGATGACGGGGAGAAAGGAAAGAGAAAGGGAAGAGAGTGATAAGAAAGCACAAAGTCAGTTTGTCCGAGGGGCAGCAGCCGTGGCGTGCAGGGTTTTGTTGCGATGGCTGCTCGGCGGCTGAAGGGAGAAGGCAGGAGAGAAGCTCAGGCTGTGCTGGATGGGAATGGAATGTTTCTTAGGAATTTAGGCCTGTTTTGTTCAATAAGAAGTGCTGAGTTAGCACAAAAGGGGGTGTTCGGAAGACATCAAAACAGACGTTTTGGGTTTTCCCATGCTTAACCTTTCATTTTGGAAAGGTTCACGTGTGAATGCTTTCAGGAACACAAATCCCTCTGCTGCCCTTTCCCAGCTGAAACGCTCTGCCAGCTTTGACTCACACAACAAATAACTCCCAGTGAACTTATTAGCGGTGGAAAAAAAGTCACCCAGCTCTGGACCCAAAGAGGGCTGTGCTGGAAAGCCACTGGCTCCATCAATTTATGAGCTCTCATTCTGAGATTAGCTGTGCCTTAATGAGCAGAGAGACAGGCAGGGCATGATGGCCCGGAGGCGGCGGGTTAAATGGTGGAGAGAAAGCAAGAAAAGGCAGAAAGCTGGGAAAAGGGGGACCCAAGTGGTGGCTGGTGGGGAAAGTGGCTGGGAATGATGGGGCCCTGGCTGGGTGCGTGGGCTCAGGAGGCAGGGGAGTGATGCAAAGCTCCTTCCTTCGCTCCCCACTCGTCCCCGTCCCACCGCACTGCTGCCGAGCCCCATCCCTGAACCCTCTCTGTTATTAATGAGAGCCTGATGGTGCAATTTAACGAGCCTAATAATTAACTGAAAAATTCATGAGGTTCAAAAGCAGAGAGACTGCTCAGAGGTGGATGAGGGAGGGCTGGGGAGGGGAGAGATGGCAGAAGCCTGTTGCAAGAGGGAAGACCCAAAGTCTGGCTCGTCCCCACGAGACCAGCCCGCCGCGGTAGCTGCAGGTTTAGGGGCAGCATCCCACAACAGCCCTGTAGGTGCAGGCAGGGGCCCCACACAAATTCCCAGTGAGCTCCTTGGCAGGAGTGACAGGCAGAGCTCCCTTCTGCCCAGCCTGCTCCCACTGACCCCGCAGCATCTCGCCGCTCAGAGCTGGCTTCTCAGCAAAGTTTCCTCCTTCGCTTTCGAAGCAATGGAGACGAGGATGGCACATCAGGGAAAATCCCAGCCCCCGGGCACTTGCCAATCATCCCTGAGACACTCCAGCTAATTATTTTTATCCTTTGCAAATCGTGCGGCATACAGGAGGTGTGGAAAATAGGACATTCTCAGCGTCTCTCTGTCTCGGGCGTAGGCTAATGGTGCCTGTAAATTGCCGCTCCATGTCAGGGGATCACCGTTCGTAATGAGGCTGAGGTTGGAGAGGCTGAGGACTCTATGCCGTGCACACTTCTTCCTCCCCTGCTTTGCCCCAGGGGGGATTTGGGGGTGTTTTTCCAGTGAGTGAGGGTTTTCCTTCCCCTCCTGCCCATCCTCATCCCATTAGTGGCTTGCGGGACTCCAGTGGAAGGGAGGCATGAATAGGACATGTATGTACTAGCACCATTTGCAAGCTGGAGTGCCACTGCTTTTTTGGTCTGCAGACCGCCGTAACAGCCTGAAAAATAGCCCAGGCAGAGGCAAATTATAGTTCTGGCTCTGCAGAGGATATAGTCATGTTATGCAGGGAAAAAATTGCTTTTTTTCCCTCCTGCCTTGCCTAGGTGAAGACTGGGAAATGTGTCTGTGCTTTCCCTGAGCTCATTCCTCCCACTCTGAAGATCTTTGGTCCTGATGGCTGGGAATCACAGAATCCCAGAATCACGCAGGTTGGAGAAGACCCTTGGGATCAGCAAGTCCAACCCTCAGCCCGACTCTACAAAGTTCTCCCCTACACCACGTCCCCCCACAGCTCATCCAAACGGCCCTTAAACACACCCAGGGATGGGGACTCCACCCCTCCCTGGGCAGCCTGTTCCACTCTCTGACCACTCTTGCTGGGAAACATTTTTTCCTCATGTCCAGCCTGAACCTCCCCTGTTGCAGTTTAAAGCCGTTCCCTCTTGTTCTGTCACTGATCACCTGGGAGAAGAGACCAGCACCAACCTCTCCACAACGTCCTTTCAGGGAGCTGCAGAGAGTGATGAGTCTCCCCTCAGCCTTCTCCTCCTCACACTGCACAGCCCCAGCTCCTTCCATCGCTCCTCACAGGATTTATTCTCCAGGCCCTTCCCCAGCTCGTTGCCCTCCTCTGCCCTCGCTCCAGCCCCTCGAGATCTCTCTCGTATTGAGGTGCCCAAAACTGGACACAACACTCCAGGTGTGGCCTCACCAGTGCAGAGCACAGGGGGACTGTCCCCTCCCTGCTTCTGCTGGTCACGCTATTTCTAATCCAAGCCAGGATGCCGTTGGCTTTCTTGGCCCCCTGGGCACGCTGCTGGCTCATGTTCAGCTGCTTGTCCATGAGAACCTCCACACCCTTCTCTTCCAGACAGCTCCAGCCACACCTCCCCGAGCCTGTAGCCATGCAGGGGGTTGTTGGAGGGTGGCCGAGCGAGTGGTGCTGGCGATGGAGGGTTTGCCTGAGCCGGTGGTGGGCGCGAGCTGCAGGTGCTCTCTAGGCACAGAGAGCCTGCTGAGCATCCAACGCGGGCGGTGGCTACGGCATCGCGTCAACTAGGACGGTGGTCACAGACCCGACGGCGCAACAGCAACACCCCGGCACGTGAGAGTCTGCGAGAGCCGTGTCCACACACAGAGGAATTCGAGTGGAGAAAATACAAGGGAGAGGAGAAAGACCCGTCTTTCCCATCTGGTGACAAACAAACCAGCTCTGCTTGTGAATATCTTCAAGCCACTCCAGGCAGAGACAAAAGTGTTAGTTTGCTGTTTACCCACTCAGAGAGGAGATAAGGTCAGGAAATCGCAGTTGGCTTGCTGCAATCCTAAAGGGGAAAGTAAAGCTAAATCTGGCAGATGAATTACTCACTATTGACTGTTCTCCTTCTCAATTATTACTGCATTTCACGAGACACCTCCAAAACACACACAAAAATTTCCACCTGGGCCAAAACGACGCTCTCTCGCAGATCCCATGGCCAGCATGCAGGAGCTGCTGTGCACCTGTGAATCCTTGTGCACAGCCTGAGTCAGGGCAGAGCTGCGCCCAAGACCTGGCAGAGACAACCTCCTGTAGAAGATTTCTGAAAGTCAGTCGCTGACATCAAGCCAATGAGACAGGTAGGAAGTCTGCAAGAAGGGATGCGGGGCCTCAGCCCAAACTGCCTCGTCACAGCTGGATGCAAAATACCATTTGCATTAGGTTAAAATCTTGAGTAAATTGAAATCAAAGGAACATCTGCTGCTTTTTCATTAAGCTTGTGTTGACACCAGAGGAGGGGGACCATGGAAGGGCAGATGGAAAGGAGGGGGCTGTGGCGGGGAAGGTGTCTTGACTCACCACAGGCTCTTGAATTGCCTGTGGGCTGGAGCCCCGTGCTGGTCCCAGCCTGGTGGCACCTGGCAGATGCTGGGCATTTCAGTTTGGGCGAAATGACCTCAAACAAGGTGATCCCTCTGCCTTGAGCTCTGCCTCCCACTCCAGAGAGGGGACAGTGAGTGTGGGGTACAGCTGCCCACCTGACAAGGCATCCCCTGCCCAGAAATGGGGTCTGTGGCATTGCCAGAAGATGTCCCAGAGGTCTTGGATTGCTTTTGAGAGAGGAAATGCCTCGCTTGGCTTCTGCAGGGTGGAAGGACTGGGCAGCAAACATCTGCCAGCTATCTCAGCATTACCAAATCCGTCGGAGCTGCAGTGTGCTTGTCGCATCATTTCTCACTTTTCTTACAGCCCAGATCCTAAATCCTTTCAAAGAGAGGAGGAGCAGAGCCTTTCATCCCAGAAAAACCAACACATTTCTAGTCCTCAGTACTGCAAAGCTTCAGAACATGGCCCTGGCATGCTCCACCAATAACAAAAGCAAAGCATTTTTTATTTTCACTCGAAATTCCTTCACTTCTTCACACAGTCTCAAGGCTTTGGGGACCTGACATCTGATTCTGGAGTGCCTCTTGTGCATTGCAGCTGTTTCTAAGCCTCCCTGTGACAGCATTCATCCTGGTGCCTTGAAGCAGCAGGTTCACAAACAAACCCTAGCCTCAAATAAAAAGGGGGATATATACAAATCTGCAAACAGCCCTAGTTGCATCAGAGCTTGTTTGGGGAATTGTTTGTGACAGAAAAAAACCCCAAACCCGAGGAGCTTTTCATTTCGGGCTGCCCTGCTGTAGGCTAGGGCATGTCCTCACCGCAATCACCAACGTGAGGCTGCCTGCAGGCTCCCTGCATCTGCTCAGCCTGCTACCCCCACTGCATCCCAGCCCAGGTACCGCTCTGTGGCACGTGGCAAATTCACACCATCTGCAGCCACCCAAGTGAGGAAAAAGCCTAACCTGCATGGGAAATCTTGGACTGCTGCTGGATTTTGGGGAGCACAACTCTGGGAGGAGCTGTGGGCAGGACTACGCTGCAAGTTCAGATGAGTAGGGCTGGCCTGGGAGAGGAGGGGAATGATGGATTCACAGGCACAGCCTCAAGTCACCCACATATCCAGACCATGCTGAGGCAACACGTGCCACTTTCACCTGCTGGAGAGATATTAGCCACTGCCAGCTGCCATCTTAGCCCTGATTTTGGTCAGAAGAAATCAGCCAAGAAGGCCAGTGGCATCCTGGCTTGTATCAGCCCCAGCGTGGCCAGCAGGGACAGGGAAGGGATTTTACCCCTGGACTTGGCACTGGTGAGGCCGCCCCTCGATGAGTGGGGTCAGTTTTGGGCCAAACCTCACTGCAAAAAGGCCCTTGAATGACTCAAGCGTGTCCAGAGAAGGGCAACGGAGCTGGTGCAGGGTCTGGAGCCCAGGTCTGATGGGGAGCGGCTGAGGGAACTGGGGGGGTTTAGTCTGGAGAAGAGGAGGCTGAGGGGAGACCTCCTGGCCCTCTGCAACTCCCTGACAGGAGGGTGCAGAGAGGGGGGAGGAGTCTCTTGAGCCAAGGAGCCAGCGCCAGGCCAAGAGGGAATGGCCTCAAGCTGCGCCAGGGCAGGGTCAGACTGGCTCTGAGGAAGGATTTCTTTGCAGAAGGGGCTGTTGGGCGTTGGAATGGGCTGCCCAGGGCAGGGGGGGAGTCCCCATCCCTGGAGGGGTTGAAGAGTCGGGTTGACCCAGCGCTGAGGGATCTGGTGGAGTTGGGAACGGTCAGGGTGAGGTTCATGGTTGGATTGGAGGAGCTTCAAGGTCCCTACCAACTGAGATGATTCTGGGATTTGGTCACTATGCTCCAGCCCTCCAGAGCCGAATCAAGCACTGTGCCAGCTTACAGCACAGAAAACACAGGAGCATCCTTCTAAGCCTCTGCCTTTCCTCCACATGCACAAGTTGTCCTGTCAGGGTCCCTCCCATGTGCCATGTCCCCCCTGCACCTCCCTGGCAAGCTGTCTGGCAGCCCCCCCAGCATTACCCTGTGGTTTCCCAGGCCATGGCTCATCTTGGGCACACAGGATCCCTCCAGCCCCTCTCTGGGGGACTCGTGCATGAGCTGATTAGGACCACAGCGTGACATTGCGATTTGCCACTTCACCCGAGTCAGTAATTGGCCTGTCACTTTTTCTCTGGTGATTTCACCTCCAACGAAATCGTTGTCTCGCATCCCCAAAGAGAAAGGCACTGGTGTACCCTGACCGCTCCTTGCTGTCCCCATTTGTTCGCCAGGAGCGGCCGAGTGTCAGTGAACTCTGTAGGGATGCCCAGTGCTGTGAGCGCCGCAGCAAAGCCAGGGATTAAACCACCGATTCCTCTGTCCTCCTTTGCTCTGTTCTTGCAGCCTCGCTGAACCGTACGTGTTACAGGCCCAAGCAGAAAGCAATTAAGGCTGACAATGCACTACAAAGACTGGCTGGAGATCCTAACCAGGAACAGGGTGTGCAGCAACGTGGAGAGGTCAGGAGAGCGGCGAAAGGAGCAGGAATACGTTAAGAAAACATATGACTCATTACAATGGAGAAAAGGATGCTGCTGCTTCTGCCCTCGGCTTATTTTTTTACCAATTCAATTAACTCTCTGTTGTGCTGCACTAATGTAAAGGCAGGGTGAGAAACAGGGCAGGGAGAAAACCTCACACAGGGGTTCGGCTCTGCCATACCTAAAGAGGGTTTGATTTCTCCTCTTTTAGACGTCCCGTGGTGCCTGGGATGGTACAAAGTTTAGAAACCTGGCTTGAGATGGCCTCCTCTTCTGAACCCCCCGCGTCCTTCTTGCAAATAACTCCCCCCCCCAACAACTGCCAGTTTCCAAAAGTGATTTGGCATGAAAAAATTGTCCCCCAACCAAAAATCATCGATAATTTTCCCCTTCACTGCAATAGGGCTGCTGGAGGAATGAGGTAGGACTCCAGAAAGATGTCCCAGCCCGGGTGATGTTGTCCCAACCCTGTTGTCCCAACCCTGGCTAATTCACAGCTCTGGTGAATATTCTGGTGGGATGTGAATAGCAAACATGCACTTTCCTTCTCTGATTCCCCAGGGTAGGACCTGCAGGAGGAAAACCCTCTAACACGGCCATCGCCAGCCCCATCTCTGAAAAGCTGGAGCCATGGGCAGGGAAATGCTTGGGGTGCAGGTATGGAGCAGCACAGACACACTTAGAGGGTGGGTTCTGCCGTTTCCACCTCTCTATTTCGGTATGTGTACCTCCACCCTGGCACCTTCTGAGGGATCAGAGGTGCCACCATGGGGCACAGCAACCAGCACTGCTGTCCCATGGCCCCATGAGCGATGGGCAGGAATCCCCTCCGCGAGCTCTGCGGTCGCTGGAAAGAGCAGGCAAAAGAGCTCAGTGGAGATCACTGTGCTTTCATAAAAAGGACAATAAACTCCAACATTTCATTTTGGGCATAAAATATAGAATTTTTTTTTTCAGTTTGCCAATGATGAGAAACCTGAAAGAAAAAGACTTTTGGCTTTTCCTCTTGTTTTGACTCACTTCTCTTCTTCCTCTCTGAAGGAAAGAAGTGGAAGAAAGGACAAAACCTAAAACCTTATCAAAGACTTCATGTGAGTTTCTTCCACCAAAACAAAGGAGGAAGGAGAGTGTGCCTTGACCTGTCGACTGCAAAAGCTTTCATCCCAACCACTGCATATTTAAAAAGCATCTTCCCAAAGCCCATCTGGAGCATGCCCCGTGTCCACCTCCCTCCAACACTGATGGCGTGATCTGTATTAGTGGCACCCTTGGCCACTGCAGAAGTACTACTGGTAACTGCACTTGGCCAATTTTTGCAGATTTAGGGGCCAACTGGGAATTAAAGTGCAAACTGGAGCTGCCAGGAGGGAGGTTCAGCCTGCAAGCACTGAGCATTAAGTCAGAACTAGGGTGGAGCTCCTGGATTAGGGGAAAAACCAGGAGTTGCTAAAGATGCAATAAGGGACCCCACGTTCCGTGTGACTTTGATCTGGAGGATTAGGGAAGAGGCAATCAGGTAACGGTGGAGAAGCTGGTGAGCCCATAATAAGATGCAATTTGCAAAGCCTGTCAAATTAATGAATTTTAACTGGAAGGATAATACATCCAAAGGCTTGGCCTGGAGACTATATCACTTATTACCTCCACTATCCTCTGCTACACTATTATTTAGGATGATTGAACCTCGTACTTGGGAGAAGCAAAGCAAGAGTCCACATAACCCACCCCACAGTGCCACAGTCAGAAGTTTGTCTGCAGCAACTACTCTCTGGATACCTACAGATAGAGCCAACCCTCCCAGAAACCACACTCCGCTCACCAGTCATTCAGTTTGTGCCGAAAAAAAGAAAGAAAAAACCTCAAACCACCTGATGATTATTTTGTTTGGCCCACTGCTGTTAAAAAAATCTCCAAAGTCCTTGTTGCGTGATTCTTCCTAACGCTGAGCGCCAGCCTTCGCTTTGGACTTATTAAGGCGCGCCTTAAGCGCACGCGAGTGTTGGTTTTAGGCTCGCTGGGGGAAATCCACCCCTCTCGCTATTGCTTTGAGAAAACCCATGCCCTGAACAGGAAGCGCGCGATGAGAGCTCTGAGCCGCTTCCAGCGCAGCAGAGGCTTTGCAGGCAGAGCCTTTAGCAAGGTTATTAAAGCTGGGGGTGGCTGCGAACGCCAGAGGTTTGGGTCTTGCCCTGTAGTTTTGTGGCTCGGTATTATAAGAGCAGGAGGAGGTGGATGAGCGTGAGGGAGATGTGAATGCAGATTTCACGCAGAGGCAAACCAGAGAAATGGGTTGTCGGTGCTTTCTGTATCTTTTTGCCCAGTCAAGTACCGCAATCAACACAGAGCATTATGAAACAACCCAGAGGCAACTCTGTGGCAGAAAAGAAAGGGAAGCAGATGAAAAAAACCTGGTATTCTTAATTTACTCCAGTTAATTTTAGCCTAATTTGATCACAATGTTCTTCTGTAAATATCGGCCCTTCTTTAATAACTCAGCATTAGCCACGGAAGCTGCAATTGCAATGCAATCACCCAGTGTATCATAAAAGACTTTCTCTGTTAATTGTTAGGAGGAACTGAAGCTATTCTGCGGCAGGTATGGGATTGCAAAAAGAGATAGTTATAAGCAGATCTAATTAGTAATTATAACAGACCTCTCCTAGAAATTGTTTTTCACTTAAATATTCCCCCAGTTCTCCTAAACAGACGACGGTGCTGCTGTCAGGAGTACAGTGGGTCGCACGCCGCCGCGGTGCTGGGACAAGGTGGGGGTGCCCAGCCTGGCACCCGGGCTGCTGGGTCCTCACCCCAGTACATGAGGGAAAGACTCAGCGCTGGTTTCTCCGTGAGGGAGCAGGGAAAAAACGCAGTGAGGCAGAGCTGAGACAGGAGAGGGTGCTCTCACCGCAGCAATGGAGGGAAGCGGGGTGTCCTGGTGCCGGGGCGGGGGGGGATTTGCAGGGTGAGGGGTGCTGCTGCCTGGACCCACATCCCCAGGGATGCTCCTCCTCCCGGAGTTAGCGACGGCAGCAGAAATCAGAAAAGGTTTAGAGGAGATGGGAAGAATAGGAGACAGGCTACACAGAAAGCTGGGAGATGAGCGGTAATGGCTCCGATTTCATTCTTCAGTCGTGTTAACAGACACAACCCCCTCCAAACCTCTCCTGTGATACAGCTCCTGCCTCCAGGAGACAGCCCGGGGCTCCCGACACCGAGACACACCGCAGCACGTCAGGGGAGATGCCACACGGCAGCACAGGAGATGTCTAAGTCTAGGGGGGCTAATGGGGACATGCACACCCAGGGTGACAATTTTCAAGGCAGGTGGGCTTGAAAGAAACGGTTCCATTCCAGTGGAGGTCTTGCCCAAATCAGTCTTTTTTCAGTTCTGTTGTAGCAAAATCCTTCATTCTGAAAGGGAAACTTTTCAAACCTCTGCAATTTTACTCTTCCATCCTTCTTGCTGCCTTTGCACCAGTCAAAGGTACCTTTGAACAGTGCTAGGAAGTAAAGTACCTCCCAGTCCTGCCTGGGGAGCTGAGACAGAAAGCCACAGAGCCAGAAAATGGAGCAGCCCAAGTTGAGGGGCCTGTGCACAAAAATCCTTGCTCCAGATCTAATGGGAGGTTTCCCGAGCCTGTACTCCCTCTTCCAGCTCTCCCAGAGGCATCACCCAGAACAGTGGGTGCTCTGTGTCCTCCCCACCCCACCGGCATCCCGCTGTGGACATCCTCGTGCTGCCTGTCGAGGACTGAAGCACTTGAAGTGCTGGAAGGAAGGAAGGAAGGAAGGAAGGAAGGAAGGAAGGAAGGAAGGAAGGAAGGAAGGAAGGAGGAGACGCGCTGCTCGACCTTTGCAGCATGGTCAGGCACGACTTTGCTGCAGATCTGCCCATATCTTTTTTGGTGCAACCTCAGAAACGAAGCAGAAGAAGTGTTGACAAGTGGGCAACCTTAGTGATGGAGGAGTGGGAGATGTCCTAACGTGGTCCTTTCTGCGAAGGCAGGGCCAAGAGAAACTGGGAGTAAATAAAGACAGCTAACTGAAAGATGGACTGGATGGCCTAGAAGGATTTCACCTCTGAAATCCAGCCTGTAATGACTGGGCTGCACCGATTCTGGCCCATATTAGCCTAAACTGATGCACTATTTCTTAATCTAGTTATTTCCTCCCAAGCAGAGCTGTCTCCAGGGGGCTCGCTTGGGCAGCAGAGTTAGCTCACAGCTGGGTACAGTCTAACTAGGCCAGCACTGCGGGACTTCTTCATGATTTTTTTTTTTTTCTGCACATCTCAGTATTATTTCTGGCAGGGAACACACACAGACAGAAATGTGTGCGTGACACCCGTGGGTGTGTGGTGGGGGGAAACCACCATGTTGAGGAGCAAGAGGGAGCAGGATGTCACCAGGGCAAGGCCAAGGGGATGCGATGCTGAGACCAGACTGGGACCAGGCTCTGGCCTTGCAGCTAAGGCCGGCTGGAAGGGAGGCAAGGATGGAGATGTGTGTGCTCCTGGGAGGAAGGTGGAGGCTTTGGAGAGACCTGGGAAGGGGTGGGTGAAGGACAGTTGGTTGGTATGGTTTAATGGCTTTAAACTCCAACAGGGGACGTTCAGACTGGACATTAGGAAAAAATGTTTCCCAGAAAGAGTGGTCAGAGAGTGGCATAGGCTGCCCAGGGAGGGGGTGGAGCCACCATCCCTGGGTGTGTTTAAGGGTCATTTAGATGAGATGTTGGGGGACGTGGTGTAAGGGAGAAGTTGGGCTGATGGTTGGACTCGATGATGCCAAGGGTCTTGTCCAACCTGAGTGATTCTGTGTTTCTGTGGTAAGCTCGAGGGTTGCTGAAAATCATCTCTTATGGAACCAGTGCTTGGCAGATCCCTGAGTGGACCTGCTGGGAGCCAGCCTGGCTCCCTGTCCCACGGCGAAGCTCCTGCTTCCCCCTGCCAGCACCAAGCGAGCGACTCAGTCACTACCCTGTGATACGTACAGGTGGAAGGGGAGAGCGTATGAACAGCGCGAATCGCACAGCAAGGCACAGAGGCTCATCAATCCCCTCCTGCCGTGAGAGAGAGAGATGCTAATCCAAGAGTGCAACGCTCATCCAAGCAGCGTAGACACACATTTTCTTAATCCAGAGTGCTGTCCCCAAAGAGAGCAAGCCCAGCCGAGCACATCACTGCGACTCAGCTGCCAGCTCCGGACACATTGGTCGTGTGTGGATGGAGGAAGACCCTCCACCTTCATCGCACTGCGCGTCCCGCCGCGTTATTGCCACGGTTCCCACCTCTCTAATCAGGGCTTCTCGCTCCCAGACAGCGCTGACCTTGCTGCCTTCCAGTTCGAGGCCCCTCTGTGGCGAAGTGATTCAATTAAGACCTGGTTCACAGAGAGTGCTAAAAAAGACAGGTGGGTGGAGGCAAGGAAAAAAAAAAAAGAGCCCAACAACAACCAAAAAACCACCCTTGTGAGAATAATTTTCTTCTATGGATTTTTAAGACCAGCGGCTGGAGAATCACTTTCTCGTTTTTGTGCTGTCTCTCCAGTCAATAAATAAGAGGGAAATAAAGGATTTCAGAGAAAATAGAATGCAGTCAAAAGGTAAATTGTGGTCTTAAAAGCCCCTAAGAGACTGTCACAGACTTTGAAATGTTTCCTAGTTTGAGACCATTTCTTCCTGACTACATGGTTTCCGCTCCTCAATTTGCATCTCTGGGAGGTAATCTTTAAAACTGATTTTCCCCTGGTTGCATTTCATCGGCAAAGAAACTAAACAGGCTTCTGCATTACAGTAATAACATCAACATTTCAGCCACCTTCGCCTTAATTATTTCTCTGTCTTGCCAACAGAACCAGTTAAACGAGATTTATATTTGGGTGGGGAGGAGGGGGGCCAAGTTGCATGTGTGTGTATGGGTAAGATAACCTGGAAAAACAGATTTCTTCCTTGTTATGTGTCACCAGCAGTAAAAAAAAGTAAAATAAAATAAAAATACACGAGGTAAAAGGTTTAGGCCATTTAAGTAATAATAATGTCAGCATTTCACCCGTCTCTTGCTTAATTATTTCCTTCTCTCAGCTCCGCCACCTGAACCAGTTTAGATAAGATTTCAGCGTGGATAAGGAGGAAGAACCTGTATTCTCCAAAGCAGATAAGCGGCTTTTTCCAATGGAAAGGAAGAGAATACTGCACTAAAGCCTTCCTGCCGTCTACTCCAGATTTATCAACAGCCTCTTAGCAAAAGTCTTGCCACTAAAAGCTTGTGAAGTTTTGCAAAATACTACCAGATAAGAGAAAAGCACTTGTAATGACAAGAAGGGGAAGCTGGCGTGTGCAAAGCAGCTCATCAGCATCTGCGTCCGGCCAATACACTCTCAAGGTCACCCCAAAAAGCACCAGGGAGGGAGAAGCAGGCGTCCAGCTGATTGCTGCCCGCGTTTAAGGAGAGCCTAGAGGTTTTGCAAAGGTCTCCTTACCCATGGAAGGTGTCAAAGCTTCCTCCTGAGTTGGCTGTGCTTGGAAATTAGCCCCTTCAAGATCTCCTGATCTGGTTTTTAGGTCGCCATCCCTTCCAAGACATGCCCATCCACCTTTGTCCAGCACCCAGGTGCTTCAGAACAAGGCTCCTGCCAGGATGAGCCAGGAGAGCTTGACAGTACATCAAGTCCTCCGTGACCTTGCAGCCAGGGAAAGGAGCTGGTCACAGAGACGGGCTCTTGCATCACTGAGGATGTGGGTCTGGCCAGCCCAGGGCCCCGGAGGGATCGTATTCGGGTCCAGCCCTGCAGCGACGCGCTGGGTGCCGCGTGCCTGCCGCTCGCTGCAGGCGCTTCCAGCTAAAACCTTGCCAAGCCACGTGTTTCGCGGCTGCCAACGCGTGCCCAACACACCCGCAGATGGGACGCTCGCCTGTGTGCAAACATTTACAAACACCTTGAGCGAGTCGCGAAGACGCGGCAGGTTGCTGGAAGCCGTCCATCCGCAGGAAGGAGGCTCAGCCTCACGGAGAGAGGGGTTGGCTGAGCGGGAGACGCTGCCGCGAGCGGCGAGGGAGAGGATGAGATGCTCTTGGCGGCTCTGCACCGCACGACACCACTGGTATCCCAGAGAAACATTGTAAAAGTAAAAGAAACAGCTCTCCAGATAAAAAGCTGGGAGTCTCTCTTCTCTGCTTGTGCTGCAGAGTCTATTTTTATTATACAATTTCCACCCTTCAGTGGCTCAGATGTTTTGCCTGTGTTTCGTTGCTGACCCTCAGGCCAATCCTCAAAACAATATTTGCTCTGGGTTTTGTGCGCGCGTGCGGTTTTATTTATTTATTTTTTGAATAAATACAGAGTGGGTAAAAAACTCCCTCTTGATTTATAACAGGCTGAGGAGTCATCCTGCACGCTTGTGCAAGAAGGCGAGGGACTAGGGGATGAGGAGCGTGCATTTCGGGGCCACGATGGACGTGCAGGGGAGAGGAGAGCCCTGCCTGCAGGCAGGAGGGAAGGGTGGTTACCTGTGCACTACCTGCCTGCAGCCTGCTGGCTCATGAGGGGGGAGAAACTTCCTCCACGAATCATCACCCAGCTCTGCGCTCTCCCTCATCATCCCCAACCTGCCAGCTCTCCAACCCGGGGAAGCTAATAGGATGCTCCTGCTTCAGACCACAGCGGCGGAGCTGGATTCGGCCCCGTGCCTCTTCCCGCAGAGCCGCCCTGCTGCCTGCTTACGCTTATAAGCTCCTTCAGCTTCCCTCTGCCTGGCCCTGCCTTCCCACCCTGCCTCGCGTCTGATTATATTGGGTCTGCATGTGTAAGTACAGCCTCCTGCCATCCTAATCATCTAAAGTGGCTATTTGAATAACAGTTGTTGGTGCCTGTAGTTTCCTGTAATTTCCAAAAGGAAACAAATCCATGCAGACTGCAATTTTGCGCCTATGAATTTTGAATGAATATCTCTAAGAGCCTCAATTTCTCTCTCCCTTCCTTCCTCCCCTCCCCTCGCCTGCCTCCCAAGACCCAGCTGAGCGAGATGCTGCCACCAAAGGGTCTCGACCAAGCGACTCCTTTCAGGGGGTGGATGTTGGGCTAGCGAGGCTCGACGCCTCCTAGGAGAGACACCAGCGTTCAGCCGCTGCCTCGGGCAGAGCTCGCTCGCTCAGGAAGCCGGAGGAGGACGGCGGCTGGATCGCACCCAACCCACAGGAGACCTGCTCCGCAGCAGGATGAAGGGAGGCAGAAGCATCCTTCAAGCCCGTGTCGGGAATTTTCCCTGCATTGTCACCTCCAAACTAAGCTTGGGAGGTCCCTCTCCACCCAGCTCTGACTCCACCTGCCCTTTGGAGCTGCCGCTGCTGGCCAAGCTGTAAGACATCTCCCCTCCAGAGCCGATTTCCATGACAGTGACAGTCCCTATTTATAACATTCTCCCTTTCAAGTTTCCCCTCTGTTCTGCTGCGTGCAGTTTTATGACAGCGAGGGTTCTTCTTTTTATGACACTGTTGTTTTTAAAGTGTTTTTATCACCTGGTTTTATTACAAAATTACCGTACAGCACCCCAAGTGCCGTAGCAGCGAGGAGGGAGAGCGGCTCTGGAAATGCAGCAGCTCTTTCCTGAACAGCTTGCTGCCTAGCTGGGGAAGTGGCTGTGATTTGGTGATGGATGGAGTGCTTGTTATCCAGTATATTTTTATCCATAGATATATAAAGCACTTTGTGATCCCAGTAGATACAAGGCACTATATAAATGTAAATCATTATCATTATCATTAAATACCTTCTGCATCTTTTAAACCTACCAGTTGGAATCAAACACATAACAGGGCAGCTGGTATCTGGGCTTTCGCTGGTGAACCAAATGCGAGAGGTGTGATTTTTGTCTTTGTTTGCAATTAAATGTGATATCATGAAAGACTGTATTTTCCCATTGCAATTTTTCATGCTGCCTCTGATTTGAAAGTCACTTCTCACCCACCAAGAGAAATCTCTGCAGACTTCCCTAGCAACAACCTGAATAAGAAACAGCCACCTCGGGCATGCGGATGCTCCCCGGATTATCCGAACCCAAGGCGAGCTGTCCGGCGTACATCCCCGCTGTGCTGCCCGGGCTTAAGGACAATAAGAGGATCCCTTGTGTGCTGCTGGGTCACAGGGAGGAGAGTTCAGTTCCTACAAGATTTATGACTCAAAGGAGAATATTGACACTTTTCCCCAAAACTATGACTCTGCAGCATTTCTGCTTGGCTGCTGCCCAACCCCAGAAATAACCGACTGCACAAAACCTCCTGGATGTCATCCACATCACAGCCGTAACCGCAACCAACACAGGCTGCAAGGCAGATCGTGTTCATAACCCAAAGTTTCCTGTTTCTGCTTCACCCCGGGCCTTTTCCCCTTTCTTTAAGGGAGGGATCTGAGCCTGAAGGACTTGCTCAAGGTCGCACACGGAGACTTTGGCAGCACCTGGGACTTGTGTTTCCCTCCAGGCCATAAATCACCGGATTCCCTTCCCGCCCATACAGCCAGGAGGACAAGCCAAGCAGGCAGCACGCTGGGTGCCCCTTCCCTGGTTTTCCCACCAGTGCTAAGCCCAGATTGTGTCACTAAACCCCATCTTCCTTCCTGCATCTCTACCAAAGCCACCTGGCCACCAGGTACTGACAGCTCCTCCCTGTGGGAATTCATCTCCAGCTCCTTTATCCCCAGTGTGACGTTTCCACTCCAGTTTCTGCTTCCCACACCCATCTCAAGAGGAGTCTTGGAAATACCAGTCGCTCCTTGGGTCACTGCCACTGCTGGAGAGCTGGCTGCTCTGGTGCCCCAGGAGAGGGATTAACTCTGTGGAAGCAGCCACTGAAGTGGTGGGCAGCAAGGGGTGGATGCTATGGTTGTGGGGACCCCAGGAGCCACATGTTTGGGACTCAGGGCCCGTGTCTAAGGTGGAAGGCACTGGTGCACTTGCCAGGGAAGGATGTTCCATTGGTGTTTCCCGAAGGGAGATAACTGATGCAGGGCCAGGCTACCCTCAGTGCTGTGATAAAGGGTGAGTCTTGGGCCCAGGTGCTGGGGACCAGCAGTCCTGAGCACCCGAGGAACCAGTACCCAACGATATTTTATTTCCACTCATCATGAGAAGTGGAAGGGATAGAGTTGGAAACCTCTGATGTGTCACAGGTCTGAGCCCTTGCCTTTAATCCATGTCCCCACTAGCAGTGGCTTATAAAGGTTTTGCAATATTTAAAGGAACAAGGTTTTTCCTAGCTCCTGTTTTCCCTACTTTTTTTTTTTTTTTTTCCATTTTTCCCCA
>ML997607.1:561885-579848 GCA_010365825.1 Otus sunia
GGGCTGGCAAAGCTCTCAGACCCAAGCAAACACATCCCTCCGGGCTGGCCACAAGCAGAGAGCTGGGGTGGGCAGGCAGCCTCCAGCTGAAAACCTCAACAGCTGCTTTTTGCATCCTCTCCCAAAGCATTTTCTCTGCTTTTGTGGCCAGCCCTGCCCCTGCTGAGCCTCAGGTTCATTTTTCATTAGGGGGGATCGATAAGAAAGCGGGGGCTGTCGCTCAGGTGATGTCACGCTCCGAGGGCCTCATTCTTCTCTGCCAGCTGACAAGGGGAGAGGGAGTCAATACTTTTGTCAGGTCACTAACAACCCACCAAGTTCCCAGTGGTGACAGATCCCTCATCTGAGCAGCCCCCGAGCGCAGCCCCGACGCAGAGCGCTGCGATCCCTACGGCCTCGTGCGCGCGGGCCTGAGAGGCACAAAAGCTGCACAATGTGGATACAGAGGAGCGCGGGTAGGATACAGATGGGGGAGTTCTGGCACGAGGAGAAACGCATGCAGGCGTGCAAAGCAGAGAGAGATTTGCACGTGCGTGGGGTTTGTTTGTGGGATGCAGAATGCAAGGTGTCAGCGATCCGAAAGGGCATCAAGCAGAATAATCTCCCCCGTCCGCAGGCCCTGCGTGGAGCAGGAGCAGCTCGATGCAGGGGATGATGCAAAGGGGAAAGGCTGGTGTGATGCGGAGGGAGCGCTGGCTCCCGGCTGCCTCGTGCAAACTGGGGAGGATTTGGGGGCGACGTGCAGAGAGAGGTTTGTGCCCAGAGCAGGAGGTGGCCCAGATGCAGCGGTGCAAGCGATGAGCACACCGGGACGGAGGGATTTTGACACACGGCAAGCACCCCCCCACCATTTCATGGCAACTTCACGGCCGTTGTAGCCAGGAGTAATTGCTCACAGCTCCTGTGCAAGAGGAGCTGGGAAGAGGGTGAAGGGATGCAGCCACCACTGCATCTGAAGGGATGACAGAGAATCAGGAAGGCTTTTTATCAGCTCTATGTGCTTTGCATCCATCAGTTTGGTACAGACCAGCAGACTCTGCATAGAGAAGCCAAATGCTTCCTGTTTGATAAAAATACGGGTCAGGCCCTCCCCACATCAAGACAAGAAATCACAGATTGGTGCAAGAATCCGAACATTAATCATTTCTAACCGTGTCTCTTCCTATTTACGCTGTGGTCCTTCAGTCTTCAGCATTCAGGTAGGAATGCTGTTGCGGCTCTGAGGATAGAAGCAAGGTGAAGTTTGATGGGAGAGGTGGTATCTGCTGGTAGACCAAGTGATACAGTTCAAAGAAAACAGATACACTTCCAGGCACACAAATCTTCCTTCAGTATTCAAGCCTGGCTCTGCGGTGCCGAAGGCTAGCCATTAATTTACGTACAGAACAAGAAAACTCTTGTGGTATCACCTAACCCTGGGGCCCAGGGCTTTAAGAAAACACGAATATTGCAAGACTACTCATAAAGTGGTGAGCTGATAACACCAGACCTGGGTTTGAGGGAGCAGAGGCAGCATCTGCTCAGTGCTGGCCTGGCCCAGACAAACCTCCCTCCGTGCGATTAAACACCAGACGTTGTTCAGATACAGCCCGGGCTTGCTAGGAAGGGTATTTACCATTTTTAATGCATTTGATGAATATATACATACATTTTTAAATTTCCTGGTCACACAGCAGCGTGTTAACTGTGCCTACTGGACTGGGACAGGCTTTATGCCCATCAGGGTGCTGTCACGAGCAGCGTGCGAACTGGGCTGCCTTTGCAAAAGCTCCAGGTTTCCCAGTGACTAGTGGGAAATTCCCTCCAGGATCCTTAGGGAAAGGGGCTGTTCACATTTTCAGGGCGACTGGTCACACTGAGCTACACTTTATCTTAGCAGCTCTACAACGGCACGGCAAAAGCAGCAGGACGGCGGGTATATCTGTCACGTGAAACACAGCCCTTTCCCCTCCCCCATTTGTGTCATCGGAAAGTTGTTATTCTACAGCAGCGGCGTTGGCAGAGCCTGAGGCCAGTGGACACGTCCTGTACAGGATTTCACCCGAGCGCCACGCAGCCAGCTAAGATGTGCTTAATGGGGATGTAAGTGAATCAATTTTGCTTGTCTCCTTCCAAGGAAGGAGAGCGGAGCCCGGCAGGTGCTGCCCTGCCGTCCTCCTCCAGACAGCAAGGTGCAAACCCCTCCGGAATGGGGCAAGAGCAGCACTTCCCAGCACCCGTGGCGTGGGAAGCCCCATCCCCAGAGCTGTGTTTTTAGCACGTGGCGCCTCTCTTTGACCTGTTTTGCCAGCTATAGACTGCACGAGGCAGAGGTTGCCTTTTACACTGAATTTGTACAGCACCAAGTACCTCTGAGACCCCGGGTTTGCCTGGCTGGGTACGGTCAAGCCTTCCAGGCCGGGAGCCACGCAGGGATGGCAGTGAGGAAACCCGTCCACCCCCCGCTATCAAAAGGAACCGGCTCAGAGCGCTGTAAACTTAAGCTGCTCAGACATGACATCAAATATTTAGGTTATTTGGGATTTGTGCTTGATTGTTTGATGTTTCTGTTTCATTCTCAGTAGACTCGGTTGCTATTTTGCCACTGAATATATTCCCAGCAGAAAATGCAGCTTCGTGGAGACCCAAACTTTTTCAAGAAGAAGAGACTGTCTGGAAGAAAACGATCACATTTTCATCACTTTTTTTTGTTTGTTTGTTTGTTTTTTGTTTTGTTCTGAATTGACATCCTGACTCTACAGGCTGGTTTAGGCTGAATTTTGCATTCAGAGAATTGAATTCTGTAAAAAGTAGGGAAAAATACTTGAGATGGTCCACATTTTCTCATCGCAGCTCAGCATAACAAACAAATATTGAAAAATGGCCTTTCCCAGGCTACAGCCTTTTTATTTTCTGATCAAACTTCGCTAAAGAGCAGGAAAGCTGGGAAATGCAGATGTCTCAAGCTGCCAGTGATCATTTTGGTAATGGAAATAGCTTACTCTGCTCTGCAGGGGAGGCCTGGAAAGACTCGGCTAGAAAGAGACATTGGAATTAAAACAAATAAAAATAGGAAAAGGGTCATGATTGAATGTGAACGCACTCGACACCTAGGTGATCCTCCTCTTCTTCTGTCCCTGACTTCTGCCATCTTAAAAGACAGGAGCTCTCACTTCAAATTAACTTAATCTATAGTGTTAAATAATTCATGTTGATTTAAGAAAGCTTTATTTCTAATGGGACACACATGAAGGCAGACTTAATATTAGAGGAGGCCATGGAGGGGGAGGAGACAGGGAATTAGACGATAAAAGGTGAACGTACAAGTTAATTGCCTATCAATTATTCACCTTAAGTCTCTGGAAGTAGCTCCTCTGCCTTCCCCCTCCCACCCCCACAGTCCCCTTGTCGTGGTCATCACCAAGCTCTCACCAGCATCTCTCTGGACCCTTTCCCTGTGCCAAGCTGCAGGGCTAGCGGTGTGCAGGAGCTCGCCGGGACAGCCCGTGGCACAAGGCGGGGCTGGAGGCATCGCACCTCATGCTGGGGAGGGCCACGGACCAGGACAGGCTTGGGATGCTCCTGCCAAGATGGAAGGAGCAACCACGCTACCACCCAGCTTCCCCGAGACCTCGCCATCCATCTTGACCCCTCTCCTGGCCCCGCGGGTCCTGCCTGCCCCCGGCCATCCCGGGCTGAGGCTTTGCAACGCCACCGCTGCCAGATGAGCTCGGCGAGGCGGGTCTCCTCCTTCCCCTCCCCTCCCCTCCCTCCCGGGGAAGCCAACACTCTCTTCAAAGTTGCTCCTCGCTTGGCTGCCTTCGAGATCTGGGAACTCAACACTAATTAACGTGTCTGCAAATCCCAGCTCGGCTGGCGGGGCCTCGAATTCATTCACGGTCCCTCGAGTGCAGGAGGATCCACAAGCTAGCCCTCTGGCTCCTTAAACTACACGGCTGGCAGATGCATATTTTAACAACACACATCTGTTGGCTATATAATCTCTTGTATTTGCCCTCCCTGCTCCGAGCTTTGATGGAAGACTGGAGGGAACTCTCCAGTGGTTACAGCCAAAGTGTTTGCTTTGCAATTTCACTCGATTGCTGTCTGATTTTATTTTTAAATTTCTCCAAGTCCTAATCAGGCTCTTACTTTATTTAATTAATATCCCGGCTTAGTTAAATAGATCATAAATTAAGAAGCCCTGCTACTAAAGATGTATCAGGTAGTAAATAGCCCTCCAGTGGTTTCCCAAAGCCTGCCTGGCTTGGGCTCCCCTGCCAAACTGCTGCCCTGACATCCTTTGCTAGTAGAAAACGTGGATGCTCTGTATCTCCCAAATCCCATCTCATCACCTTGATCAGCTGCTGCCTTCCCTGCTGGGGCAGACGACCCTTGGAGAAAGAGCAGTGGCTGCTTCCCTGGGCAATTTGGGCAGTGCTAGGAGAGAAGGTGAGGGAGACCTAGAGGAAGGTCCTTCAGCTTTGGGATGAGTTAGCCAGGTTCTTGAGCAGTATCTGTCCCTGAGACTCCACAAAGAAAAGATTTTCCCCAAAGCTGATGACACTAATAGGCTCATCTGTTTGAATGTTTGGACTTCCAAGGCTATGGAATGATCTGTTCCACTACATTTAACCATGTAGATTTGAAAACAATGTGACAAAACTTTAAATATTTAATTAAAATATGGTGTAGCTCTGCATCTGAGCAGGGAAGAAGGAGGCATCAGCCCCATAAAGCTGTTGTCAGACATGAATGACAGCAGTTGGAAACTGAATTGGGAGGCATTAGGGGATTTCTTGATACCAAGGAAGTGGAAAAGTTGGCAAGAACGGACAAGGCAGCACAGACTCATGCAAAAAGAAGCCAGGCAAGGTATTTTCCAGAGACAAGGCTGGGGTGTGATAGAGTGGGATGGGGTTCCCCAGAACTGCCTCCAACATCCCCGGCTGGCTGACAAGCTCCTCGAGTCATTGGCACACCCAGCAGCAGACGATGGGCTCCCAGCCACGAGAGCCTCCCAGCTCTGCTCCGGCTGTGACAAATTGTTTCCTCGAGAGCTGCGGGGTTTGCACACAGATCTGGGCACAGCTTAGGGATCCTCTCCTGCCTAGGCGAGGCCTGCAGCCTCAGGTGAAGCTGGGCAGACTGGGGTGAAGGAACACTCCACATTCTCTAAATGAGGTGGCTCAGGTGGTCGGTCACATCCCCTCCTAACCCAGCAAGATGAAACTTGGGAGAGCCACATCCCTCTGGAGATGGCGGCTTAGCTCATGACTAAAGCAGGCTCATTGCGTTGGCACGTACCAGATCCGAAGAGGAGAAACATTTGCACAGCTGGTGGCAACACACATCTGTAACCACGGAAAACATCTCTCCATTTTCCTGTACAAACACACGCTCTGCCTCCCTAACGCACACTGAGTTTAGCTTGATGCACTGCACACTGTAAGCGGCTGTCAGGAGCCAGCGCTAGCTCTTAACACACGGGGTGTTGGAGGCATCTACTCTTCACGTGCCATTTCTACTCCATTGGGCTGGTTAAAACGCAGGCCACGGACCATCCACGGCAACATCAGCCTACAGTGCCGGTGCGGCAGGACACACCATCCTGCCACAGAGGTATCGAAGTGCGAGCTGCTGACTGCTAATGACCTCCCAGCCCCTTTCCCAGGGTGTGGATTATCACTCACTCCTCCCCAACCAGCCTGAAATTTCCCCAGGACATCTGCATAAATACATTGGAAGTGAAAGATGTGCCACTGGTGGGTTGCACAGACCCATTTTCTTATCAATCGGGTTTAAGTTGAACACGCTATAACTTTATTTTTCTTAAAAGGAAAACACTCTGTAAATATAACTTGCTGAACATCTTAGGTAAATGTACCAATTAGCAACTACCATGTATATTCACATAAACATTAACTACCATCTATTCAACACATTCCATAACCCCAAAGATAATAATGATTTCCTTTTGATCCATAAAAACATCACTCTGTTCAATCAACGCTTTGCAGCAGCTCTGAGCTCTGACGTACGCCCGTGCGCCCTGGGACTAAATTAGTTTTGAAATCTTTAGTTCTAATTAAATAACATTATTTCTTTTGTCTGGCTCCAGCAACATATTCTGCCTTCACAACAGAAGGCGGGAGCCCAGGCAAAGGAGGGAAAGGCGACCCAGCTTGCAGAGGTTGTCGGTGAGTGAGGGAGCCCCCCTGACAGCCACGTTCTGCTTTCCGATTCATTTGCAGGCTGCTTTCATGTGTGGGCACATGTCAGAGCTCTGAGCTGCTGCAAAGGGTTGATTGAGCAGAAGGATGGATCAAAAGAAAATCATCATTATCTTCGGGGTCAGGGAAGGAAGAGATGGCAGTTGTGTAAGTTTGGGGGTAGGGTACTTTGTAGGGTTGCGGAGAGGAAAACAAATGCAGGGGAGATGACAAGCTGGAAATTAGGACTCACTTTGGCAGCGGTGTGCAGACTCCAGTGAGGTGCACCTTCAACCACAACTAGTACCTTAATTCACTTTTTTTGGCTGCTTAAGGCTAATTAGCATTGATCTGAATAAAGCGCTAAAACTCTTGGTTTGGAACTTTTTTTAAGAACTTTTTTTCCCTAAAAATTGATCAGGAAACAACCCAACAAGGAAAAAACAAATCCAAACTTCAATTTAAACAAACTTAAAGATGTAAATAGCTTCACTTCAGGGGCTGAATAATCAAGATGTATTTGGGAGCAATACAGACTGGTTTTTGTTTGAGCTTTTCAAGGAAAATGCCATTTTGATTGACTTCTCTGAAGCCACACCCATTCAGGGAAGTCTCACTGGGGCAGCCTGCCTTTTCCCAGCGCTCCTGATAAGCATTTACGGCCTCTTTGCCAGCCTGGCAACAAAGCCCTTTCCACTCTGCCATCTCTCCCACAAAAAGGGTCTTCACAAGATGTTGGGAGCCATCCCCTGTTTGCTGTCCCATGCAGCATCCTCCTGTGCTGCTCGTGGGAAAGATCAATACCTGAGAAACACATGATGCTAAAAGATATGTCTGAACAGAGTATGAAAATAGTATGAAAATCAGCTTTTTCTCAAGTGATGTAGCCCTCCCGGTCCTGCTGCAGAACAGCACTGCAGCAAGGGTAACGCGTATCGCACTGATGGCACCAACACTCTTCATATCCTTAAATTTATGCACATACACTCTCGAATTGGCATGTGTATTTGTAGAGCTGAAGTACCAAACATTCTGCGCCTGTGTTACTGATCCCAGAATTGCTGTACTCCCTAAACAGCTTCCTTTGCTACCGTTCTCAGGATCAAGATGCACCCCCGTCACTCTCACAATGGATTAATTGCCAGTCCTCTTGATTTAGCAAAAAAACATTTTGTCAAAAAGCCACTCAGTGCAACCGTGAGGACAAAAAGAAAAGAAGCAAATAACATCCAATATGATGGGGAGATGGGACTTACCAAGAACAGTCAGCCGGGCAGGTCTGGATCGGATGGCTGCTTGAATGGCCTGACATTCGTAGACGGCGTCATCTTGGAGATCAGCTCTCAGGATTTTCAAGTGATGCTCTCCAGACAGATGGTCTCCTACGACCAGATAACGTGGATAACCTGCAGAATGCAAAACACGAGTCAGGAGGCAGCTAGAGCCATGAGCCTGAGGAGGACGAGTATAGAGCTTGGATTCAGAGCCCCAGCCACCCCTTGACAAATGCCCAGGAGCCAGGGCAGCTTCTTCCCCTCCTTGGCAGAGAGAGGCCTTCCAAATTCTTGGAGGGGACTGCAGGTTTTGCCCTAAGAGTTCAAAAACAAAGTGCTGATGAAGGAGCATTAGCTGAAATTAGCATTGGCATTAGCAGTGTGCCCAGGTGGCCAAGAAGGCCAATGGCATCCTGGCTTGTATCAGCATTAGCGTGGCCAGCAGGGACAGGGAAGGGATCTTATCCCTGGTACTCGGCACTGGTGAGGCTGCACCTCGATGAGTGGGTTCAGTTTTGGGCCCCTCACTCCAAAAAGGCCCTTGAATGACTCGAGCGTGTCCAGAGAAGGGCAACGGAGCTGGTGCAGGGTCTGGAGCCCAGGTCTGATGGGGAGCGGCTGAGGGAACTGGGGGGGTTTAGTCTGGAGAAGAGGAGGCTGAGGGGAGACCTCCTGGCCCTCTGCAACTCCCTGACAGGAGGGTGCAGAGAGGGGGGAGGAGTCTCTTGAGCCAAGGAGCCAGCGCCAGGCCAAGAGGGAATGGCCTCAAGCTGCGCCAGGGCAGGGTCAGACTGGCTCTGAGGAAGGATTTCTTTGCAGAAGGGGCTGTTGGGCGTTGGAATGGGCTGCCCAGGGCAGGGGGGGAGTCCCCATCCCTGGAGGGGTTGAAGAGTCGGGTTGACCCAGCGCTGAGGGATCTGGTGGAGTTGGGAACGGTCAGGGTGAGGTTCATGGTTGAACTGGAGGATCTTCAAGGGATTTTTCAACCCAGATGATTCTGTGAAATCCCTAGAAGGGATAAGCCCTTCCATTAGAACTTCACCATCTCTGGCTCCTCTAAGACCAGTCGCAGGATTTCCTTAACTCCTTATGTGCACATGCTTGTGGTGAAATCCTGGAATACCTCCACTCTAAGGTCTCCGTAAGGGTTGGGCAGGGATCTGCAGGGGTACCGACAGCCCTGCTCAGCCTGCCCTCTCTTTTGAGACATCTGAAGCACCACAGAAGGAAGGCTGCCATCAGCCCATCCCTCCCCGCGCTGGTGATTAATGCACTGTGTAACACAGGCAGCCTGGCACACTCTTGTGTTTTTGTTGTTTTGCAAGCTATCAACAGCAGGATTTGCTCTCCTGAACCGCAAGAAATACAAATGATGGGTTTGTTTGTAGTTAGCTAATTAGATGACTGGCTGAGCTGGTATCATGCGAGCTGGCAGTTCCTATTGCTTAAAGCAGCCCCAGCTTCGTTAATTGTGGAAGTCATTCGCATAAGCTACATACTTCAGTGGAGCTGTTGTTACCCGCTCGTGTTGGAGGGTCTTGTATGGAAAGCTCCCCTCTCTAATATATGTAAAAGTTGTAGCACAGAGCTTTGAAAAACAGCTGAGGAGGGGACTGCTCACTCAGGTGAGCCTGAGAAATGAGAAATTATATGTAATAAAAATGAAAGAGGAAAAGAAAAAGCAGGCATTGCACTTTAGAGAAGAGCAGGGTCCCTGGAGACCAAGAAACATGAATCCTCCCCTGGTTTCTGAATGCTGCTGCTTGACTTGGAGAAAAACCCCCTCAGGTCTCCTGTGCTCTGCACAAGTCGAGCAGTGGCCCCGTCTCATGTGGGCAACCTCTGCTGTGCTGGGGGGACTCGGCTGCAGCTCCTGGAAGGTTTTGGTGCCCTCCTGGGTTTCTGGCTTTCAAGGAAACACCCTCCCTTAGTCATGTGAAATATTTCAATAAACAATTAGTATTTTCCAACAAAATATATAGAATAAAACTGTAACTTCACTATTGTTCCAGAGTCTTCACCAGTTGCAATAAACCCTCAATCACAATACGTGCGGGGGATTAAGTAACGAGAAGTCTGAGGAATTTTATTACCAAACTATAATTTGCCAAAAGTACAGCTTAAGGAAGCCACAAGTACTTGTGGGCTCTGCTGGATCGCAATAAACACATTTATCCAAAGCACACAGAGACTTTCTGGTTTGGTTTTTTTATTTGTTTAGGTTTTTTTTTTTGAGAATGTCAAAACAGGCACTTTCAACATTTACAAAACATTTCAGCGTGCATCTTGGAAACATGACATTTGCTTCCAAAAGTCAGCTGAAACAAAAGCAAGGCTTTCCAAAGGGTCAGGTCACACCTGCGGGAAACCAACTGTTTTGTTTCAAGTCAGAGTGAAAAAAAGGTGCTGTTTATTCCAAGTTTCAATGCTTATGTTTGAGTTGACTGGAAGGTTTTGTAGTTGAAATGAAAATATTATTCTCAAAAATAAATATTGTGGCTGCACCTGCGCTGTTGGGCAGGGAGAGCTCCCGTTTGCCTCGGTTGGGTTGGGCAGTAGCACGACTTACTTGAGAGATCCCGTCCGACACCGAGGGCGAGCCCGTCTTTAATCCACAGCACAATGCCATTATACTCGGGGATGGCGCACAGCAGCGTCACGGGCTGCCCAGCGATCACCACCTGGTCCTGGGGCTGCTGCGTGAAGGAGGATGCTTGACCTGGAGAGGGGAAGAAGAAGAGAGGAAGAGGAGGCTGTCAGTCCTCAGGCGGTTTTCCACGCGATGCAGCTCCTTGGGATGCAACAGCCCAAAGCGTTCCTGCCACAGCACAAACCTGAGGCTGAATTGTGCAGCTTTTTGCAGCCCCCTCATACACTCAAGACAAAAATTTGCAACGTTTTTCCTCCCTGGGGAAAAAAAAATGATACAGCAAAGAGGTGCCAGGCATTTCCTCTAACTATTTTGTTCTAAATTGCGTTGCTAGTGTTTTAGCCATCACAATCAATGGATGGAGAAGCAGCAGGCTCTCAGGAAACAGTGATATTTTATATTATACCTAATACAAGAGGACGCTGGTCCTCTGCTTCTGAGTCTCACTCCCACCTCTGAAATCAGGACACACAGGTAAGAACCTGCTACAAAACACGCAGGAAAAAACCTGACTGCTGCTCTTCTCTTTTCTCCCAGAGTGTAACCTACTGGCATTTTCTGGGAGCTTCACGCACATCTGGGGATGAAAGGAAGCAACAGCCCTGGTTCCTCACTGCCTTTTGTCCAAATTCCATCATCAAACTCACAAGCCACCCAGCCCTAATGAGCCAAGCTCTTAAGAATGACACCTACCACCTTGGTTGACACAGGGGGACCAAGGGAGGTGATTCATCTCTCTCCTCACCCTTCCCCACCCTGAACAATAACAATTCAAAGCCCTCGGGTCATCTCCTGCCATGGTGAGATGTCTCACACCTCAGGTGTGAGATGAAACTTCTCATTTTCAACAGAAAGTACTCCGATGCCATATAACCTCTTTCACATCAGAGTTTGCCAAGAGCTGGAATTACGTCTTAATTTCACTCTTTGAAATACATCACCATTCCTTGGCTTTGCCATGATTGAAAACCATGCAAAGGGTTAAATCCTTCTATTTTTTTTTTTTTTCCCTTTCCAAAATGTATGCTCTTGTTTGCAATCAGGCACGGTGGGAATCTGGGATGGCCATATAGTACATCCCTGGGGTTCAGTGGTGCCAGTTTGCTCCCTTCTCTTGGATCTGAGCTTGTAAGGAAAATAGAAAAGCAAGAACAAATGCTGACAAAGCACCCTGAAACCAAATATACCTCTGGGGTATCTGAGAGAGATGGCTCGTTGTGCTACAAGTGAGCACACGTTCATAGTGCCACAGTCTAATGCTGGAAGGTCACAGAATCCCTGAATCATCTCAGTTGGAAAAGCCCTTGAAGCTCCTCCAGCCCCACCATGAACCTCACCCTGACCTTTCCCAACTCCACCAGATCCCTCAGCGCTGGGTCAGCCCGACTCTTCAACCCCTCCAGGGATGGGGACTCCCCCCCTGCCCTGGGCAGCCCATTCCAACGCCCAACAGCCCCTTCTGGACAGAAATCCTTCCTCAGAGCCAGTCTGACCCTGCCCTGGCGCAGCTTGAGGCCATTCCCTCTTGTCCCAGTTCAGGCTGATCTGCTGATACCTGGACACCTTGTGAGAACCGTCCTTTGTGTTAGTTATTTGTAGAGCATCTCAATAGTGCTATCGCTTTGCCAGCACTTGAAAGTCGTGCTCTTACTCTGGATATAGGAGAGATCTGAAAAAGAGTGAAGTTGGGAGAAAGGCAGAACGACTGGATTGTGCCTGGCTATATTACCTGAGGGATTTAAAGATCAGGAGTCTTGCTGTGTGTGAATTATCGCCCTGCAACAGGCACAGAATTAAAAGCCCACACCCCTCAGCTGAATGTCAGCTCAATACACAGAATTGTACTGGACTGAAGAAAAAGTTTCTCTTTAAAATCAATTTGTTAAACCAGGACAGTTTCCATGTGAACCACCCTAAATCAATTCAATCCTAATTTACATTAACTCAATTTAATCATTGACTGATGATTAATCCTAAACCAAGGTTAAGTGTGACACAAGTCCTCGCAACTAAACTTGTTTCTGAATGAGTTGTTGGGCCTTGCCTACAGGGCAAAGCTACAAAGCTCAATCATTTTCTAACCTGTGCAGTTAAACCAATGTATGCCCCCATGTGAACACTTATATTTCAATTTAATTTATTATAGCTTAACCTAAATTTGCTCTTATCCAGCTAAAGATGCACGGGGAAGAGCAGAGCTATCCTTTCTAGATTTCTACTGGTTTACATACATCACGGTAAAAAGCCCTGCTGAAATATTTACAGATCTCCCTGCAGCACCCAGGTGCACCTCGAGCACCATATTTCCGGGTATTTCAGAGGTCCTGGCTCTCCCAGCACCCACATACTTGCGAGGAAATCTGATTTTCATCCCAGGTGCTCCCCAAGGCCATGGCGATGGCTCTCGGTGAGGCGCTGCGTGCCCAACAGGACACGTTTATTCTGGGAGATTCCAGTTCTTTCTGCTGGGAGAGACTCGCTGGAAGCCCCTGTGGCCTCTGATACCAGCAGAAACTCTTCAGCAATGCTGAATTAAGATTCAGAAATCTGGTTTCAAAGGGAATATTAATCAGCTCTGTATTTTATTTGGACTCATAAGGACAAGCGCTACTAGGATACTAGGGAAACAATGAGAAAGACAATTAGGAAAGGAAGCAGAAAAAAGTGAGCATTTTGCTTGGGTTTCTTTTTTTTTTTTTCTTAAATTTTATTTTATATATATATTTTCCACCCGCTAACTATGTTTTCACGGCTCACTCCGTAATCTTGACAATTCTCAAGGCAAGCTGGGACAGCGCTGGAACACGGCAATAACCCAAAAAGATTGTTTTATCGGCGAGAATTATCAGGTTGTCAGCTGGGAGCTGCAAGAGTCGTAATGAGAAAGCAGAAGCACAAAGTGGTGTCCATGCCCTCTGAAAATGTCCATTAAGCAGAGGCTTCATTTGGTAATTGCTGTTGGAAATGAAGCCCTTTTTTAGTTGTTTTTTTGGTTTTTTGTTTCTTGATTTGTTTTAGAGAGCAGTTGATGGCCATGGAAAATCAGAGCAGAAACATGGCATATGTGTCCTGTCTTTTCCTTCCCTCTGTTTGTTCAATGTGAAAAATTGTCACTTGAAACAAGTTTTTTTTTTTTGTCCAAGGCTCCATCTCAGCTACAAACAGCTCAGACTCAGTCACAGGAGAGGAAAGACAGGGGTAAGGACCTTAAGAGCATTACCTGGCCCAGTCCCTGCTCCATGGTAGGATCATCTTTCCTTAAATCACAGATAAAAAAGAAGAAAAGAAAAAAAAAAAGTACTGAAGGCAGAGCTCAACTAGCTTTCAAATCAGCTTAAAGTCTGATTACTGGGTTTAACTGGGTTTGGAAGATCAGAGGCCCGTCCACGTTACAGCTTTCAGCTGTCTTATGTCTTAATGTCAAAGTAACAAGTAATTTGCAGAAAAGTTTTAAGGGAGATAAGATACTTGACAGAAAATAACTGAAAATAGGGAGATTGGGAGAGAGTGATTTACAAATGCAGGTTGAGTGGTTTCAGCTACAAGAAAATGGGCTGAAACACATCAATTGGCTACTTTTCCCATGAACGTTTACAACAGCATTACAAAATGGTGCTTTGGTTTCAAAGCAGGGTGGTTTGACTCCAAGGAGAAAACAAAACAAGCACTTCAATGATCACACAAGATATTGTCGATCAACTGGAATTTTTCTCCCCCCTTCCATTAAATAGGGTATTAGCCCCCCGAAAATCCAGTTTTAACTCTAACCTGCCTTCCCAAATCCAAATCCTTGCAGAGATCGGAGTTCAGCCTACATGAGCCCAGCCAAGAGTCCAGGCAAGGTAGCCACAGCGGCCATCAGCCACCCATCACCTCCCTCTCGCCTCCCCAGGAAGGGAACCCACGGTCTGGTTTTGGGAAGCGTTCCTCTGCCCTGTGGCAGCAACCGTGAACGGCGGGGAGATGCAGCACCGCGTACAAGTCCCGTTCCCTCCCCAGGTGTAGTTCTCTTATACTTCCACACCCCGTTTTTCCTTTTTTTCAAGCGTCAAGACTTGGCATACTTTCAATGAAAGAACCCAACTGATGCTTGGCTTCTCACAAGCGTCGCTGGGAGCCGCTCGCCACCGACTCCGTCCCCCCAAGAGCATCCGTGTGAGCATCTTCTGTGATTCATCCAGCAGAGGGGAAGACGCACCAAGCAGGAGCAAATATTAGGACTCTGAATTCATTGTTGATTTAAAAAAAGCAAATGGCTATGCAAATGAGATGCTAACCATGCCTCTTGGCCACGTTCCAGTGCGATGGCAAAGTCCTAGCTGCACTCTCAAGCTGCCCTTCTGCTGAATGCAGGTTGTCAGCCGCGGGTCGACCTGCTACTGTAGATGGGGGCGTTGGTGTCAGAGAAGGACGCGAGAGGCTCTTGATCTCAGAGCCTCATCTTCTCCTGGTTGCTGGCTTTGCTTTGCTCCCTGAGGAGCTATTTACACTGCCAGGCGACTGCGTGACCTGTTTTCTGGCCCTGCGATTTCCTGTCGTCCTGGAGGAAGTCTCTCTAAAACAAAAGTGGGGAGCATTTCTCACAGCTATTAAAATCCGAAACAGCAGGAACAAAATGGGAGAAAAAAGGATCCACCGTGAACAGTGAGCAGGCAATAACGCTAACCCTGCTTTCAAAAATCACAGGCAGGATCCTTATGAAGTCACAAGCATGTCATAAAAGCTTAAGAAAAAAAAAGAGGAAGAAAGAGAGAACCACTTTAGAACTCTTTTTATTTCCTTAATGGATTTTGCACCTGTGGCTCCAGTTTTTCAGTGTTTCTCTGTAATGTTGCCTTGTTCTTTCAAACAAAGGCTGAGACTCTTCTATGTTTGTGACTTCCAAGGGAAATCACGCCGCCAGCGCCGTAGCATTCCTTTACAGAGAAGTCCCAACACCCACTCATGGTGAGAAGGACCAAAAACCCCATTTCACAACCCCGAAAATGGAGGGAGGGCACCTACATGCCAACGTTGCCAAGGTCACGCAGGGTGTCTGCGATGCAGCAGGACCTTGACGGTCCTTCCATCGCCGAAGCCTGAATCAGCGACCGGCTTGCTAAGCTCTCTGAAGACTGAAATGTGTTTGCATGAGTTCTTGTCTGAATTATTTCAGCTTGCATCCTCCTGTGTAAAAACCAGCCTGCCTGCAGACAACTTGCTGCAAGAAGAGAAGAGGCAACCGGGAACAGCAGATAGTTAAATTTTCATTACCCAAGAGAAGTGAGTATTGTAGTAAGAAGCAAGGGACTTACAGAGGGAACAATGACTCATTAGAAATGGAGACACTGTGGCTCCTTTTATGTAAGTGGAGCTTTGAATTTCCATTGTGTTCTGAAAAGAATTAGTCCTTTTTGTCGAGGAGAGGATAGAAGTGGCGAAGAAGGACTATGAAGCTCCTCGTAAAAATATTACTGTTCAGAAATGAAAGGCCCAGTGATTAAGAGCGGTGGGACATTTTCCTTGTCCCTCAATGCAGAGAGCTAATCCTTCCCTTGACTCGGAGCTGGCATGACATGGGGTAGGAGGATGATCAAGGGGCTGCTGCATGATAACCTAAGCCTATGCACCGCCCTAGAAGGGCCCCTCTTCAGACCAACAGGTCGCACCACCAAGAGCCCTGCTGTGAAATCACAGAATCATTCAGGTTGGAAAAGACCCTTGGGATCATCGAGTCCAACCCTCAGCCCGACTCTACAAAGTTCTCCCCTACACCACATCCCCCAACAGCTCATCCAAATGGCCCTTAAACACACCCAGGGGTGGGGACTCATGGCAATTCAGCCCAGCTCAGGCTTGGTTTCTTGTTAGGTGATGCCTGGAGATGGAGCCATCTCTTGACCACGGAAAGGACCGGGAAGGGAGAGTAGGGATGGCTGCGTGCCCACACTTTCCCGACAGACGAGGGCTTGTTTCCGCACCACCCCACGCAGCTTCTGCTATCGATCCCGTGACAAATGGGCTGGTTCTCAGCGCTCATTCAAATGGGTCCTCTTCTCCGAGCCAAGGACAACGAGCTCCCTGCATAAGGCCCATCGCACTTGAAAACACACGCCCGCATTGATTTTTAGATGACTAGGAAAAGCAAGCAGACAAAAGCGTTACATTATTTACAAAGCTCTCTGGAATTGTCAGTCATGGGGAAGCACAGTGCAAACAGGGGGAGCAGGGAAGAGCCGTGCAGGCAGCACAGCTGCTCATTACCTGCCTCCCTCCCAATGACCTCCCCGGCGAGAGATGCCATCCAGACCAACCCTGAGGTCATGTGCCAGCTCTGGCTGAGCACAGCGCCCATGAGGCAGAAAGGAAAGGGACACCCAAGTGTCCCCAGGGGCACAGCAAGGATTTCCCCAGGCAAGGACAAGCTTTTCTTGCACTTTGGAGAAGCAAGAGACCTGTGGCTCGCCAGACAGGAGCAGATGAATTGGACCAGCGATGTCCACACGGAGCAGCATCCCCAAGGGAGGGTCACTGGTTGGTAATGGCCAGAGCCATGTCATGTACCTCCTTTCAGCTTCATGGAAGAAAAAAAAGAAAGGTAGCTTGAGTTCGTCCCTTGCATAAGCTTTCCATTATTTTATTTTGTTTCCTTGGGGGGAAAAAAAATATCTGTTTGAACAAAAATGTCAGGTTGGCCTTTTTTAGTTTGACTACGTAAGTCCAGCTCACGTGGCTTCTGTACGCTTGATGCTGCTGAATTATTCAATTTGAAAGCAAAAAAAGCACAACAGCCTTCAGTCAAGGAATGAATCAGCTGTATGGAAAGGCAAGCGGCAGCCTACTTCTCACTGACCAGCTAGCTGTGTGACCCGGCCTCGGATGCATCCCCGCTCCTAGCGCGAGGCAGGGAGCTGAGCTTGCTCATGACAAACACCAAGGGAGATGGGACCCACCTTCCCCTTGAAGCACCCCAACAAGCAAAGCCTGGCAGTCCCTATCAACTCCAGCCAGCTGCACAGCTACGGAGGGGAAGAAGCGGGCTGCGTTTAAGTGAAACCAAAGCCAAAATGATCCTGGGTGCAGGGACCACCCCAAGAAAGGCAGCGCCCACAGCCAGAGCTGAGTGTAAGCTTGGCCTCTGCATAACCCTTTGCCTCCCAGCCACGCACGGGCTCCAAGCAAGCCTGTGCGCACGCCTGAGCTCATCCTGCAGTGATGTCAGACATTTTCCTAACGCTGCTTAGAGAAGAAACATCAGCATCCCACTGTGTCCACTAAGTAGCTTCAAAGGGGAGACAGGGAAATTTTGAATAAGATATTAGACCTTTTCGAAATCTTTTTGTCTATTAGTCACACAGGCGAGAGATCTGAACTATCGAGTATTCCACTTGCTTTGATACCCACACGAAATCCCAGCACTGCTTTCAAAGTCACTGTGAGTAGTTTGATCAGCCATGCAGAAAGGGCTTAAATGTCATCGTCTGCTCTGTTATTAGCTACCAATTGGGAAAGGTGTAAGAGTATACTTACCGTGGGATATTTATTAGCAACCTTCTCCCAGCACCAGCTTCGAGAATTACCTCTTGTGAGATTAAATGCCTGTTCTCGGTAGCTGCACTGATAGAAAACAAACTAATGTACTGCATCAAGGAATCAAAAATAAAAAATACGCTGTCCCCAAAAAGCAGCGTTTGAGTGACCTTATGGACTGGACTGCACTGAATATTCAGACTCAACGGATGGCTCCTGGCTGTTCTGCTTTGACAACCTCGTGTGTACCTGCTGCCCAGATAAAGCCAAGCTCGTAGGAAGCAGCATTATATTTTTTTAGACAAGGTGACAGAGCTGGGAAAAAAAAAAAAAAACAAC